>JAESVK010000227.1:1187698-1274138 GCA_017140935.1 Hamamelis virginiana
TGCGGCAATTTTATTTTATTTTAAGTTTTTTTGTTGGCGTGTATATGTGTTATAAAAAAAATAATATAAAAAACGGGTCGACCCGTGATATATGGGTTGTTGTGTCAGGTCAATCCATGATATATGGGCATGGGTAAAGACATGGTACTGGTTAAATGGATATATGTCCCAAACTTAAGAATAAATGTTAGATGTATGCCCTAAAACCAATTGTTAGGTTGTTTTAGGGAACATTATATTTCATTATTATTCATTTATGAAATGGCTTATTTATCATGTAAACTTGTGTTTAATTACTATTCATGATAAAGTCCTTGGACAATATGAGAGAGAGTTATATCTCAAGTGTTGAGATGGAGAGATGGTGAATCTCATACCAGTTATATCTCAAGTGTTCATGATTAGCACAGGTTATACTAGTTCCAATGGGAGGATAGTGAATCTCATACCATTTGTGTAGTGACACTATAGTAAACCTGTAGGTGCTTGTTAAAGAACAAGTACACTGAACGTGACCAATATGAGTATAGCTTATAGAGTTTTATTTGCATGCCAAAAGCTACTCATATGTATAGTCACAAATGTAATCCTTAGATTTGAGACACCACTAGTTATCTTATGCATGGGTTATTAGAGTTTGATAGTATCTCGTACGTTTTTAACCATCAGGATGTAATCGATACTCATTGGCTCTAGTAAATTATGTATGAAGATAAGTGAGTGTGTAATAGGGAATCACCACCTTTAATATAAAAGGAGAATGTCAATGTTAATTCACAAATATACAATCTCAATGAAGTCTTTAGCCAAAGCAAAATGAAACCAAGAAAAGTGTTTTCAAGGATTTACCTTATTGAGATTATACTTTGGTGAATTTGTAACACTTGATTAAGTTAGGGTTTGCCATCTTTCCATACCCAATTAACTTAAATCATGACATTGTATGGTGAAGGATTATCTATAACACGAAAAGTTCATTTATATTAATATATCCACCCACACCTAGGGTACGTCATGATATGTTGCTAAAGGTCACTCATAACTAGTGAAGGCCTAATCGTAAGTGTTAACATTGAGGGCAAAATTGGAATTGTTCCAATCGAACTATAAATAGAAAGTTTTTATTTTGGGTGACATGAGATGTCCCCGGCCACTGTTAGGTTGGGATGAACCCAATGAGTCACACACATAAGGGCATAAGTGAGTCTCTTGAATTAAGGGAGGAGAATATTCTTATTTATAATTGTTTTGGCCCTTGTTATTAATAGTTGATAAGTGAGGGGTCAAATTATAAATATAAAAAATATTTCCTAAATATATGTGATGATGGGTCATGCTAGCACTAAGTAACCTATCCTCATAAAAGAGAATGAGGCAAAATAAGAAGGAGAAGACCCTAGTGGCCGTGAGCACCATTGCGCTCTCTCTCTCTCTCTCTCTCTAGTCGTCTTCCACTCCTCTCCCTCTCCAAGCTCGTCTCTTCTCAAGAGTCATGAAGGTGTAAGGATTCAAGAGGTCTTGTGCTCGTGTGGATACCATTGGAGGCTATCATACACTTTGGAGCTCAAAGCATTCGAGGATTCGCTTCAACAATGAACATCAAGTAAGTTTTAATTTATTGTAAATTATGTGTTTTGATTCTTATCAACGTTTAAGAATATCCTTGGGATGATTACAATGGATGAAAATTTTTGTTTACCATTCTGCTGCGTTTCTCTGATGTAATCTTTCACAAAAATCATATAAATTGGTTTAATTAGTTGGGTACCCATGGATTACCCATATCCAACCCAATTATAAATGTGTTTAACTGGGTGGCCCAATTATGATCCATTTATTAAAATGTACCAACCCATACCCATTACTACTAAATGAGTTTGGACGGGTAAATAGGTTTGGGCTAATTTTGCCACACCTAGATCTGGAAGGCTGGCAATGATAAAATCTTTAAACCCTAAATGTTGTTGATAGAGCATGGGTTAAAAATACTGGGATTGGTGGAGTTGGGATTAATTGTGGTGATTTAGGAATAAGGAAGGGTACTTTATTAATGTAAGCATGGCTAAAAGGTTTCGGCACATGCATGGGGCTCATATTGTTGAGGCATTTTTTATATAACTTGATTAGGTATTCCAAGTTCAAAACTTAATTTGTGGCTATAACTAATAGAAGTTGTCACAGAAACATGTGTTTTGGCTCACTAGTTCATATCTCTTCCTTTAAAGTTTCCGGTTTCATTCTTCATGAATGAGATTCTTGGCAACTGGTGACTAATATAGTATTATTCTATATTATTAGTATTATTTTGTTGGTTGGGTAACATTGGACCTACATCATCGTTGCAAGCATGGTAAAATTCAATTCAATTCAATTCAAGTTTGGTAAAATTCAACCGTATATATAATTAAACATAAAAAATTTGATTTCAAATCTAGCCAAAATTTCTGCAATTAGAACAAATTGGAATTTGAACTTTACTATCAACTGTTAACATCATTAATTGTTGCAAGTTGAGCATCTCGCCATAACAACTATGGCATTGAATATATATTTAGTTTTTGGTAGTTCAAAGACAATTGTGGCAAGGGGTGTAACAATATGGGCTGCATGTTGAGAAAATATTTATCTAATGACAATTCACTACAACTCTTTAGAACATTAATTACACCAATCGGGTTACTTTCAATCTACCTAGCTATAAGATTTTTTTTCCCCATTTTAATTTCTTTTGGTGCCAAATGAGGGTATTTTTTGCCTACTTCCGCTAAGATTTGGGCTTAGACTAATTCACTCGTAATGCACGTCCAATACACAAGCCCATGTATCCATCCAATACGCAAGAGATGAAAGACTTGAACTCGTAACGTATGGTTCCTAAAATTCAACTAATGCTATATATTTTAGACCTAAAATTGATCAAGACATGCACCTGATCATCATATTTATTACATTAACTCCTTTATGGTATACATGTATTTAAAAATTACGTTAAAATAGGTCCACTAGCCTCATGTTAATCACAGCACATAAGAAATTCCTCTTAAATACTATTGGACAAAAGAGAACATCAAACTTTGATCAACACGTATGATTAAATTACAGAGCAATGTTATACATCGCTACAATGAATCACTACAAGAAGAAAACAATGATAGTTTTGGAAAAACACCAATGGGTATTTTTGAAAATTCACGGTCCTTATTTCTTGTAGCAATACTTGTAGTGATGCGTTGTAGCGATACATAGCATTTTCCTTAAATTACATGATATTTTATAATGAAATTTTGTAAATGTGGTTTATTTGAAATCCTTTATCTAATAATAAAAAACTTGCCTTAAAATTTGGATAATTAATATATTTTACCATTAAAGAAAAAATTTGTTAATCCTTTCTCGAAAGTGCTCTCATCATTTATCATAATAGATTTTCTATGATTAATTGTCTCTTGGATAGATCATAGAAGTCTGGTGGCTGCATGAAATCCATGTTATGTATCATTCAAATTTTAAAAACAAAAACAAAAACTTAGCCTTAGGAGTTTGATTTATTAATCTTAAAACAATTATTATTAATGGTTAAAAAGCTAAAACTCCCTAAAAGTCAAAAACTAATAACTTATTGTAAGTAGTTAATAACTAGCAATAAAAGATAAAGAATAAAAAAAGATTAAACAATGTAACAATTAATAAATTAGGGTTTTTGCTTGTTTGGGAGTTCTTATTTCTTACTAAATATTGGCTTTGAAATCAAAATAGAAAAAAATGAGTGACCGACATTTGGCTCAATTCTGGTGGTGACGAAGGTCATCGGTGAGTTTTTTTTTTTTTTTTTTCCCCATCTTTTTCTCTTTGCTTTCCTTGGTGGTGAATTTTTCTTTTTTCTTTTATTTTTTATTCTTTTGTTTTTCCTTTCCCGAAAAGTTTAAGGGGCGTTTAGATTACTTCCTGTTTTTCTACTTTTAAAAGTAAAAAAAAATAGAAGTTTTTTATATTTTTTATGGTGCAAAATTTTTGTAGCTACTTTTAAAAGTTGAGAAAGTAATAATTTCTTACTACCTCAACTATTTAAAGTAACTACCAAATTTTTTACACTTAAAACTTTCTTCTTTTTACTTTTAAAAGTAAAAAAAGAAAACAGGAAATAGAACTTATCCAAATGGGCCCTTAAATTTCCAACTTTACCTCATTTTTTTCAATATCTTTTTTTTTTTCCCTTCAATGAACTGCCTTGAAAGATATTTGTGAATTAGGAGTACAGTTATCTTATATGAAGTTTCTGGAACTAACCAAATTGGTAAGAGTATAAGGAGGAAAGGATTGATTGAGATTAGGTTAAGTCTAAGGATCAAATCCCTCATCAATGTAACCATAAAAAAGTTATTTTTATACTTTTTTAATATTTATTCAAGTAAAATTCGTGGACTTTATGACAAAAAATATATATTTGTGCAATTAATTTGTTTTTAAAATATGTATTTGAAAATAATTTGTAATTTTCTATTTACTTATGGGTTAATTCCGTTTTAGTACCACAAATTTTATACTGATTTTCAATCCAGGCCATAAACTTTTTTTAAGATTCGATTTAGTACCAAATTAAAAGTTATAATTTCAATTTGAGCCAAACAGTGACTCAGTTACACAAAATTGACGGAAATAACACATGACTCATCAAACCAGCCTATGTGGCAATGACGTGGCGTGATGTGGCATAATTTTCCTCCAAAATTATGCACGTGCTTAACACGTGATGATGAAGCACTCTTAAACAATCAGGTACTTCCCTTTCATTCTCTCTCTCTCTCTCTCTCTCTCTCTCTCTCTCTCACAATGCTTTCTCCACGCCCTTTCCCTATCCCCCGAACCCTAACGCCGAGCTGAAACCTCGCTTTCTGAAGCCGTCAACCGCCCAAACTTTGGCCTAGCCGTCCTCCGCCTCGACGCCGAGCAAACCCTCATCAATGTAACCATAAAAAAGTTATTTTTATAATTTTTTTAATATTTATTCAAGTAAAATATGTGGACTTTATGACAAAAAATATATATTTGTGCAATTAATTTGTTTTTAAAATATATATTTGAAAATAATTTGTAATTTTCTATTACTTATGGGTTAATTCTGTTTTAGTACCACAAACTTTATATTGATTTTCAATCCAGGTCATAAACTTTTTTTGGACTCGATTCAGTACCAAATTAAAAATTATAATTTCAATTTGAGCCAAACAGTGACTCAGTTACTCAAAATTGATGGAAATAACATGTGACTCATCAAACCAGCCTATGTGGCAATGACGTGGCGTGATGTGGCATAATTTCCCTCCAAAATTATGCACGTGCTTAGCAAGTGATGCTGAAGCACTCTTAAACAATCAGGTACTTCCCTTTTCATTCTCTCTCTCTCTCCCCCCCCCCTCTCTCTCTCTCAATGCTTTCTCCACACCCTTTCCCTATCTCTCGAACCCCGACGCCGAGCTGAAACCTCGCTTTCTGAAGCCGCCGACCGCCTAAACTTTGGCCTAGTCGTCCTCCGCCTCGTCGACGATCAGATCCGCCAATCCGCCACCATGCACTTCAATAACCACATTCTCACTAGATGGTCTCCAACTTCCCAACTAGAGCCTAATATCACCATGATAACCCCAATCCCTAACTCTGAAAAGCAGCAAATCAAAACCCTAATTGTTCCTATCATGTTATCCTCTTCTCTATGGATTCAGAGCCAGCTCAGCGAGGCCCTCGCAGTGATCGGCAAGCACGATTTCCCCCAATCTTGGCCCACATTGCTGCCAGAACTGGTCTCGAACCTTTGGCAAGCATCGGATTATTCGTCCATTAATGGAATACTCGGGACTGCAAATTCTATATTCAAGAAGTTTCGATATCAGTATAAAACCAATGATCTTCTTTTTTATCTCAAGTATTGTCTTGACAATTTTGCCGCGCCACTTTTGGAGATTTTTCTCAAAACCGCAGCGCTAATTGATTCTGTGATGGGTTCTGGTGCTGGCGGTGGCGGGGAGATGTTGGTAAGGGAAGAATCGAAGGGAGTGGTGGAGGCCTTGATGGGGGAGAAATGGGGTTTGGGTTTGGAGCTGAAAGAGAAGGTGGGAGGTTGGAAGAGAGAGAAAATATGATTGTTTAAGAGTGTTTCAGCATCACCTGCTAAGCACGTGCATAATTTTGGAGGGAAATTATGCCACATCACGCCACGTCATTGCCACATAGGTTGGTTTGATGAGTCACGTGTTATTTCCGTCAATTTTGGGTAACGGAGTCACTGTTTGGCTCAAATTGAAATTATAACTTTTAATTTGGTACTAAATCAAGTCTAAAAAAAGTTTATGGCCTGAATTAAAAATCAGTATAAAGTTCGTGGTACTAAAACGGAATTAACCCTTTACTTATTAATAAATTTTAGTATTATATTATTTTTTAATTTTTTAAAAATACTTTTATATATTTTTAAAATTTAAAAGGTATGTGTCCTACATCTCAAAACTTATATAGCATGCCCCAAGAAATATAACGCGCCTTCTCCACCAAATGTGAAAATTTTAATATCCTCGTACAAATTAAAGAGAGTTTTTTTTACCAAAATAACTTTTTTAGACAAAATATTTTTCAAAGTAATTGAATTTAAAATATATTTTGCAAAATGACATTTTTTACAAACTAAAATTGCTATTTGAAACTGTGGTGAAATATGTTCTTATTTGGGTATTTAAAAAAAAAAAAAAAAAAGAGGATTTTTAGTCATATGTTCTTTATTTTAGCGGTTTTTAATAGATGCAAGCAAAAAGATTCTAATCCATAGGGTCCTTACGGGTTACCATTATTAGATAAAAGTCAAAATCCTTTTTTTTTTTAAGACTAAGCTACCCTCATCATATTTAGTTTTGCTAATAATCATTAATTAATTCCTTTTTGAATATTTCCTATTTTATGTTATTTTCAAATTTGAATTATTTAGGAATATTAGAGAGGCAAGATTTTGTTTGTTTGTTTTTTCCTTTTTATGTTTTTTCATTTAAAATTTGAATGAAGCATATAAATACTAATATATATCCTTTAAGTTGACGTTTTCCGGACGAAATTTATATGTTCTATTCTCAATTTTATATGTTTTAATTTGAGATTGTTATTTTTCATCCATAATATATGTAATGAAATCTGAATGTATAAATTTCTGAGAAAACATAAAATCTACGGAGTATATGTTTAAGGGTTCAAATAATTTTATATCATCCCACAACCCAAAATCCTCAAACACCAAGTCAAGTCCAAATACATTTGTGATTTGTTATTCCCAACATATATAATGAAATTTGAATGTATAAATTTCTAAAAATGCATTAAATCTATATATATTAAAGGGTTTAAACAACTTTATGCCACCCTATAACAACCCGAGATACTCAAACATCAAGTTAAACCGATATGCATTTGTGTTTATTATTCCCAACATATGTAATGAAATTTGAATATATAAATTTTTGAAAAAGTATGAAATCTATATGTTCAGGGGTTTAAACAACTCTATGTCATCCTATAACCTAAAGTCCTCAAACATCAAGCCAAACCCAAATGCATTTTTTTTTTTTTATGCCCAACATATGTAACGAAATCTAAATGTATTAATTTTTGAAAAAGCATGAAATCTACATTTTTAAGGGTTTAAGCAACATTATGCCATCTCATGACCCAAAATCCCCAAACATCAAGCCAAAACCAAATGTTTTGGTAATTTTTTATTCCAAACATAAATGAGATCCGAATTGAATATATAAATTTCTAAAAAAACATCAAATCTATATGTTTACGTATTTAAGAGATCTAACCTTTTTAACTTAAGAAGCATCGGGGATGGTGATACACTCTTAAGGCTCCAAATGAGCAAATACGTTCGATAAGGGTTCTGCTCGAGTTCGTTTATTTAGTAAAGAAGTCAAGCTCAAGCCTTAAATTTAGGCTCATTTAATAAACAAGCCAAGCTCAATCACACTTAGGCTCAGCGCATTTATGTTCATGAACAAGCTTGTTAGTAGGCTTGTGAACAAGCTTATTAAAAACATGTGTTTATACTCATAAAAAAAATTATAATTTTAGTTTGAATAGATCAACTTATTCATGACTTTATTTCTTTGGCTTAATTTTTTTTATTTCCAATATAAACCAATTTTATTTAAGTCATTTTTTAAGCTTTCTACATTAATTTTTAACTTTCCCTTATTGTAATTTAAGGTTGCAAATTAATCAAGCCGTTCGAAATAGCTCGCGAGCAAGCTCGATAATAAACAAGCCAAACTCAAACATATATATCAAAGCTCGGCTTGTTTAACCTTGGCTCGAGCTCGACTTGAACTTAAATAATCAAGCTTTTGACCAAGCCAAGTTTGAGCAACGCAAAGATCGACTCGTCTCAGCTTGGCTCGTTTGTAGCCCTATACACTCTAACGTGGAACAATACACTATAACATGAGATGATAAACTCCGACGCAATATGGTGAACTCCAACAATATGGGCAACACTCTCATGAGCTAGCTGAGATCATGATTTGGATAGTAAAGTTTGCTTTTGTTTTCTTTTCTGTTTTGAAATAAATATATTCCCTTCTTTGCGGGATCTTATCGCTCAGAAAGCTATATTTATAGAATGTAGTGGTGTTTTTTAATTTGGGAATGCATATATCCTGTCCATCTTGGACTTTTTTTTTTTTTATTAAACTATACTTATAGTTTAACAAAAAGAAAATATTTTGATGAGAAACACTGCAAAAGAATATCGAATTATTTAGGAGAAAATAAAGAAAATCTCTCTCAACTATCACCTTGTGACACTTTACCCCTTCAACTATTAATTGCAATACTTTGTCCTCCTAAACTATTAAATTGTGACAAATAACCCAATTTCGTGATTTTTACAATTTATTTTATTGCAAACCGACAATTGGATCATTGTAATTTTTGGCATACATGATATGGACATGCAAATTATCCAATCTAAAGGTTTGTTTTTTAAAATACAATTACGAAAACATAAGAATTTTTATAGTCTGTTTTTTAATTTAATGGTTTGTTTTTTTAAATCTAGCGAACTATATTTTAAAAAATCAACCGTTGAATTGAATAATTTATTTGTCTATATCAATTACGCCAAAAATTAAAATGATTTAATGGTCAGTTTACCATAAAACAAACCGTGATAATTATAAAAAGAAGTTATTTATCACAATTCAATCATTTATGGGGACAAAATGTTGCAATAGACAGAGGTAAAAATGGGGAAAGATTCGCAAAATGTTGCAATAGACAGCTAAGGAAGTAGAGTCTCACAAAGTGGGATAGTTAAGGACTTTATTTATGTATTTTCCCCAATTATTTACCCAACCTTTTGCGTCACACTCGTTCCTTGATGTCATCACGACCCTGAAAAAGTCTCAGTCTACGCTCGCGTTTTATCCGCAAAATTGTCTCCTATTAGACCACGTGTCCACGTAGGACCTTGACTGCCAACTGGCAACTCCAGTCAGCGCTCATATCCATGCACCTGATTGGACGGTCCGTACACACCAACATCGAGGGGAGGGACGCGTTTTTTTTTTTTTGGGATAATTAGGAGGGACGCGTTTAATTGAGTGGGATCGTAATCCGAGATGACAGGTGGCAGATTCTCAGTTCGAACGTGGTGGGCGCGTGGTGGGTCACCGCGTGGTGCCAGCTGGGACTAATACAAAGTTAGCTGTCAAACCTTATCCTCTTACTTAAATAGCAATGATTCCGTCACCCACAAAAAGCATACCTACCTGAATCACCCACATGAAATCAGGTACCTAAATCACCCACAAAATATCATTGGCTAGGACCAGTGACCACGTGATGTCACGTGTCCTTATTTTTAGTATATAAATTCCACACAAATGATGAAAAAATAAAAATTAAAACTTAAGTATCCAACAAATTAAGTGAATATATAGAATTAAAAAATATAAAATTATGAATTTTATAGTTCAAATGGTGGTTTGGATGCTTATGCCATTTTCAATGGTGTAGCCATATTCATGTCCAAATCCAAATTCATAGAGAGCACTTTTGGTGCCATAATGGTGAAGTTCTTGCTTATACATATATATATATATATATTAGCTTTTGCTTTTGCATGTCTATACCAAATTTTACACTTGCATCCACTTTTTTGCATATATATTTTAATTATGGTCAAGTTTTAAATTCCAAACCCCAATCTTATTATTAAAAGGAAAAAAGAATATAATTTGAGTTGTAAGGCTAGCAAAAAGAAAAATAATGGTTATATATAGCCTTTAAGTGCTATTATTTTCCCAATCAATTTTTATTAATTAGCTTACTTCAATTTAACATAATTGTGGTATGATAGTGTCATACCAATATAAAATTTGGTATGACATGTCATATTATTTGATATATCAATATAAGAACATAGGAATGCTAATATAGTTATTAATGTAGCATGTTATATTGATCATTATGTTAATCTGGTAATATTAGATCAGCCATTACTTCAAACAGTTGATCATGAGAGATAATAAATGTGTTTGAGTTATTTTTATAATGCATTTTTACATCTTGTAATATACTTTTATATTTTTCCATACACTTTTTAATTCGTTTTCTATCACTTTACCATATGCTTTTAGGACACACACTAATAAAATCTTGCTTATAAATATTAAACAAAATGTGAAATAGACGCTTTAGATTTTGACTTTAGATTTGTTGTTGATCACCCTTTTGATAAATATAATGTTGATCAATTTAGTACAGTCAAGCCTACACTAAGAAGTTACAATTAATACAAAAGCTTTATATTTGAGCTGATTTTAGAAATAACAAAAATACATAAATGTTAATAGACCTCCATATGGTTAGTAGCAAAATAAATTTTGAAAATCTGATCATTCGATTAGAGATCCCCATTATATATGTTGCGCTTGCCAAAAATCACAGTGATCCAATAGTCAGTTTGTGATTTTCCAATAGTCAATTTTTTCAAAAACTGAACATGGAAAAATGATAATAATTTGAAAAAAAAAAAAATCACATTTTTTTACCGTTCATCATGATTATTACTCAAAAAGTAAGTGAAAAATATAAGATTATTGTTAAAATTTTTTTATCATTTAGTGTTCAATTCAAGACAAACAAATGAAAACCTTTGAATTCTCTCAAATCATTATGTGAGCTGTTAGTCCAAGTAATCAATAGGTGGTTAGCAAAAGGGTGATCAAGAGTAAATCCAATCATGTTTTTCCATTCTCACTTACCAAACTGTACTGTCATTTGTCTGTCTCTACTGTCATTGGTCGTTTACTTGCTTCGTCCTCTCGTGGTGGGGTTATTATTACTTCTCTATTGTTTTTATCCACGTTTTCCATTTAGGAAAAAAATTAATTTATTATTTAATTTAACGAATAATAACTAATAAGTCTCTATAATATTATTCTCTGAATATTCATGTCCCTCACTTTCCTTGTATATATGCTGAGAGATGACGATTATTTTATATATACATGGAAGCAACGAACCTTATATATATTTTTTCTCAATTCTTCACATCATACAAACCCTAGAATTCATTTAAATTTGATCTGAAGATCAAACCTGCACTACAGAAGATTCGATTCCCATTGATTCAAGAAACAGAGGTCAGTTTCAATTCCCAGATTCTTGATACATTTCATTGTCTCTAATGATCCGAATTCCTCGAGATTAGGGTTTTTCATGATTCGATTGTATGTTCTTTGCCCCCTTTTAGGATCTGGGTATTGTGTAGATCACTTGTTTATGTGGTTATACTGAATGGGTATCTCTTTGATTTTCATTTTATGTAGTTACATGGTTCATCTTGACTGCATTGTGTAATATATGAATCTCATTGTGATATCTAGGGTTAGGGTTTTGATTGTTTTGTTATTATATGTAAAAGGGTGTTGGGTTTTTATGCAGATTCTGTGAAATTGTTTACATTTGACGAGGAGTTCTCTAGGTTTTGAGATCTTGTGGCGGAAAAATGATGTCCAGATCGTACACGAATCTTTTAGATTTGGCCTCCGGGAATTTCCCGCTAATGGGTCGGGAACGGAAACGGCTTTCAAGGGTAATGACAGTTCCAGGAAATGTGGCTGAACTTGATGTTGATCCGGCAGTAAGTGTGACGTCGGATAATCCATCTTCAATATCTCAAGATCGGATTATTATTGTTGCGAACCAGTTACCTGTGAAGGCGAAACGAAGACCAGATAATAGGGGGTGGAGTTTTAGTTGGAATGAGGAGTCTTTGCTTTTACAACTTAAGGACGGCTTGCCTGAAGAAATGGAGGTTCTTTATGTTGGGTCGTTGAAGGTTGAAGTTGATCCAAATGAACAGGATGATGTGTCGCAGATTTTATTGGATAAATTTAATTGTGTACCTGCTTTTCTCCCACCTAATATTTTGGAAAAATTCTATGACGGGTTTTGCAAGCAGCAGTTGTGGCCTCTTTTTCATTACATGTTGCCGCTTTCAGCTGATCATGGAGGCCGATTTGATCGGTCAATGTGGGAAGCGTATGTGTCGGCCAACAAGTTGTTCTCACAAAAAGTGATTGAGGTGATAAACCCAGATGATGATTATGTGTGGATTCATGATTACCATTTGATGGTTCTGCCCACCTTTTTGAGGAGGCGCTTCAACCGGTTAAGAATGGGATTTTTTCTTCACAGCCCATTTCCATCGTCTGAGATCTACAGGACTCTTCCTGTCAGAGAAGAAATCCTTAAGGCCCTACTCAACTCGGACCTTATTGGTTTCCACACCTTTGATTATGCTCGGCATTTCCTTTCTTGTTGCAGTCGGATGTTGGGTTTGGAATATCAGTCAAAGAGGGGCTACATAGGGTTGGAATATTATGGAAGGACTGTGGGAATCAAGATTATGCCAGTTGGGGTTCATATGGGTCAGATTGAGTCAGTGATGAAACTGGCAGATAAGGAGTGGAAGGTAGGGGAGCTTAAACAGCAGTTTGAAGGGAAAATTGTGTTGCTTGGTGTTGATGATATGGATATTTTTAAAGGTATCAATCTGAAGCTTTTAGCTATGGAACAGTTGCTCAAGCAGCACCAAAAGTGGCAAGGAAAGGCTATTCTGGTTCAGATTGTGAATCCTGCCAGAGCTAAAGGGATGGATTTACAAGAAATACAGACAGAAATAAAGGAAAGCTGTAAGAGGATCAATGAAGAATTTGGGCGGCCTGGTTATGAACCAATAGTTTTTATTGATAGACCAATTTCAATCAGTGAAAGGATTGCCTATTACACAATTGCTGAGTGTGTTGTTGTCACAGCTGTAAGGGATGGAATGAACCTTACTCCATATGAATATATTGTTTGTAGACAAGGAATTTCTCGTTCAGATTCAGGCTCAGATTTGAGTGGGCCCAAGAAAAGCATGTTAGTGGTATCAGAGTTTATTGGGTGTTCTCCTTCACTCAGTGGGGCAATCCGTGTCAACCCGTGGAATGTCGAAGCAACTGCAGAGGCATTGAATGAGGCTATTTCAATGGCTGAAGCAGAGAAACAGATGCGACATGAGAAGCATTATCGATATGTTAGCACACACGATGTGGCTTATTGGTCCCGAAGCTTCATGCAGGATATGGAGAGAACTTGCTCAGAACATTTTAGGCGAAGATGTTGGGGAATTGGGTTGAGCTTTGGGTTCAGAGTTGTGGCACTCGATCCTAATTTCAGAAAGCTTTCGATAGATGATATTGTAGCAGCTTACAGTAGGGCTAAGAGCAGGGCTATACTGTTGGACTATGATGGCACTGTGATGCCCCAAAACTCTATCAACAAGTCCCCAAGCCAGGAGGTTATCTCAATCCTGAATACACTATGCAGGGACCAGAAAAATACAGTTTTCATTGTTAGTGGAAGAGGGAGGGAGAGCTTAAGCAATTGGTTTTCTCCCTGCAGGAAGCTTGGAATTGCAGCAGAACATGGCTACTTCTTGAGGTGTGTTCTTTCTCTCCTCTGTGTGTCTGTCTTTTCTATTTCCTTTGGCCATTGGTTTGATCACCAACTATTTTGGATGAAGTAGAGATTTTCCTAGGGAAAAGACTATGGACAGGGATGGAGTTAGGAATTTGTTATAGTGTGGGCACTGTTGGGCTGGTTGATAGTGTTTTGTTTTAATTCTACAAACTAAAGAAAATTTGAGGAGAGAAGGGGGGGCTGAAAAGTGAGATTCATGAAGTGAGACTGCGAGAGTTTGAGAAGCTTTGAGAGGGAGAGAGAGATTGTTTAAAAAAAAATGATAACCTAATATAGGAAATAACCAAAAAAGATGGGTGAAAATAAAATAATGGTGGGTCAAAATAATAGAACATAAGTAAAGAGGGGAGGAAAATTAATTGAAACAAATTTATAATTAATATAAATTATGTATACATACCTAAATAAAAAAAAAAAAAATTTGAGTGGGGTAGCAGCTGTAGCGTATGTGGCTTCGCTCTTGCCAATGGATGTCATTTTAATAAATATATTTGGACTTATATGGGTGTATATTAATTTTTAGAAAGCAGAAGGTTACTCTGTGTTATGCACTGGAGAGTAATTAGCTGACACATATTTAAGTTTGATTGAGTAAAAAATAAAGGAGATACTTATGTCTAGCTGTTCAAATAATTTAAGATTGAAACATCATAAGAAATCAATAAAACTAATGTGTTAAATATGATATTAGTTTATTTTAAAGGATTTTAAAACTAGAAATAAAGGATTTTAAAACTAGAGAAATTAAACCTACCAGTAATAATAGTATGTATAATTTTAAGCTTGTGTGCATGCTTCTGTAGTATGTATAATTTTAAGCTTATGTGCATGCTTCTGTGCGGAGGAAGGCTATAATTTCCTTCCACATGGTCAAGAATATCTCAAAATGCCACATGGCAGCCCTTCTGCGTCATACATGTGTGGGATTTTAAAAAATGCTAGTGGTTTAGCCCGTGGAATGCACAAGGTATACATTTACAAAAAAAAAAAAAGAAAAAAAGAAAAAGGAATGGATTATGCATTTAAAGAAAATCAGATCAAATGAATCTTGGACAAATAAATATGGGTTCATCTTAAAACGCTATTCAAGAAGTAATGTTTAAGCTTTTTATTTTTAGTGTCTTCAAACAGGGAATGGACCAGGATGGTTGAACCATTTGGACTGGGGATTAGTCACTTTCCAAATGGGCTGCTGGCCATTCTGTGCTCACCATGCTTTCTATACAAAGTCTTGTATAGTTCATTCTTCTTGATTAAAGGTTATTCAATTAAATTGACTGTTTTTATTTTAAAACTTTCAATTGAGTTCTCATATTCTGATTTTTAATTTTTAATTTTTAATTTTTATTTTTGTAGGTTTAGAACTATATATGGAAAAGTAATAGACAGCTGAGTAATTAATTCTTAGTCTCATAGATTCCCCATCCTCTTCTTTAAATTAATCATATTTTATTGTATTAAAATCTTGTTGATTAAATCCCACCATGATTGTGTATTATATGTAGTTTCCTTTTTAGTAATGACATTTTTAACATGCAAGTTATTCTTGTTTATTGAGCCATGCGTAAACGAGAGGATCAAAAAGAATTTGAAGATTTCAGCGATTGACCATTTAATTTCTTGGTGTATCATGTCTAGTGCTACAGTATCAGTCATCATCTTTTGTTATTCTTTTATAGTTCATTCTGTTATTGTTTTAGTGGAAGAAAGCTGGTCCAAATTTTGCCTGCCTTACAATTCAAATTGAATTTTGAAAGCAATAATCTTGACAGTTATGTTTAGTTATTTTTTGGACGGGACTTGGGAAGGAGTTGCAGGTCAGGGGATGGTCTCCTTATATATGTAACTCCTTTGCAACTACTTATATACAATTAATGCCATGAAAAAAGATATCCTACTTAAGATATTGTGTCTAAGTTTTTTCATTTCAGAGTAGAAATAAGGTTAAATATTTTGATAAAATGGTAAAATGAGGGAGTAAGGCAGTAGAGGTACATTAGTCTAACAAACTTCCGTAATGTTATCCAATGAGGAATCATAATCATTGCATAAATATGCATGTTCAGCTATATTAAGGTGGCCCAGCTTTGGGCTTAAAAAATGAATACAACCCTAATTCATGATGGATTGCCATTTTCAAGTTGTTACTGTCCTTAATCCATGTAACTTGTAAGGTTAGGTTCTATTGACATTCCAACTTGGCACTGTAAAGCTTCGTCTAAGAAGAGGGGAAAATTCTGGAGGATGAGTCCAAGGTTTTCAGCTCAGATGGTATTTGAGTGGGGTGGGGTATGGAGGTCTAGGGTTCAAGTCCCTTCAATGTAACTCATAAAAAAAAAAACAAAGACAGCGACGAAAAGAAACAGGCAAGTCTTTCAGAATGAGGAGATCCTGGTGGATAGGGTGATGAGAAGGCTTTTGCCTTTTGTTGCTATTTGGGCAATGTTGAAACTATATTCAGTAGAATCAGGCCCTCATAGTTTTGTGCAATTGGAATTGGTCTCCATAAGTTCTTATGGGAGGAGCTGTTCTTGTTTTTTGTTCAGTGCTTTTGGTTTTTCTTTTATTTCCCACTTTTTTTGTACATCTTTTTTCAAATACACATGATATTGAATGTGCCCGAAGAACAGTTTTATTCACTTTGTAGGCTCATGATATTGAGAAATGCCAGAAAAGATAGGTTTGTTAAACTTAAACTTATAGCAGAACCATCTTTGTAGCTATGAGGCATACGATGACATTGCAAAGGTGAGCCTGTACATACTTCTTTGTTTGCATGCAACATATGGAGTGTACAACTAAGCGACCTTCTTTGTTTTGTGGTGTTCATTTCATCTGAATTTTTTTTTTTTTAATAAATTTCTTCATTTATTTTAATTGCACAATATTTCAGGTGGTCACAAAATGAAGAGTGGGAAATCTGTGGTCAGGGTTCTGATTTTGGGTGGATGCATATCGCTGAACCTGTAATGAAATTGTATACTGAGTCTACTGATGGTTCCATCATTGAAACTAAGGAGAGTGCTTTGGTCTGGCAATATCGGGATGCAGACACTGGCTTCGGATCCTCTCAGGCAAAGGAAATGTTAGATCACTTAGAGAGTGTTTTAGCAAATGAACCTGTGGCTGTGAAGAGTGGTCAATTCATTGTAGAAGTTAAGCCTCAGGTATGTGTTATGTATATCTCAACTTCAGCTTTTTTTAATTCTACCTACTTGTTTTGGTTATCTTTTTATTTGTAGATTATAAAAAGAAGAAAAGAGGATGGAATTAAATTTCTCAGCTTGATTTAAATGAAGTTCTGTCATTCTTTTGATGATTGTAACAGAATTATCCTTGTTTTGTAAGAAGTTCCTAATTATATGCCTCTCTTCGTGAGGCATGCATAACCTGATTTTATCATATTTAATTTGTGTTTTCATTGAAAAAAAAGTTAACAAATTCCATGTAATATTTTTGAAAAAACTGTGTCATTTTGAATAATTTCAGAATGAGAGCAGATTGGTTTGTCCTCTGCCATGCATTGTTTCTCCCTCGATATACTCTTGACCCAAATTATTGCCCATGCTCTCATTTAATTTGGTTCTTACTACTTGTGCTCGACTTTCAATCTTTTATTTATTTATTTTATGATAAAAAAATAGTCACTGTGATCTGACGGCCAGCTTGGGGCCTGATTATAGATGGTTCCATTTGAGAAAACTAGGTGCATTGCATGTTTAAATTTTGTGAAAGAAGAAAAAAATCAACTTTCATGGATTTTTGATATTGTGTGAGCAATACAAGAAACATAAAATATTCGAAGTTAAAAAAAATTCTCATTTAAAAAAAGAAAGAAAAAGAAATAAGAACAACCTGAAATTATACATATGAATTTAATATGTTATAAAATTTTCATATTACAAATTAATATTTTTTTGAAAAAAAATATTAGAACAGCTGAATTGTTTTTTCTGGAAAATAAAAATAGTGTGTGAATTATATGGTATTTTAATTACTTGAGAAATTGATAATTATCTGGACTTGAAGTAGTATGTATAAAATTTTTTAATTTAATAAAGAAGACTGTTATTGTGATTGGTGAAATTTTATGGGACCATACTTACAAGAGAATTTTAATTTAATTCAGAAGATTTTATTGTGATCGATGGAATTTTATGGGATCATGCCCATTTTGAGAAATCAAGTTCAACTTTAAAATGTATTAGTATTCATATTTGAGAAATCAAAATAGGAAGCCTACTATTTTGATTGATAGAATTACATGGGGCAAAACCAGTGGATCATCGTCCTTATTCATTGTAGGGTAGCGCGGGAGTTGTGGGTTCTTTGGTTCAGTACTTTGAGTTCTACTGGACAAATCTTTTAGTGTGATGCATGGGTAGTGGTGTAAGAGCCACAATAGACACTTGTTGTCTATGCAGAAAGAAACAGAACAATTTGGGACTACTTGGAGGGAGAGAAACAGAACAATTTTTTTATGGAGTTGAGTTCTCTGTAGATATTCTTAGTAGGAAAGTACTTCAGAGATTTTTTTCTTTTTTTCTTTTTTTCCTGGAAAGAATTGGTAGTTTTAGGCAACATGGTTTTGTTTCGAAATTTTGTTGACTCTCTTATTTGTAATTTTTTGTGCTCTATTGGTTTTGTTATGGTTTTTGGGCCATTGTGGCTTGTATACGTTGCGTGTACAGGGGCTTTTTAGCTCTTCATATACTGATTAAAAAAAACAAAGTTATATATATATATATATATATATATATATATATATATATATATATATATACTGTCTTTTCTTTGTCACTTTGATTGTGACTGCCAGAATGAATCCTGATTATAGGATATATGGACCTTTTTCATTAAAATGTGACTGTTCTGCACCAGTGATGGGAGGTCTGATGTTCTCATTATGTTTTCCAGGGAGTCAGTAAAGGCTTAGTTGCAGAAAAGATCTTCACATCAATGACTGAGAATGGGAAACAGGCTGATTTCGTGCTGTGTATTGGTGATGACAGATCGGATGAGGACATGTTTGAAATAATTGGTGATGCAATGTCAAGAAATATCCTTTCTTCCAGCACTTTAGTGTTTGCTTGCACAGTCGGGCAAAAGCCTAGCAAAGCCAAATATTATTTGGATGACACAACTGATGTGATAAGTATGCTTGAATCTCTTGCTGAAGCCTCTTATGCTTCATCCTCCGGAGAAGAAGAAACTGAAAACTCCCCTTGAAATTTTCAGTTGGATTTTCTTCTGGTCAAAGTTTAGTTCCTATCTTCAGTGGAATGTACATTCCATATTAGGCTAGATGCATATTTTTGTTACATTTTTCTTTTTCTCCCTTCCTCCATTTATAAGTCTTGATCTTCTTTCTGATAAATTTTGTTTCTGACAAGGAAAAAAAAAAGGGCTTTTGTTCTGTTCCCCATTAAGAGAAGTTAGAGGAGAAAATGTAGGCGTTGGGAGTGGAAGGAAGTGAATCTTTTTCAACTCAAATTCAAGTGTCATGTTGGAAGAGACTGTTAGACCTACTGTTGTGTGCTCTGAGAATGAGAACATCGGTAACGTGGATTATACAATGACAGAACGGAGGAGGTTCATGATCTTAGGTTTTAATTGGTTGAATTGTCAATATGGATTGAAAGTCAAACTGAGTCTGGGTGTTGAAATATTTTAATTGTTAAGAATTTAGAACCTTTCTTGCAACCTGGATTTCTGGGTTCACATGGAGAAAATCAGAGGGTATGCTTTGTGTACAAACATGGGAGACAACATTATTCATGGGGGAAACAGATGCCATTTTCTTCCTGCATATGACAAACAAGTTCTCAAAACTTTGCTTAAGGAAATTTCCATTCATGTCACTGCATATTGGTGGTGTATCAAGGTCTAATGAAATGGGCTAATGGTTGATGGTACAGTTTTTCTTTTTGTTGGTTCTAACAAAGTGACTGTAGCGTGACATAACTAGGTCGAGCAATGACATAAAACATGTACGAGTTGGTTGATATGATGTCCTGTTGAATAGTGCTATTGATAATACAATTACCATTTATTTCACTGTTTTCCTTGTGAATGGAATTTTTTAGTTACTTGTTTTCATTAATATGATGTTCGATCTGTAAGTTTCATGGCAACTAGTAGTTTATGTACATGAAAAAGGCTGCTCAGACATTTTAATCTGTGTTGTGGATTGATTATTCATAGCCAAGTTTCATTTAAGAATATATGAGATGATTGCCAAAAGAACATGGTCATAAAAGAGCTTGTAAATGCTCCTCTAGGTGTGGGAGGAGACCCCCCCTTCAGTACCTGATTGCCTTTTTTTTTTAACGCAACTGATGAAATTTTTCTGAAACAGTTGAATTGAATTAATGGACATGTTGAACTGTGGATAATTCTGAAGAATGATTTTCCTTTTCCAGTTCAAAGGTTGCCCTTTTGAGCTATTAATGGTTTTATTTCATATTTTCATGTAAATGCCTGATGTCAGTTTCTCTCCTATGTTATTAACTGAAAAGCTTGAGTAAATGTTTGATGAGCTTCAACTTTGCATGAATGAAAGATATTGTTCTATTTTCTTAAAAAGTTTGTAGGTTATCAGGGAAAGAGAATGATAGTCTGAAAGAGTCAGGCAAGTATAGAGCTTTATGCTCTGTTTACAGGGTCACAGGTGGTTTTAATTTCAATTGCTACGACTGTCATAGACATGGAAGCAGTCAGGTTGATCTTCATATGATAAAACAACTTTCTAGTACATTTCTATATTGGAATAGAGTGCTTTAAGTTGCACAAGAAGATACAAAATGGAGCCCCTGTTGTTGCATGGAAAATACAGTAGTTTTCTTAATCATGGCAACTTTTTGCATACTTGTAAGAGTTTTAGTGAGCTGAGTTTGGAGGATCTGGACAAAGAAGAAAAAGTCGATAAAAGAGATTGCATTTTGAAAATAGAAGGTTAAGGGGGCAATGAATAGCAATTGATCGCTTCCATTCGATAAGATGCAGCCAGGAGAAAATGAAAAAATAAGGTCAGATTAGTAGATTGAAATGGCAGGGTAAGTTTTGAGTTTGCTACCCAAAATGGTCTAAGATTTAAGATGCAAGTGTGTTTTGTTTTTGAACTTCTTAGGTGGTAAAGTACCTAGAATTTGTCAACTGGGTTCCTCCCAGGAAGTATTACTGGCTTACCTTATATTTTGATGGATCTAAGCTCAACTCCTCTTCATTAGCTGCTGGATTTTTTTCTTCTTGGAACTGCTTGGCTACCCCTTGGGCATAGTGGTCTTCAAAAGAGGCTTTCTGGTGTGATAATCCTGCAAATACCAACCTCAAATCCTTACCATCCTGACCACTTCTTCTATTTGATTTTGTATGTCTTCACTCAAAATGCAGCATCTGAGTTGATGACATCGAACCTGAGTCTGCTTTAGATATTTAACCCCATACTGGCTTTCAGGACACCAATATTGCCCCCTCTCTACATATCCCATATAGCACAGTGGCGAGGATTATGCATTCCTCCAATTCTCAGTTAACCCATATGCATAAATGCAATGACGGAAATGATATTCAACAATATTTCTTCTAAATTTTATGTGAGATGTTCCCAAGTTCACAAAGGAATCTATCTTGATCAAGCTCTGCACAATTTGATCCAACACAATCTCTTCAGCTTTGATCTGGTACTAACTGAAAATGCATCAATAATTCACCCCGACCCACTTCAGTAAATACAGCAAAACCAGTGCTGGATGTTATTGTAGCATGGTACAAGCTACGGCTCCTGTGGCTTATGGATTCTTCTATCACTGGGGCATTTAAAAAAAAAAAAAAGTAAAGAGAAAAAGAAAAAAATAAAACCAGCAAACTTGATGATTTTATTTTAATTTTTATACCACAAGAATGTAATTGGATACACTGTTAGTCGGACAACAGTTAAATGGGTTAATTCTGTTTTGTAAAAGCAAGGACATGTACCAATATATCTTGGAATTACACAGCAACATGATCAGGAACTTTCTTATTCGGGGTCTGTATTAAATGAATTTCAACTCTTCAATTTGTAAAAATTACATTAATATAAATTAGATAAGCAAAAAAATCCCATCAATTGCTAGGGCAATGTGACCTCCTCTTACCAGTAATCTCCACAAGAACATTTCCCATTTTTGAAATGATGAAATCTACTAGAATCTCGTACAATAATTTCTCGGTTTCTGATATCCGATATGTACGTAATAGCAACATGGCAATCACTGCATACTCGCAAGTTCTTCATCACCCTTATTGGAGCCCCTGCAGGAGTATACAATAGAGCAAAAGCAATTGCCAACTTCTCACTATGGTGAGCCAAACTGTATTCCTTCTCCTCATTATCCATGTCATGCAAAACAGAGCCAGTATCAGGTACATAACCGCGTAATTTCATCTCTGAAGTTAGCTCTTTTAAATACAAATCAATCTCTATTGATTTCGGATGTGATCTATCGCCCATACAGAACTGGTGAACCTGGTTCTTCACTTCCAACCAGCTTATACCCGGTTCCTTCTTCACCTTCCTATCTCTCATGGCTTTCCTCACATTCGAAACATCCTCCCACCTCTTAGCAGAAGCATGAATGTTTGAAAGTAGCACATAAGGAGCAGAATCCTGAGGATCAAGCCTTAGAACTTCTTCAGCAATCCTCCTAGCCATGTCCGTGTTCTTGTGGATTTTACATGCAGATAACAAAGTTTTCCAAATAATCGTATCCGCTTTGACAGGCATAGATCTAATCATAGCTTCTGCTTCCTCCAAACTACCAGACCGACCAAGCAGATCAACCACACATGTATAGTGTTCTAGTCTAGGCTTCAATCCATACTTTTTGACCATTAACTCAAAGAATTCAATCCCTTTATCCTTCAGACCGCAATGACCACAAGCATATAGCAAGCTCAAGAAAGTAACTTCATTAGCTTCTAATTCTACATCCTGCATCCGTTCAAACAATTCAATGGCTTCCTCTCCTCGCCCATGAAACCCATAAGCAGCAATCATCGAGCTCCACAAGACAACATCCGCATCTTCACATTCCAAGAAAGCTTTCAGAGAGTCTTCCAAGCACCCGCATCTCGAATACATACTAATTAATGAACTAATCACCGCAACCACTGAACTGGCCCCAGCTTTGATGGTTTCAGCATGAATCTGCTGACCCTGTCCGAGGGTTGCTAGTTCAGAACATGAACTGATTACACTGACAAATGTAATTTTATCAGGTTTAAAACCCGCCATTTTCATCATATTATACTGATCCAAAACTATCTCAGAGAACCCATTTTGAGCTCTTCCAGCAATAAGTGTATTCCAAGCAACCACATTATGAATTGGCATTGCTTTGATTACTTTTTCCCCTTCTTCCAACCTTCCAGACTTCATGTACATATGAGCCAAAGAGCTCCCAACAACCAAATTGAATTCAAACCCAGTTTTCATCACATAAGCATGAATCTCCTGACCTGCTGCCACCGCTCTCAAACCCGCACAGCCCCGAAGAACACTCCCTAGAGTGAACTCATCGGGCAAAAAACCCAACTCATGCATCTGCAAAAACAAACTCAAACCATCCTCATTAAATTCAAACTGTGTCAAACCCATGACCATTGCATTCCACGTTGCAACGTTTCTCTCAGGCATTTCATCAAACACCTTCCGGGCACTCACCAAGTCACCAATTTGCACATACCCACCAATCAAAATGTTACAAGACATAATGTTCTTCCTTGGCATCACACCAAACAATGTCACAGCGGTTTGTAATTCTCCAAATTTGGAGTAAACATTGAGGAGGTGATTGGAAATAAACTTGTCTGAGGAACACCCAGATGTAATTATCAAAGAATGGAGTTGTTTGGCTAGTGAAAGTGACTTCATGGGTATGCATCCTTGGAGAAGATGAGAGAAGAGCGATGGGTCTGACCATATGTCAAAGCTGAACCCCTCAAAGGCTTCTTTCAGGAGTCCTCTGGAACAAAGGTTAGTGAATTCCTCTCTGAAGTTAGCGGCAGTTTTGGAGGTGTTCGTGGAGAAAAACCGTGAAATTGAGGTGTGTAGGAGAGACCTAAGACAAGACTGACCCATATACTCTACATTGGCTTCATGTCATATGACTATATGTATATACAGCTCAAGGGCCTAAGACAATCCGCAGCGGGGAGAGAAGGACGGTATGTCGGTATGAAAGATTATAGTGGTCGACGCTGTTACACCATCAATCTTCTTTGTTTACGACATTGTTTTCTGTAATCTTTGTTTGCATCACCGTCACTGTTATTTCTAGTTCTACCATCTCTTTCTCAAATGCATTTACAATGTCTCTCTCTCTCTTAGTTTTCTTTATCTCTATTTTTCTGTTTATTCTTCTCATTTCATTTGCGGTCAAAATACACTCTGGATTTCATCTTTTGCTCAGCTACCAGAACGACCCTACTCATCTTGCGTTTCTTGAATTGAGATAGATTTAATCAGCTTATGGGTTGGACTTTAAGCAAAAGATTTTATTCGAGTTGAGCATGGGTTGATCTCCCAACTCATCCATTATGCTCGACTTGTGGCCCACACTCTTATCTTGGAGTTGGGAGCTTGTAACTTAACCCTTTTAACAAAACAGGGGTTTATGTGGAATTTGAACAGTAATGCTATATGTCCACAAATTTTTTTTTAAATGAATCATAACCTTTATTTATTATTAAAAAGATGTTTTGCTAAAAAAAAAAATAATGAAAAATAAGGATTGGATCAACCGCCATAAATTGCAATACACTTTTGAGACAACATTTTTCTCAATCGAAGTCCTGGTTAATATTTTTAAAAACCCACCCCCAAACTTATGACAGTGGTGTGCATAGTGCAGCCATTTGCCCAAAGCTTGGGGAGCTGGAGCCATACTTTTGAACCCGAATTTCGAATTATTTCTTAGGTATAATTCCTAAGTACCCAACATTTTACTGTACTTGTAGATCTAAATTTCTAATGACCCAAAACAGATGCAACACCACCAATAAGTAGAGCCTCAACTGCAGACTCTGGTGCCTCAGCTTTGTGATGAAAATTACAAGTCTCGATTCACATAACCAAATTCATTCATATAAACACATCCACACGATAAGTCAGTCCCCTTGGTTAAGAGATTCAAGTCTGAAAAATCTTGGATTTAAAATGCCATTTGAGAAAAATAAGGCGCGTGATATAGTGAACAAAACGCTCAATTATGGAACTTTTGGCATTTATGAATTCAAATTAGTGGGTATTTCTAATTGCACATAATGAAAAATTACACAGATCATGCATTAAAACTTTTTCAAGATGTATGAGTAAATCTATATGACAATTGCAGTATGATTTACACTATTCAAACAGTGACCAGAGATGGTACTGAAGGAGCTACACGGTTTTCAACAGGGATTTGGACGAACTCGGAGAGGATGGCCCGGAACTCATCCCCGGTCATCGTTTCCTTCTCGAGAAGAACTTCAACAATCTTGTCAATTGCTTCACGGTTGTTCCTTATGTGGCTCAATGCGATCTCATATGCACTGTCTGAAAGCCTCTTGACAGCAGTATCAATGTCTTCTGCCAGCCTTTCTGACATTGAATTCCTTGCCATCATCCTCATGATGACATCGGCACTCTGAGCTGACGAGTCCATAAGCGACCATGGGCCAATTTCAGACATTCCAAATGTAACCACCATCTGCACAAAGATTGATTAAACCTCTTGATTTCATTAACTTTTTCAGAATAATTAGCAAAGGAGAGGGTAAATTTTGTAGCTATTGGTTACAAAGCAAGGTTGAATGCCATAGATAAGACTGGTGGAAGGTAGAAAACTCTTGCAGGTACAACCACCAATTAGTACCTGAACTGTGAGAATTTCAACAATTTGTTATGATTCCGAGTTATTTCAAATTTTTTGAGATGAGTACCAATCGATCACAGTTTACAGCAACAAATTCCAGTATTTATTTATTTATTCAAATTTCATTTCTTATCCATTGTTCATCAACTGAAACTGAAGTAGAAATGAGATTTTATGTCGGTGAAAAATGCATTGAAACAGTATACCAGTCAGTGTCAATTGTCTGTTTGGATAAGTGGTCGAAATGTTCAAGTACCTGTTTGGCCAAACCAGTGATCTGCTGCAGATCACCAGCTGCACCAGTGGTCACCTCGCTCTCGCCAAAGATCACTTCCTCCGCAGCTCTTCCACCGAGTCCTCCAACAATTCTTGCAAAGAGTTGTTGCCTGGAGATCAGGGTTGGGTCATCTGTAGGAATGAACCAGGTAAGGCCCCGTGCCTGACCACGTGGGATTAGGGTGACTTTTTGAACGGGATCATGCCCCGGAGTCAAAGTTCTGCAAGAAAGAGAATATAAAGAAAGCATTTTGTAAATTATTTGATTAACCAATTTCACAAAATAGAGATATCTAAATAAGAAAAAATCAACTTTACTTCCAATATTATGGATAATGATGTTTTATGCATTAATGGTAGGGTCTGTATGTCTGACAGAGCTTCATGCTTGACATGTACTATCTGCTTTTGAGGGAGTAAAACTGGCTATCCTTTCTTCCATACCCATAATAAAATCCAAACAACTTCAGGGAATACTGTTCTTTTCTTTGATTAACACAAATGAAAGCAAAATGTAATTGATATGCTTTACGGAAAACCTCATCATGATATCTATTCAATTATCTGCCAGAAAGTCTACCTACTATAATGAAGATACTCTGAAGAAAATATTAGTAAGGTTTAACCCTAAACCTTATGAAGAAGCGTTGTTTTATGGAGAACTTCAAGAATAAGAAACAATACTGTAGGTATTTTCTCACTTACCCACAAATGGCATGGCCAACTTCATGGTATGCAACCAAACTCTTGCTCTTCCCATCTGTCATAATTGTTCCTTCCATTCCTGCCACAATTCTATCAATTGAATCATCAATCTCTTTAGATGAAATTGCTGTCTTCCCACGACGACCAGCCAATATAGCTGCCTCATTTAAGAGGTTCGCAAGGTCTGCTCCACTAAAACCAGGTGTTCTCATGGCAATTACATCAAGAGACACATCTCCATCAAACTTCTTATTGCCAGCATGAACCTTTAAGATCTCTGTTCTTCCTCGTATATCTGGAACATCAACACTTACCTGCACTAAGAGACTTGAGTATTTCCCATATATAATATAAAAGTAGAAGGCATAAAATGACATATTCTTACCTGTCTGTCAAATCGTCCTGGCCTCAACAAGGCAGAGTCGAGAATGTCTGCCCGGTTAGTTGCTGCAATTACAATGATACCAGTGTTTCCCTCAAAACCATCCATTTCTGTCAAAAGCTGGTTAAGGGTCTGTTCCCTTTCATCATTTCCGCCTCCAATTCCAGTTCCTCTTTGCCGCCCAACAGCATCAATTTCATCAACAAATACAATGCAGGGAGCATTCTCCTTGGCTTTCTTGAAAAGATCACGGACTCGAGAAGCACCAACTCCCACAAACATCTCAACAAACTCAGAACCAGAGATGGAGAAAAACGGAACACCAGCTTCACCAGCAATTGCCTTGGCGAGAAGAGTCTTCCCAGTTCCGGGAGGCCCAACAAGAAGAACACCTTTAGGAATGCGCGCTCCAATTGCAGTAAACCTCTCGGGCTTCTTCAGAAACTCCACCACCTCCATGAAATCCTGCTTTGCTTCATCTACTCCGGCAACATCATCAAATGTCACACCAGTGTTTGGTTCCATTTGGAACTTGGCTTTAGATTGACCAAAGGCAAGAGGAAAGCCAGGCCCACCAGGCCCACCCATTCCTCCAGATGAGCGCCTTGAGAGAAGGAACAAACCCCCAATTAAGATTAGTGGAAAAGCCAGATTCCCAATCAAGTTGAATAATAGAGAACCTGAGTCCTCTTGAGCATTGTGTGCTGCAAAGTCGATGTTCTTTTCCCTGAATTTTTGAAGGAGCTCCTGGCTGAGTCCTGGGAGCTGCACACGAACTCGCTGCACCCGGTTACCCAACTCGGGAGAAACAGCCTCCACAATAGCTATGGTTCCATTTTCAAACAAATCTACTTTTTTCACCCTGTCCTTGTCCAAATACTCCAAAAACCTAGAATAAGACATCCTGGAGGAAGAAACCCCTTGCTCGTCAGCATAAGCATTACCACTACCCAGTAAAGCAGGAACACCAAGTCCCGCATTTCCAAGCAAAAACTTAAGAAAGCCTCTTCTTCCTTCATGCTGCCTCTGGTCCAAAGATGCTCTTATGAAAACTGCTTTTGATGCCTTACCCAATGATGGAAGGCTCGAGGAAGGCAAAAGATGCCTACCATAAAATTCCTTGCTCAAACTTGGTTTAGTACTGCAGGTAGATAAACCATTTCCCACAAGGCATGCTGATGATGCTGCCATTTATGGTATAGTGCAATATTACCTTCTGGCCAGGAATAAACTGCTGGACAAAGACAACAAATGAGAAGTGAATTAAAAAACAATACCTGATGCTCATATATGCATTGAGGGATAACACATATTTTAGTCCAAACAAACATTAGTACCATCCAGAGCCGAATTGAGCAGTTTGGCGGTTGTGACATAACAAGCACTTCAAAAAATTATATCAACAAATATATCCAAATGCTTTCCAATATCTAAAGCAACATGAGCCTACCATGAATGAACTAGCAATTGGGAAACATGGAGCACAACCACCTAATAAAGAATATAAACCCTTTAGAACGACCTTGGAAACAATAAATGAGGTAAATTATTATCACCAGAATAAAACTGAATGTAGTGTAAAATGTTATCTACAAAATCAGAGAACAAGAAGTCCTTAATGTATATTTTATCAATCAAGGAAGATTGTAATGAATAAAATGAGAAACAAGAGGACCATAAGAAAAGTTTCTGTACACAAATAAATCTTTCTATATGGCTAACTCAACAATATTGATGTATTTAAAGCCTTTGCAATTACATACAGAAAAAATATTTATATTCTTCAAACTTCTTGAGAATTGATGATTAATAATGCAAAAACTTGATCATATTTCTTGGTGTCCTGTTCACAATCAGGGGATCTAAAAAATGCCTAAACATCTCTGTTCAACTACATGTATTCTCAAATGCAAGGTCTTATTTCAGTATTAATCTGGTAAATAAGGAGAAACATCATTTGTCACCCCCCCAAAAAAAAAATGTAAGATGGAATATGAAAATTGGGGGTGGGTGATGCAGACTGTTTTATTTGGTAAGCAAAGAGAAGTATCATTTCTTACCAAAAAGAAGCATGGAGAATAGGAATGTCAATGGGATGGGTTAAAAGGGTAACCTGCATCGCCCCGCCCCTATTGGGAAGGGTTTGGGAAAAAAATTAAAAACCCTATAGGGTTTGGGACGGGAATGGGATATGGCTTCTCCAACCCGCCCCACCCCGAATATCTATATATATATAATTATACTAAAATCTTTTCTATTTATTTACAATATTTAGTGTTTTAAGATTTTTATCAATTCTATTTTTTCTATTCTTTTCACTAAGTTTGTGTGTATAAATATATATTTTAACTACTAATAGTTATAATTTAAGATAAAAATCAAAATTTGTTGAGATTATGGTTAGGACTCATTCCAAAATAAAATAAAATTGAAGTTTAAAATATATTTTAATTATTTTTCAAACCCGATGGGAAAACCCGCCCCGCCCCGCATAATTCTCACCCCACCCCGTCCCATTTATAGTTGGGATTGAGACGGGTTTGGGAAATGATTTTTATTCATGGGACGGGATTGGGAAAGCAAAAAACCCGCCCCGCCCCGTTGACATCCCTAATGGAGAAACAGCAAAAGTGAGAGAGAATGAGGGGTAGGGAGAGAGAAAGAGAGAGTGGTCCAATGAAAAAAATTCCAAATAGTTCTTTAGTATAGGATGTAGAAATGAACATCAAGGCAAACATGAGCAAACTAAAATGGAAGGCATAAAAAATCTGTGAATGGTTCAATGATGAAACTCTACATAAAAAATTGTAACTTCTGATAAAACCAGCCCATAGCAGAAAAGTGAACCAAACTCTTAATAGAATGATGTTTACTCTTAAAGCCCGGGTCATGGTTTACATTTCTCAATGCTCCAATTCAAGACATTACTTGTCAGTAAAACAGTAATGGTACTAATTCAGCTGGCACTAGCAACCGCAAGAAGTTGGAGGAAGAAGCTAATGTTTAGATGCCAATCTAACCTGAGACATATTAAATTATACTAATTGTATTATAATATATTATGAGAATTCTGTATAAATAAATTACATAGTGCCTTCGACTTAATGCTGTCCCAGAACCAAAATAAGTTTAGAACAAAAGCCATACCCCTGTTTGGTTGCCAAGAAACTCAGGAAAAGAAATTTGAAATTTTAACATTTTGACACCGTTTAGTTTATAAAATCATTAAAAATAACAAACAATTCAACAAGCAGTAAAAACAACAGGAAAGACAACCACTACCAAAACGCCAAAAGTACCGCACCCCAACGAGCAAAAACTATTATGGGCAATCGACAACTGAAAAAGCAAACCCACTTACATTCAAGTCCAGATTCAAGAGTTGATAAATTACAAACGCAGATTACAGAGTCTGAAATATACAGAGCCGACAACAATTTATGGTTCGACATAGCAAGTTTGCACACATGTGAACTAAACAAGAGAGAGAGAGAGTTTCCACTATAAAGAACTGAAAGCAAAACAACAATAAAAGTACAGAACTCCTCTAGGGTTTTTGAAGCTATGAACAACAGTTGTAAAGTGTAGAGTTTCAGTTGATACCCTTTACGTACTAGTGATTTATTAATCATAAAAATGGAATTGAATTACAATTCTAGCAAAAAATTGATTGATAAATGACAAAATCCAACATTAAGAACCAAGTAATTTTAAAGGAAAAACGAAATAATATGATTTGAATCACAGTAGCAGCAGCAGAAGAAAGAATTAGTACCTTGAATTGAATGAGAGGATTGATTTTGGATGAGAGAGAAGGGAGTGGGAATGAGTTTATAGAGGGAGTGGATGTGGTTTGGGAGAGGCATACGTGTCCTTCTTCGGATTGCGTGACTCCATCCATTTCCCTTCACTCAATCACTTGTTCCAGATTTTTTTGGGTCTGGCCGGTTTGGATCCAAGTGCCCACGAAGCACACCACAGCCATGCCCGGTGATTCTATTTGCACCCGACTCTCCACGTCTGTGTGTGTATATTTACATCCATTATTAAACTCTATTTTTAGAAACTGTAAACTGAAAGTGTTACGACATCTCCAATAGGGCATTCATTTTTTTTCCTTCAAAAATCAAATTTTGAAGGAAAAATGTGTTTTTCTAATTTTTGGCTTTGGCTTTGGCTTTGATGGGAGTTGCTCCAGTAGTGTATCCATAAAATTTTGGCTCAACCATCTATTTTCCACTTCTACCATCATTTTTTCTTATCAATTACATCAACTACCCTTTATTCATTTTCAAGACTCCAACCACCATTATTTTAATTTATCAATAAAAATTAATATTAAATTGATATTATTAAATTAATAAATAATTATTATTACATATTTTGTAATAATCCCAAAATTATTATTACATATTTTAAAAACCTACAGAGTTTCTATTATAAGGTGCACCAAATGCAGTGCTGATTTTGAAAAACCAACCGTTGGATTAGATGACCTGCTTATGAATTTCATGTTCGCAAAAAATCACAGTGGTCCAACGGTTAGTTTCTAAAAAAATCAACTGGAAAAATTTGGTGACAGTTTAAAAAAAATAAAGTCACAATTTTACTGTGGTTGTTTTTAGAAACTGACCGTTAGATCTCTATGATCTTTTTACGAACATAAAATTCATAAACAATCCATCTAACGTAACGGTCAAATTTTTAAAAAATGCTCTACATTGAGCCCTATAGAACACCTTATATGAGAATTTTTGTTAAAAAAATAATTTTAAACTAAAAATGTCAAAAAAATAATTTATTTCCGTTGGGAAAAGACATCCATCAGACCAAAAAAAACCCACGCCCTTATCTCTATGACTCTATATCTCCCTATCTCTCTCTTTCTTTTCTCTTTTCCCATGGAACCCATCAGATATCCCAAATCTCTCTCTCTCTTTCTTTTCTCTCTCCCTATCTCTTTCTCTGCTCCCTATTTCTGGAGATGGAAGCTTCACGACAGTTAGAGCAGATCAATCATGTGAGATCGATCACAAACTTCGTTGATGGCTTGAACTTGAAATTTTGGCGGTGTGCAGAAATCCCCATGATGATCGATCAAGCTTCATTCACGTTCTTGGCGTTGCGCCTCTGATGGACTTGCATTTAGTTTTTCGGTCGTCGGAGCTCGAAAAACCGCCGGAGCTGGTAATCAAGTTCTTTCATATATATATATATATATAGGGACAGGATCACCTAACACCTTATTTTGACTTTTAAACAAACTCTTCATCTACACCCTTAGGTTAGCTTTAATCTAATGGCCACTAATCATTGATTTTAAAACCCAAAAACATTTTTCACTCTCCCCTATCCATCACGTTCCCTCTCTCACTTCACACGAAACCCTCTTCTCTCCCCTACCAGTCACCCTCGTCGGTTTGTCACAACACTGGCCAACCTTACCTTGCCGGCGAAACCCTCTCACACCATCAAACCTCATTCCCACGCACTTTCTCTCTCTCTCATCCAACGAAACCCTTACCATCTCCGACCATCCTCTCAATCTCTAGCCCTCAAAAGATTGATAGAGGAAATGCATCAACTTAATAAGTGGCAGACTTGTCCCAAAAGTCATTTTTTATAGCATTTTTCACATATATTCCTCCATCACATAAAGGATCAGTTTTGAGATATGTAATATAATGTCTTGATTTCATTTTCTTTGACAGCTTCATATTCTTTAATGGCTTTATAATGGATAATGGATTTATTCCTTCAATGCTATGGAAAACAAAAGGTAAGGAGTAAGGTTCAATCTACATCCTGACATAATACTTTATTTTATTCACTCAACATAATACATCCCAATCAAGACCTTCAACCACCATTATTCAATCAAAGCTGCAGGCTGGGAGATAGAGCATATGTTTGAGCAGTTTAATAGGGTTTGATTATATATACAATTATTGGAACACTCTAAATGCAGGAGGAAAATAATGCACAAAAACTATGTTGAGAGGGAGAAATAATTTTGGGTGCGCTGTGAGCAGAGAGAGTAGTTGGAGAGAGGGCCTAAATCTGAGGTTAGATATCGCCAGAGAGAGAAAGAGGAGATGGACGATGTCACTGGAGAGAGTGATGGAGTGATGGACCAAGTGTGGGTTGCTGGAGACAGTGAGATGGTGGTTGCTGGAGATAGATGATATAACGGAGGTGAGAGTGACTCACAAGGGAAGATGAAAAGGTCTCGTTGGATGAGAGAGAGAGAAAAGGGGGTGTGCGTGGGAATGTGATGGATAGGAGAGAGAGAGAAAAAGTGTGAATCTGTGTTTTAAAATTGATGCATTAGTGGCCATTAGATTAAAGCTAAACTAAGGGTGCAGATGAGGAGTTTGTTTAGAAGTCAAAATAAGGTGTTAGGTGATCCTATCCCATATATATATATATATATATATATCAAAGTTATATTTTTTTTTCAGTTTATTTCTATTTCATTATATATATATATTTTTTTTCAGATTAGGGCTCTTTTTGAATGTTTGTTGTGATTATTTAGATGTTAAATTTGTTTTACAATATGCATGATTTTTTTTTTTAAATTTTCTATCCCTGTTTGTTTGCTGAGAAAATTGCTGGGAAAATGAGGGAAAGTGAGGGAAAATGATACCAACCGTTTTGTTGGTTGATGAGGGCAAAAGAGACTTTTGCTCCACTTTGCTAAGTTTGGCAGAGCTACAGTGGGCATTCATATTTGGGCAAATATGAATAGCTACTGTAGCCCCTTCAAATTTGGAGGGGGGGATATAAATGCACTACTGGAGCTGTTTTTTTTGCTTCAAAAGCCAAATTTTGGCTTTGGCTTTAGCTATGAATGCACTACTGGAGATGCCCTTAGGGTTTATAAAATTATGATTTAATGGTTAGTGTAAAAAAAAAAGAGGTGTGGAAAGTCATTTTTGGGATGCAAATAAAATCACCTTATATGAAAGTTAGATTAGATAGAAAATAGGAAAAGTTACAGTTTGACCTCTCAACTATACATTGATTTACACTTTGCACTCCTATCGTTTTAATTTCAACATATTAACCTCCTATAGTTTTGATTTATAACACTCTGCACCCTTATGTCAATTAGCTATTCGTTTCTTTGATTGAAAAGTTGTGTTAGATTTACTATTTTTTATGCAGTTTTTATCTTACATTACAACTGTCTCTACAAGTATATCACTGAATTCATAAAAATTAAAATATATTGAGAAAAATCATGAAACTTCACCAATATGATTTTAGATACATTACCCATCTAAGATAAATACTATATAAAAAATAAATAAATTTAATACGATTTTTCAGTTAAACAAATAAATGGCTAATTGACGGAAGGGTGCAAAGTGTTACAAATCAAAATTATAAGGGGTTAATGTGTTGCAATTAAAAGTATAGGAGTGCAAAGTATAAATTGGTTATATATATATATATACCATTGTTACCCGGACCAAGATGCAGATAAAGAAAACAGTTGCTAAACAATATTCAAATACTAAGATATATAATGAAAACAGTTGATAAATAAAAGAATTCAAAAAGTTTCAGTTTATATTATAAATAAAAACTTACAAGAGTTGGAGATAGATACGAACTCCATAAGAAGAGAGAGAGAGATTACAATCTCTGGTATGGGGTTCGGAGAGGTTTACAAGTTGAAGGGGTAAACAAATTCTGAGTTTGAAGATGCAATCCGAATTCCTTATATAGGAAAGAAAAAGGCATCTGAGTGTTGAGGGTAATCATGTCTTCACATGACTACAGTGTTGGATGTCGGTCACATGATCGACTTTTGAGAGTTCTTTTGACTTTTGATTACTGCTACAGTGCTAAACAGTAACCACTTTTACTGTAGCAATAATTGATTTTTGTCTTGGAATGTCACGCATGACTCCTTTCGGCGCCTGACGAGTTGAACAACCGAGTGGAGACAAATCCACTTTCGACGTAGAGTTAAAAGAGTTTTACCCTGTATGGAGACAAATCCACTACCAGGGAAATACAATATTCTAGCCAAACAAATAATCTGAAGGCCTAAAGTCTTCATCATCATCTTGGCCAAGTTCTGCTGTTGATTCATTTGAGTCTTCTGAGTTATTCTCATCTTCTATTTCTGAAAGAGCTGCAAGAAGCTGATTCTTCAATTCTTTTTTAGAAATTGTAGAAGATGTGGCAAGTTTGTGCATGATCTTGTTTTTGTCCAACAGAACCTTTGCAGCATCAGCTGATCCTGAACTACAAATAGTTGGGTGTTGTCTGAACCAGTTCTGAATTCTTTCTGGCTGGATGTGATCAGAATAAGATCCATCCCACCATTTGACTGAAAAAGTTCGAACCATTCTTGGAATTTGTTCTCCTGCAATGAGTTCATATTTCCAAGCCATGGTCCAGGCTAAACTAAAATGTCCATAATAGAGCAACATCTTAGAATAGTTAAGTTGAGAGTTTGGAGGACGAATTTTTTCTTGAAAGATCTGATATCCTTCAAGAATCTTAGAAGGGAGGATATCTGGTATAGGACCAATTACATCCCACCAATCTAAGAACCAATTGGGGACATCAAGTTTGAAAGTTTTATCAAAGAAAATCATCCAAGTATGGCGATAACTTTGATTTTGATAATAAAGAGTGTTATACCAAGCAACTTGGTAGTCATGGTAGTTGAAAAAAGTTGGCTGAAAATTCACTGAGAATTTTCTTGGTTTAATTGGGTCTTGACCCCAATCAGAATAGGAAAGGATCCTGATTATTCTGAGAGTAGAATGAGTTATGATACTTGGATCAGCTTTATCAAAATGGTGTTTAAAAACTGCTGATTTAGTATCTACCAAAATAAATTCATAAAACTTTTGAGTTTTTTGGAATTCCCAAGGATGGAACTGGAATTTCTTTGGAAAGATTTTGTTAACAATTTCTATTGAACCATTCCAGCAAATTCTTTTTCTACAAGAAAAAGATCAATTTGAACATTTTTTTTAAAATATTTTGATTTTAAAAGGGGGGCAATTTCAGTTTGTTCAGCTTTTTGAAGAGTTCTTGGATTGGAAGTGGAGGTTGCCACCTGTTTTGAAGAAGTTGCTTCAGCAAAGGTCTGGTTCTTAACAATTGCTGATGATGTACCTTGAATCTTAATTAGAAAGGGCAAGATACTGTTCCGGTGAATATTGTTTACAGGCTAAAACTTGATTAGCCCATCTTTCTGGAGTATTGAGTTGAGAGTTAGGAGTGCCAAAGAGTTCATCAACCTGCTGTTCAGCAGCTTTGATATATTCTTCTTCAGCAATATCTGCCCAAGATTTCTTTTTTCCTGGGATTGTTTGGGAATAGTATTCTGGAGTTGTGGTGAGAGCTATAGAACTCTCAGGGTTAGTTGAACGAGTTTTTGGTGGAACATTTGGTGGGCAGCTGGCCTGCCCCTTCCTCTTCCTCTAGTGGACATTTGGACCTCGATCTCCCTGGAGGAATTCTCTAGTTAGGAAATCTGGAACAGAGTTCGTTTCTTCCTTAATATATTATATTTCAAAGTCAAAAATAGATAATATTGCTTGCCATCGGGCAAAAAAATGTTTTGATGCTAAATTTTTTACATCCTTTTGTAAGACAGATTTAGCCGCTTGGCAATCCACACGGACTAAGAACTTTTGGTTAAAACATCGCTTTGAAATTTAGTGATGCATAAAACAATGGACAAAATTTCTTGCTTGATAGTTGAATAATTTTGTTGGGCAGGGTTCGAAGCTCCAGAGTGATAACGACCTATTTTTTCTTTACCATTTTCTTTTTGGAGTAGAATTCCTCCAAATCCTATCCCTGATGCATCAGTCTGAATGATCTTAGAAGTTTTAGGGTCAGCTATGTTGAGACACTTAAGTCTAGGAGCCTGTTGTTTAATAGTCTTCACAAGTTGAGTAAGTTCTTCCGTCCATGCTGGTGGATCTTTTTTTAATCTCTTTCTAAGAGGAGCACAGAGTTGGCTAAGATTTGGAAAGAAATCTGAAATGTAGTTTAGACATCCCAAAAATCTTTGAAGTTGAGTTTTATCTTTAATTACATCAGGAAATTTATTGACAAAGTCAATTGACCTATCAATAGGAAGAATTGTTCCATGGCGAATATTAAAACCCAAGAATCTAATCTTAGTTTTAAAGAGTTCTATTTTTTTAGCAGATAAAACTAATCCTTTATTTTTGATAACATGAAAGAAAATATTGAGATGTTTCCAGTGTTGTTCAATAGAGTTAGAGAATACAAGAACATCATCAATATAAGCAATTGTGAAGTTAATGTATGGAGTAAATATATCGTTCATAATATTTTGGAATTCAGAGGGTGCATTTTTTAATCCAAAGGGCATCACATTCCATTCAAAATGCCCGAATGGAACTGTGAATGCAGTTTTATATTTATCTTCTTCATGAACTTGGATCTGCCAAAATCCAGCTTTCATATCAAATTTTGAGAATATTTTAGCGTTGGAAAGTCTTTGAATTAAGTATTGTTTGTATGGCAATGGGTACCTAATCCATTGTAATACATCATTAAGGGGTTTATAATTAATTACAAGCCTAGGTACACCTCTTTCTATTTCAGAAGCTTTCTGAACATAAAAGGCTGCACAACTCCAAGGAGATTTGCTTGGCCTAATCAGTTTCTTTTTCAAAAGATCTTTGACTTCTTCAATGCAATGTTTTAAGAGTTCCTCTTTCATTTGGATAGGCCTAGCTTTTGTTGGTATGTTGATTTCTTGAAAATCTTTTATATAAGGTAATTTAACAACATGTTTATTCCTTTCCCAAAAGGCATTAGGATGATCAGAACAAACTTCTGACTCCAACTTCTTTTGGAAGGATTCAATTTCTTGTTGGATAAACCTATGTGTTAGATTTTCTTCAATTTTTCTGTGGGAGATTTCCTTTTTCAGGAAAAATAGTTGGTTAGTTCTTCTTTCTATTAAATTTAACTCTGGGAGGATTGACAAGGTTTTTAAAAGATTTAAATCTTTTAATTGAGGTGGGCTAATGAATTGAAAAACAATTTGTTTATCTTTAAAATTAGCCTGAATTCCTTTATTATCAACTCGAAATGGTTGAATTAAATTAAGAAATGGAGTTCCTAAAATTACGTTTTGACCTATATCGTTTACTAGTAAGAACGGTGTCTTTAAACAGACTCCAACATTACAAACATGTGCATTTGTTAATTTATAGTTAATATGTAGTTTATTACCATTTGCAGCATTTAATTTTTCTTTTGTAGTCTCAAAGTATTTAATAGGAACTAGTCCTTCTTGAATACAGTTGAGATCTGCACCAGAATCAATTAATGCTATGGTATCAATTTCATATTCTTTATTGATAATAATAGTTAATCTGACATGCCATTTCTGATAGTTAATCCTAGTTAACAGATAAAGATAAGGATCTTTCTCAGTTTCTGGACCTTCATTCCCAGAAGCCTCGGAATGTAATTCATCTGTTTCACCATTCTCTATTAAGGGAGATGGAGTTTTTGAAGAAGAAGCTTGATTTTGTAGTGATAGTCTAGTGACTTTTAGTCTTAAGTCACTAATATCCTTTTCACTGTTATTTTTTAATTCTTTTAAATCTTTTCTGAGTTGAACACATTCTTGTTGAAGATCTTTTATAGTTACAATGTTATCTGTTTTATCAGGTTTAAACCTATCAAAGATCTCTTTTAAATCATAATTATTTTTACTAGTTTGTGGTTGTTTATGTTCAAGGTCTTTTTTAAGTCTAATAAGAAATTCTTTTCTTTTCTCATGATCTTTAATTTCATCAATAAAGTCAATGAGAATACTATGTTCTCTAGATAGCATATTAATACATTTACAGTTATCTTTAATATCTTCACTAGATTCATTGGGGTTAACATCTTCTTCTGAAGAGGAATATATTTCATCAATTTGAAGCCCTTGTTCCTCTGTATCAGATTCCTCTGAATAAAGGAAAAGGTTTGAAAGTATTTGTTTAAATTTGTCTGACATATTCAATTCATTAATCTTTTGTTTCATTGGACAATCTTTTGAAATGTGGCCCATTCTTCCACATTTAAAACAAGGTCCAGTTGGTTTGCTAGAAGAAGCCTTATTTTATTTGATGATGGCTGTAACCATTTATCTGTAAAGTTTTGACCAGGCTTTTTATTCCTAGTATTTCTTCGGAATGGTTTTCTGGTTAAAGTTGAGGGAGAAGTTGTACTTGTTTTGACACTTCTTTTCTTGGCTTTTTTCTCTTTCTTTTTAGCCTTTGTAGAAGGGGCTAAAGATTGAGAAGAGAAACCAAATTGTTCACAGAAAGATCCTAATTCTTTCTTCCCTTTTTTTCTATCTTTCTTTTCTTGTTGTCTAAGTTTATAATCAGTACATCTAGCAATTCCTTCAGCTTGGATAGTGCTGATCAAATCACCATATGTAAGATTGTCATATGGAATAGTTCCATTATTCTGTTCTCTTAATTTTGTTTTAACTTTATTTCCAAAATGGGTAGGAAGACCGGCTAGAAATTTTTCTTTCCAAAATAGTTGGCTACAATCTTCTCTCATCATAACTTTTGTGAGAAAGATATCCTTGTACCAACGAAAATCTTCAAGTTTTGAACACTTTAAGTTGGATAAGAGATTAGAATCTTTATCTTTAAGTTTAGAAGGATCTCCAATAAAATGTTTTGTTATGGAGAAAATCAAAGTTGCCACTGCATCTTGGATATCTTCTCCATCTTCATTTTTAATGGCGATGCCTAATCGGTCAGTTTTAATAGCGTTCAAAATAGTGTCCCTTTTTGTTTGGTTAAGATAATGATCCCACCAGCTCTTCAGTTGACCTGTAAATCCAGCAACTAATGTTTGCGCAATAGTATGATTAGAAGTATCTGGATTTTTGGTTCTGTAGGCTGTGCAAACCATCGTCATTTCTTGGAGAGTGTTAATTATATGATATTCAGTTTTATTATCAATATTCCATTCATAGATAATTCCTCCTTGATATGAAGCTTGGTGGAAAGAACCTCTTTCTTCCATAGCCATATCAGGAAAGGTGATTCTTGGATAAAAGCTTCTTAAAGGTTGAGAGTTGTATATTTTATTAACTTCTAATTGATTATCTTTTGGTAAGAATCCTTCCTTATCAGAATCAGTATCCTCATAAGTTCTGTCTAAAACTGCAATAGTTTTATCTTTAGAGGACTGAGGTCTGTCTTTAGGAGGCTGAGGAGTTTCTGGGACTGTCCCAATAATTGTTTCAATATTTTTTAGTTTATTTTCAATTATCTTGAAAATATTTTTAGATAATTATTTATTAGCCTTTTTAGGAACTTCATGAGGTCTGAACAAAGGAGTGTCATCTGCCTTTGTTGGTTGAGAGACTTCTTTCTGAACTAAATTCTCAACTCGGGTGAGTTGTTCACCTATAGTTACCAGATGTTGGTTTGTGAAATTATTTTGTTCAAGAATTTTTGTTATTTCTTTATATTCAGATGCCTTCTTATAAGGGGAAGCTGTGACAGTAGTTCCTCTTATAGGAATTTCAATTTGTTCACTTGGCGGATGAACAGATTCCCTGAAAGTATTAGGAGCTACTTGCCAAGTTTTAGTAGTTTTAGTAATAACATTTAATTCTTTATTACTTTCATGAATTTCAAGCCAATTAAAGAAACTTATTTGAATTTTATGGACATTCATAAAATTATAATAAAGTTCTCTAATAGACTCGTTTTCTTCCTTAGTATATCTTTTGAAATAGGCTTTTCTAAGTTTTCGATTTTCCTTGCTAGAAAAATCATCATTCAAGAGTTTTTTATTAATTTTAAAATCTTTCTCTAAAACATAGAGTTGATGATCGACTTGTGAAAATGTGGGTGACATACTTTCACTGTCATTATCCTGAGTTTTATTATCTTGTTCAGAAGGAGTGGTAGTATAATAAGGTTGGGGAATATTTGAATTTCTAACTCCAGTTAAATCAGGAATTGTTTGTTCAAATATTCTAGTTGGGATAGAGGATGTAGAGGATCTAGCATCTTCTAAATTAAACTTATTTTCATTAGGAGGAAGCCGGAAGGAACTTCCAATGTTCCTGCGAACAAAGCTGATTCCTACACTTCCATCTTCATATTCTACCATTCTTCTAATTCTGGAAGTTGTAACTTCAGGTTGTTTAGGTGGAGGAAGAATCTTTGGGAACTTCCATTCTTGTGGGAATGTTAGTTCATCCCAACGAATCTTTTTAGGAGTTATTAATTCACCATGTTCAGTCCTATTAGTTTGTAAGAGAAGAGTTTCTCCTCTTGATAAAAGGGTTTTAGCTCTAGGGTCTAAGAAGGTTGTGAAGACCTTATATCTGATCCTAGAAAACAAAATGATAGGACGAGATCCCATCAGAGATTCAGTGTTATAAACTTGTAAGTTTAGTGTAAGTACTTTCATGACATGTTCGTCATTAAGACTTATACTGAAGTTTGGGAAACAGTTAAAATAAACATGTCCATCATGAAGACCTGCTTTAACGCCTCCTAGCATAGATTTCTCAAAGTTAAGCAGTCTGCAATCTCTTAATGCCATAATTATGGACATGTTAAGACCTTCCCTCAATAGAGGTTTAACTGCAACTTGAACCAATCCTAGGTGGAGAAAGTTAAAACCTTCTTGTCTGTACCTATTGATGGATTCTTTATCAAAGAGTTGAATAGTTTCGAACTCATTCTTGAGTTCAACAGTTTTTTCCTCAGTTTTGATATTCATGTCGGAAAAGTACTCGAAAGTACCTCGATGATAAATATCTTTTCTAGGTACTTTAGGAATTTTCCAGTTATCAAAGTTTGCATTATCCATGTTAATATTTGTTTCTTGTTTATTAACAGTTTCTTTCTTTTTTCCCTTTCGGGAGGACGATGATGCCTTTGACAGAGTTCGTGAGAGGAAACTTATATCAGCTGTAACCCTAGGTTTGCCTCGTTCGGCGATCTAACCTAGGTACCTAAGGTCTGCCTAAAGCCTGCCTCACTGCCCGACTTACTCACCTCTGCTGCGGGACTTACCGTCGGCGATCTGACTCCAAACCTATCTTAGGCTACAGTCAACCCATGCTCCCACTCACTCCCTATGGCTCTGATACCATTGTTACCCGGACCGAGATGCAGATAAAGAAAACAGTTGCTAAACAATATTCAAATACTAAGATATATAATATAAACTGAAACTTTTTGAATTCTTTCATTTATCAACTGTTTTCATTATATATCTTAGTATTTGAATATTGTTTATATATTTATATATACACAGTTTTTCTGTAGTCAGGCAGGCTGCAAACATGAATTTATGGTCGACACATGTGGACGGCTGGGATGTGGTAGGCTGATCAAGAGGTATAAAAAAAAAAAAGTAAAACCTGCCAAATCACGTAGGCAGACACATCCCCCTCTCCATTCTTCTTCTCTCTCTCTCCTCTCCTCTCCAGTTGCGAAATCTTCTTCTCTCTCCCTTATCAGACCTCTCCCTCATCTCAACCTTGTATCACCGTGAAGGCAAAGTGGACACCGCATTCATGACACCGCCGCGAAAAGCTTGCCAACCAGCTTTGAATCGACACCGCTGGACCTCCTCAACAGGTTCCCTCTCTCTCGATCTACTTTCCAGTCTTCTGTTTGGTTGCCGAGAAAGTATAAGAAATTGAAAAAAAAAATTTTGCTTTTTCTGTGTTTAAATCCTTTTGGGTTTGATCTTGTTTAAATTCTTGATCTACACTTTCCCCCTCTTTCTCTCTCTCTTCTCCCCCACGACATGTTAGGGTTTTATATATATATACAACAAATCACAAAATTGAGATGATCACTCATGGATTTGATAAGAAATTAGTAGATAAGAAATTAAAAAATAGAATGATGGCAACTACGAAAGGTGAACAGAGGAAAATGATAGACTTGTGTGTGGTATTGCACTCAAATTGCCAAGTTTCTATTTTTAGCTTAATTGGTAGAATTATATATTGTAATTACACAAGTGTCTTTGTATATTGTTTAACTTAAAGTTGGATTAAATTAAAAGGACATATGACCCTTGTGTCCTTGCTGTTTGTGAAAATGCTTGAATGAGAAATTTGTTTGGAAATTTTTAAGATTTATTGTTTTATTAAGATTTATTGATTTTTTTTCAAAATGTTCTAGAGCTAACTCAGTAGTTACACAAGTCTTGAAATCAGATTATTCAACATCAGTATTGTGAACTGCCATTTGTGAAGGATGCTTCTCCATTAGTGAGCCTATCATACTTGTCATTATAATGATAAGTTGTTTAAATTCATATATTGACAAAATCTAATGCTTATTAATGATAAAAAGATTGACATGTTAAGTTGTAATAAGCATTGGTGTTAAACTTTTTATCTACTATTGGTGATAAAATGTATAATGTATATTACACTCTAGTGGACATTGTAATAAGCATTAGAATTCATTTAGAATGTTGTATTGTAATTGTAATAATTTGTAATAATATGTTGTTTAAGTTTATGTATCGACATCAATTATAGAGCTTCTTATTCTTATATTATTAATGATAAAAAATTTATAGTCGTATTTGTTTTACTTTGAACTCTCCAATTTTTATCGAACTAGACATGAAAAGATAATCAAAGTTGGGGAAAAAAAGAGATTATAATTAGAATTATAATTAGAATCAATGCCAAAAAAAGAAAAAGAAAAAAGAGAGAATATTACCTTAGTGTGTAAATTACACATTTTGTACAACTAGCTTGTCATGTACAGATGCATAAATTCAATTTAATGCTGATGTTTAGAACGATATTGAAATTTACTTCCCTTGATATATATATATATATGTATTACCTCATTTATTTTACTTTCTTACCCCCCTAACTCCCAAGACCCCAAAATCTCATTCCGACCATCCCACATTCAATTGATAAATTATAGCTTAGTTGTGTTTATTGAGACGGGTATTTCATACTATTATTAGTTATTACTATTTTTCCCTGTGACTTTGAAACTCTTTGTGATGATCTAATATTGGGTGTTATAGCCAATTTGTTTTACTCTACTTTTGTGATGGTATTTTATTCTTATATAACTATTTTTTTTCCCTGTTACCAGCAAGCTTCAGAGTTTATTTATGAATGATGCAATATGCTATGGAAAACAGTCATGAACATGCTTTTATATTTAAGATTAGTCTTTTATCGTTAATTTATTTCATCTTCTATCAGATTAAATATGGACCTTGATGGTCAGGCTTCTTATGAACATGATCCGCCTTTACAAAATTTGGAAGAATCCTCAAACGTGAATCAGTTACCAAATGAATCTAGACCTCAATGTGAAGCCTCAACCAATTTATACGTGCCTCAAGTTAGGGATGAACACAAACCTTAAATTGGACATGAATTTGCTACAATAGATGATGTTCATACATTTTACAACAATTATGCAAAGGAAGGAGGGTTTAGTGTTCGTGCTAATTCTAGTAGGAGGAGTAAGTGCAAGGATAGGGAGAATGAACTATTAATGAAAGAATATGTTTGTTACAAGGAGGGGGAGAGGATACTAAAAAATGATAGTGATGCTACTAGGGATGGTAAAAGGCATCGTGGTATTACACGAGAGGGTTGCACGGTAAGACTTCGAGCTGTGAAGTCGAAGTCGGGTACCCATTTCGTAGTTTCCATATTTGATGAGGGTCACAACCATCCACTAGCCACTCCAAGGAAAGTAGGTTTTTTACGATCCCATTGTCAGGTTACTGATGTTAAGAAGTGTTTCACCCAACAGTTCTCAATGACTAACATTCCTACTCATCAACAAATGAGTATTTTGGAGCTACAGGCAGGGGGGTTGGGAAACATAGGATGCACAGAAAAAGATATCAGAAATGAGCAAACTAGAATATGTAAATTACTGGATGGCCATGACATTGATATGTTATATGTACATTTTTTGGCTGAACAAGAAAATAACCCATCATTTAGATATGTTATTGAAGCTGATAGTGATGGTAAGCTCATACATGTATTATGGGCAGATGCATCGATGAGGATGGCATATTCTTATTATGGAGATGTGATTTTATTTGATACTGCGTACAACACAAATCGGTATGGGATGATATTTGCACCGATTTTAGGGGTTAATACTCATTGGAAAACAGTTACATTTTCATGTGTTTTTTTGAGTGATGAGTCTACAGAGTTGTTTGAGTGGTTATTTACTCAATTCTTGAGATTCATGTCAGGCCCCCCGGAATAATTATAACTGATCAAGATTTGGCTATTGAAAAAATAATTGCCAGAAACTTGCAGGAACACACCATAGATTTTGCATATGGCACATTCTCAAGAAACTGGGACCATCCACATATGATGTTTACTACAGCTCCTTTAAAAGTTGTATTTGGGATTCAGAAAATAGAGAAGAATTTGATGATAGATGGTTGAAATTGCTTGAAACAGCTAACTTGAAGGAGCATAGGTGGTTGAATTCCTTGTATGTGGTGCGAGAGAAATGGATACCTGCCTATGTGAGACACATATTTTCAGCTGGTAAGTAGTTAGTGTGTTGAAAGCCATCATACATTCTTCAAAAGATATGGAGACAAGATGGATTCTCTTACAGACTTCATCCAAAGGTTTAATAGGGGGCTTGCAAGACAACGTCATGAAGAGTTAAATGATGACCATATGAATATCAATGAACAACCATCTCTTAAAACCCCACTTCTAATGGAGAAGCAAATGGTTGATTCATATACTAGGGTCATTTTTTATAAGTTTCAAGAAGAGTTGTGGCAAAGTATGTTGTATAGGGTGACCTTTAAGGGTGATGAAGAGACTACCAACTTGTACAATGTGGTAAGGGTGGATGGAAAATCTAGTAGGGAGCGAGAAATTGTTGAAAATAAAGATTCAGAATTTATCTCTTGAAGTTGCAAAAAATTTGAATGTGAAGGAATACCATGTAGGCATATGTTGGCTTTGTTTAAGAAAAAGGATATTAACTATTTGCCTACAAACTATATTTTACGTTGTTGGACAAAAGCTGCAAAATTGGGAACGGTATTTGATGGAGTTGGGGTTGAGGTGAGCAGTGCTTGTGACATATCCCTACTTTCACGTCGTACTATTTTGAGCCAACTTTCGAATCAGTTAATTGATGATGTCTTGTGGGATGAAGATGAATTCTTAAAGTTTAAAGAGTATTTGATACAATATCGTGCCAATATGAAACAATCAAATACTAACAGTGGTGTTGGGGATTCTACAACAATTAATCGACCTCGCCAGTCCACATATAGTGAGCCAAGTCAAGTTAGTTTTAAGGGCTGCGGGAAACGTCTTAAAAGAGGGAAGGAGAAGTCGAAGCCAAAAATTCGCCGATGCAATTATTGTGGTGAAGTTGGAGCGATACATGACAAAATGAATTGTCCAAAAAAACAAATTGGGTATGAATTTTAAAATTTTATTTGTTTTTGGTTCTTATATCTTTTAAATATTATTGTGTTTAATTATTTATAATTGTTTCAATGCAGCGTTTCCTCTCTCGGCATTTGTGGATCTCGGCATTTGTGGATCCCCAAGCTTGGGCTCACCTATTGAGGAAGGTAATTGTACTACTGGTAATTTTAAATTATTTATAGTTTTTAATTTTTTTAAAGATTTACTTACAATTTTTAATTTTTTTTAATAATATTTCTAATTAATTGAATGTAGGAATTGATGAAGAAGAAAGTTTGTAATTGGTGAAATCACATGATAGCAGCTGAATTGAAGTCCGTTGGTGGGGTGGTGGTGGTTGTTGGATCTCAAATGAACAAGTTTAGAAAACCATCTAATATGGTGTTGAGTTGATTTGCACTGATTTGATTGCGTTTTGATTTTTTATGTATTGAAATGAACATGTTGAAATTTATGGGTTAAAATTTCAACCAGGTTGAAATGAACATGTTGAAATTTCAACCAGGTTGAAATTTTTATGGGTTGTAGTTGAACAGGTTGAAAATGAACAGGTTTTGATTTTTTATGTGTTGAAATGAACAGGTTGAAATTTCAACCAGGTTGAAATGAATAGGTTGAAATTTTTATAGGTTGTAATTGAACAGGTTGAAAATGAACAGGTTTTGATTTTTTATGCGTTGAAATGAACATGTTGAAATTTATGGGTTGAAATTTTTATGGGTTGTAATTGAATATGTTGAAATGTATGGGTTGAAAATGAACAGGTTGAAATTTTTTGTGTTGAAATTATGGGTTGAAATTTTTATGGGTTGAAATGAATAGGTTGAAATTTCAACCAGGTTGAAATGAACAGGTTGAAATGAACAGGTTAAAATTTTTTGTGTTGAAATTATGGGTTGAAATTTTTATGGGTTGAAATTAATGGGTTGAAATTTCAACCAGGTTGAAATGTATGGGTTGAAAATGAACAGGTTGAAATTTTTTATGTGTTGAAATTATGGGTTGAAATTTAAACTAGGTTGAAATTTTTATGGGTTGTAATTGAACAGGTTGAAAATGAACAGGTTTTGATTTTTTATGTGTTGAAATGAATTATGGTGGTGGTTGTTGGACCTCAAATGAACAAGTTTAGAAAACCATAAAATATGATGTTGAGTTTATTTGCGCTGATTTGATTGTGTTTTGCTTGTGATGAAGACGGTATTTTGATTGTGTTTATTTATAATTTTGAAATATATATGTGGGACTATGTGTTTTGGGCATTGTTACTTGGAGTATTCCTTGTAATATTCGAAATGGACGAGGTGATGATTCATCATTCCTCATTATACACGCTTTACACACACATCTATTTCGTATAGACTGGTTCGTGTTGATTACATTTTCGATTGTTGAGATTACATTCAGAACAGCCAACCACAACAAGATTCCCAAACCTACCTCAAACTCAGCTATAGTATCAAAAAATTTCCCCAAACCCAATTTTATAGTCCCAAAATTGGGTGCTGCAAGTTAACTGAGTGACCTACACCATTGTCATCCTTAGCTTCAACATAGATACATATACAAGTATGCTAGTCTCCCTATATCACAAAATGGGCTGTTGAAGTTGAACACAGCCACTCCCAAAACTAAACACGGGAAGTAGGTATACATGTGTGTCTGTGTGCATGTGCTTGGATCCAGTATATTAATGTCTAGAGTAGGATTGATAGGAAAAAAAAATACTGGCCATAATATAAGCAATATATCTTTGTGTTCTGGGGCATCTGTGCATCCTCGATTACAAAAGAATGAACAATTTTATAAAGCATAGCCTGTCCCACAATAAAATATGCATAATACAAATAGTGATTGCATATTCAGAAACAAATATTCTTAAAAATTTTTGTAAGAATTCACACTTCAAAATGCATGTAAGTTAACCTGCCTCGAATCCCTGGTCGTGGGATGCGCACACACTTGATGGCATATATACAGACTTTTTGAAACAGTTAATAAAAGTATAAAACCTGACTGAGGCAATTACACTATGGCATACAAGTACCCTACATACCTATTGAATTTCTGTAAATTGCATATGAATTACAAGGGAATTTTTTTTAACAATAGTTCAATGAAACACCCAAATGCTACATACGAGAATTATTAATACAAGTATTAACTTCATCATAAATTGATTATCCATCATTTTTTGTTAGTTGTTGAGCATTTTTTGTTGGTTGTCAATGATTGCTTGGAGCTTCAAATTACTGTGGAGAATTTCCATAGTCAACTGTGACGTGGTGGCTTCATGAACCTCGCTCATACTAACATTAAAAAATTCCCATCTTCGATGATGCAATTCTGTCTCCCATTCACTAACCCATTGCACAAATCCCTTACATTGTCCCACCTAAACATACAAAAATAAAATGAGAAATTATTTGAGTTAAACAAAACTCAATGTAGTTAAAGATAAACATTTAAAAAAAGCCCCAAAAAAAATTCTTACATTGCAAGTTGAAGCATAATAGTGCCTTCCAAAATTCTTCAGTTTTGAATATGCAATCCTAACTTCACATGGCTTCCTCAGCCTACAATTACAGAACTTCTGTATTCCTTCATGGGTATTGATTGAGCTACCTTCAGATGTCATTACTTCAAAGACAGAATAAGGTGCACCTTACTCCAAAAAAAAAAAAAAAAAATTAAAAAAGGATTAAAAAAAAAGATAGATCCTCAAAAAACACCACTAAAAGTAAGTTTATAACAGTGCATATTACCTTGGAAACAAAGGCTGTACAGGTTTATAAATTTCAAAAAACACCACTAAAATGTATAGGTTGAACTCTAAAAATAAAAGTGAACTCTATAGGTGATTTTTATCATGCAAGACATCCATAAATACAATATCTAATCCAACATTAAGTTTTTCAAAATATGCATCCCACATTTATCTATAGACTTCATGCTTATATAACTTATATAAGCATATGCTGACTTATGATCTTAATACCTTCCTTTGTTGACAAAATGAATGGGTTTTACCCAACTTAGGAAAATTCCCTAACCTTCAAAAATAAAAATAAAATAATTGATCAAGGTGGCAAAAAAATCATACACATGGCACAAGTATAGTTGAACCGTACCAATTGAGCAATTGGTATATCCAAATAGGCAGCACCAAGGCCAGCAAAACCAATCAAAAGGAGTGCTACACTACCATGAGGTTAATCAGTTCGACGGGTAATTTTAGGAGATAAAAGAGAGCCAAAAAGTCCCCACCACTCATATCCATGTCAAAAACTACTGGCTTTCCCAAACTTCTCAATCTAGATTTATCTAAGCCTAGAATGTTTCCATAAAAATGAAACCAAACACATCCTTGAGCCATTGTAAATATTCTTTGAAAGATGTAGATACATTAAAAACAAAAGAGAGAAACCCCAAAAATATTATATATAAAAATAAAAAAAAAGTTAGTAAAAAGAGGAGGAGATAGGAGGGGAAAGGGTCGACACACTAAATAGGAGATATTGTCTATGGTACGCATGCACCAGCATTGTTAGATTGCCAAACACAACACATCCCCATCATAGTACGTAGACAGGGCCAGTCATGACATTCGAACACCATAACTAAACACTCTTCAACTAGATATCAAAAACTGCCTCTCCCTAATGTAGTACTACTTTGCTTTTATAGGGAAACAAAGAGGCCCGACTCTTGCAAACCATGTCCACAGGTCATATGACCCATGTGTTAAAAGCCTAAATTGGATTGACAAAACCAAATGAATTAAAAGCCTCTTGGTCCCTAAACTACTAACATGTGGAACTCACAAAAATATAAACTTAAACAACATTATTACAGATTATTACAATCACAATACAACATTATAAATGAATTCAAATGCTTATTACAATGTTCACTAGAGTGTAATATACATTGTATATTTTATTATCAATAGTAGATAAAAAGTTTAATTCCAATGCTTATTACAAATTAACATGTCAATCTTTTTATCATTAATAAGCATTAGATTTTGTCAATATATGAATTTAAACAACTTATCATTATAATGACAAGTATGATAAGCTCACTAATGGAGAAACAACTTTCACAAATGGCAGTTCACATCACTGATGTTGAATAATCTGATTTCAAGACTTGTGTAACTACTGAGTTAGCTCTAGAACATTGTGAAAAAAATCAATAAATCTTAATAAAACAATAAATCTTAAAACTTTCCAAACATATATCTCATTCAGGCATTTTCACAAACAACAAGGACACAAGGGTCATATGTCCTTTTAATTCAATCTAACTTTAAGTTAAACAGTATACAATGACACTTGTGTAATTACAATATATAATTCTACAAATTAAGCTAAAAACAAAAACTTGGCAATTTGAGTACAATACCACACACAAGTCTATCATTTTCCTCTGTTAACCTTTCGTAGTTGCCATCATTCTATTTTTTAATTTCTTATCTCCTAATTTCTTATCAAATCCATGAGTGATCGTCTTAATTTTGTAATTTGTTGTATTATATATATATATATATATATATAATAAAAAATAAAACCCTAACATGCCGTAGGGGAGAAGAGAGAGAAAGAGGGGGGAAGTGTAAATCGAGAATTTAAACAAAATCAAAGCCAAAAGGATTTAAACACAGAAAAAACAAAAAAAATAATTTTTTTTTTCAATTTATTATACTTTCTCGGCAACCAAAACAGAAGACTGGAAAGTAGATTGAGAGAGTGGGAACCTGTTGAGGTGGTCCGGCGATGTAGATTCAAAGCTGGTCGGCAAGCTTTTCACGGCGGTGTCGTGAAGGCGGTGTCCACTTCGCCTTCACGGCGATACAGGGTCGAGATGAGGGAGAGGTCTGATGAGGGAGAGAGAAGAAGAATGAAGAGGAGAGGAGAGGAGAGAGAGAAGAAGAATGGAGAACGGCATGAGTCGCAGCCTTTACGGCAATACAGGGTCGAGATGAGGGAGAGAGAAGAAGAGTTCACAGCTGGAGAGGAGAGGAGAGGAGAGAGAGAAGAAGAATGGAGAGAGGGATGTGTCTGCCCTCGTGATTTGGCAAGTTTTACTTTTTTTTTTTTTAACCTTTTGATCAGTCCGCCTCATCGCAGCCGTCCACTTGTGTCGACCGTAAATTCATGTTTGCAGCCGGCTTGACTACAGAAAAATTGTGTGTGTATATATATATATATATATATATATATATATATATATATATAGAGAGAGAGAGAGAGAGAGAGAGAGAGAGAGAGAGAGATGATTCATTAAGGTCTAGACCTTAACCTTAATTTAAGGTCCACTTTTCATTAGCATTGGTATTTTGAAAAACTGACCGTTGGATTAGATAATCTTCTAATATATATCATGTTTGCCAAAAATCACAGTGATCCAATGGATGGTTTTCAAAATACAGACTGTTAAACTGTTGTTATAACATTCAATGTTAAATACTGTTAGAGTGTTTCACGTACTGTATTTTGAAAACCGATTATTGGATCACTGTAATTTTTGGCATGCATTACATACATAAGAAGATTATCTAATCCAACAACTGTTTTTTCAAAATACCATCGGCTGTGTGAGAAATGATGAGTGGACCTTAAATTAATTTAAGGTCCGGACCTTAATGGATCAAGTCTGTATATGTATATATATGGCATTTTACGCTAATAAACTTAAGTTATTCAAATATTACATCAATGAACCTGATCCAAAAATATTTACGCCAATATTTTTTTTGACAAAAATGCCCTTATATAAAATGTATAACTATATTAATGCCATTGTAGTGGTAAAAAAGGCAGTATTTTTTCAAATAATATGAATAATCCCCAATAATGCACAGAATCCCCAAAGTAAGTTAGAATCCCCAATTCCCATATGCATTGAATTCCCATCGAAACACATGATCCCCAATTTCCAATTTAAGCTTGATCCCCAATTTTTTCAAGAATCCCTAATCCTAAACTCCTCTGATAGATTCGACACCTCACAAACCATACCTCCCAGTGTATCTAATGGCCTCACAAACCATACCTCCCAGTGTATCTAATGGCAGCAACAAAAGAATCACATACCCAAAACAACCAATATAAAAAACCACCACAACTCCATGTGAATGAGACACACTTTCATGATTTGATTCATGTCCTTAGGTATAAATTTGATTCAAAATCTCCATTAAAAGCACCTTGGTTAGAATAAAAAGTCAAAATAAAAATTTATCAATTTTTTTTTTGCCTTGGTTCAAATAGGCCAGAATGCCTCTGTGTCTTGATTTTAATGGATGAGACCATGTGGAAATATTATTTTTTGCCCTCGTTTGAACCAAACATCTACTGTTCGAACGGAGGTTTTTTCGTTTGCCGCATTGGACACACTTGTCCATCTTAGTTGCCACATCATCTTGCCATTTGTCAACTTAAACGTCCATCCCAAATCTATCCTTGATTAAATATTTTTTAATAGTTTGGGTATGAAATTGAAGAAAAAAAAATAATGGTACCAAATTGAAAACTACCCCAAAGTATACGGCACCAAAGTGCAATTAACCCTTTTGTTTTTTTTTGTTTTTTGTTTTGTTTTTGTTTTTGTTTTTGTTTTATAGAGTTATGTTGTTATAAGGTGCACCTTACGCAACTTTGTGTAAGGTGATCTGTATAAAGCCTATTGCAGGACAAAGTTTGAAAAAACCCACTATTAGATTAGAGGTGACTTCTATAGGGCCAAATGCAGAACTGATTTTGAAAAACTAATCGTTGGATTAGATGAATTACTTATGAATTTCATGTTCACCAAAAATTACAGTGATCCAATAGTAAATTTTTGAAAAATACCATAGTGAAATTTTGTGACTTTTTTGTTCTTTAATGTCACCGGTTTTTCCCAATTAGTTTTTTTTTTTTTTTTTTTTTTTTTTTTTTTTTTTCAGAAACTGAACGTCGGATCACTGTAATTTTTAACGAATAAGAAATTCATAAGTTGTTCATCTAATTCAACGGTTTATTTCAAAATTAGTTCCATTTTTGGGCTTATAGAGGTCACCTTACACAACTTTGTGAAAGGTGCCCATATAGTAGCATCCATGTATATATATATATATATATAGTAATTTTCTTATGAGGACTTCTTTATGTGAGGACTTGACTTTTGACTTTTTTATCAATGTAATATGAGAATTTTAGAAAACCGACCATTAGATTAGATAATCTCCCAATGTATATCATGCATGCCAAAAATCACAGTGATTTGATGATCGGTTTCTAAAATGTAGACTGTGAGAAAATGTGACCATTAGTGTAGACATCCATTTTCGACCATGGGAAGGGTCATTAATGGTTGTTTGTGATTTGAGATGAAATAGGGTGTTGAAACCCTAAGTAGCTAAACCCTTGTGAGCAGTTAGATAGAGGTTGTTATCGCAAGTAGGTTTTTAGGTCAGATTGAGTCAGTTCTTCTTGCATTTAGTTTTTAGAGAGTCTAGGAATATCCCTGTTAAATTTCATGGCATTCTGAGCTAGGTTTGATAGAAAATAAGACATTTTGTGACTTGAACGGCAGTATTGTCCTTTGAATCACAAAAGCTCTGAATGACTGTCGATCTTGTCCTGGGTGGTCTCGAGGCTTTGGCATGGATATTTGGGGTGTGTTTGGTAGCTAAGTTGATCAGTGGCATGGTCTGTTGAGCCTCCTGGCTTATGATTGGCTCTTAAGGCCCAAAAGGCCATTTCAAGCTCAGATTAGGGTTTCAACCAGGAATGACCGGGATTCGATCTTTTTTATCAAACCAAAGCTTTCAAAGGCTTCAAAAAAATTTCTTAAAATATTTTAAACTTGTTTCGAGAAGAAGAAATGATTTTGAGAGCAATTGGTTAGCAGATTTCAAAACCCTAATTTGGGCTCGGCAGGCCCTAAACAGCTAATCGGTTGAATTTTTCCTAAAAATTTGACTTTGGTCAATGTATTTTCACTTTAAACAATTCTTGAAACATGGAGAATCGAATCACGATCATTTCGGTGCTTCAATCGTTGAATTTGGACTTAAAACGGGCTCGAAAAGCTAAAAAAAAAACCGAAACCGGGTCGAAACGGGTTGAGACAGGCCCAAATAGGGAAAAAATTGGGTTGCAGGCTCGATGACCGTCCACCAAGGGACAACTAACCGTCCTTGAGGGACGGCCAACCGTCCGAAGGTGGATGGTCACCCGAGCCTTTGCCCAATAATTGCTAAATTCAAAGTTTTTTTTTTTTTAGGATTCTTCCAAGTGATGCCAAGTGTCTAACTCGGCCTTGGGGACTTTGGGATGAATTGAATGACCTTGGAAAGCTGGTTTAGGGCCCTTGGATCATTCCTAAGAGATTCAAACTCAGCCATTGATCAATTTCAAGTCCCTCTATAAATAGAGAGCCTTGAAATCAGTTTTAAAAACTCATAAGGCATTTAAAGAGCCAAACTTAAAGAGTAGAAGCTAAAGGTACTACATTTAGTCCTTTAGCAACCTCAACTATATTTTTGAAGTCTTGGAAGGTTAGAGAAGAAGCTAGGAGCAAGGGAGAAGGAAGCAAAAAGGTTAATATAATTATTAAGTTGGTTTTAAGTTTTTCTTGCATTCTTCTTCTCATTCTTCTTCTTCTTCTTCTTCTTCTTCTTCTTCTTCTTCTATGTCCATTACCATGCTAGGGATGGGTACCTAAGTTGGTTATTCAAAGGTTAGGAGTAAAGGTTACTTGCATATAGGTTAGCATATAAATTTTCTGCATTTATGGTTTTTACTTAAGTCTAGTTTGTTTGTTTTTGTGTATGCTAAATTAGTATTGGTTAATAGGAACATGTTTAGGTTTGTTTATATCATTCATTTTCATGCTTAATGCTTGAAATATCATATGAAATGTGGTCGAGGGAGCGAGCTAAGGTAAGTCCTTTCCCTTATGTTAAAATTTGTGTTTTTAAGCATGATGCATAATGATTTTGGTATATCATAATAGGTTGCATATTAGGTCATTTACAAATTTTTTCTTCTTTGTTTTCATGAGTTTTCATCCCATTTTAAAGATGCATTTAAATCTATCCAAGGTTTAAAAGTGACCTTAAAGTAAGTTAAAATCATTTTTTAGGATCCAAACTAACTTAGAAACATGCCTAGGTTCACATAGCTAACTTAGTTTGCATTTAGGACATTTTTCATACATAGTTTACATTCTTTATTTGCATTTTTTATGTATTTTCCAGAAATTCCAGCATGCATGATTTAGTGTTTTAGGTGTTTAGATTAACCTAGGATTAGGGGGGTCACTTGACCCCTCTTAGGACTCTTCTTTGTTGTAAGAATTACAATAGGAATAAAGTTATATTTTATTTAGGTATCTACTTCGAGAATGATTCTAAAAAGTGATTTTGAAAGTATTCAAAATGGAATGAAATTCCATCTCTTATGAAATGGTGTTTTAATCGAATTCAAACTCTCGAAGCTAGAGTCCTAGATAAGATAGAGTCTTTTCGACTATGTGGTTCATTACAATAGGAGAGTCCTAGGTAATCGAACTACGTGGACTTTGATTCTTATCAAGAGATTGGTAAGGTACGTAGGCAGTCAATAGGGCGCAAGTCCAATCTTAGGATGACTCCATGTCTCCTAAGGTCTTTAGGATTTTGATCCTTTTTTTATTATTTTCTATTATCTAGTATTATCTATAATACTTTCTTGGTTGATTAGATATGGTAGGGTTGTTTTTATGAGACTTTGATAAAGCCCAAAATTAATTAGGAGACCTTTAATTAGGGTGAGGTGGGTGCCTACAAGGAGTTCCTTGGAACCTTCCCACTTCATAACCTAGCCCCCGAATCCAACTTTAATTCGAAGACCATGCTTTTCCAAAATATGGGGTCATTGTTTTATTGAAAATAAAACTCTTTTATTTGGTTTCCTTATTCCTTAAAAATAAGGTGGCGACTCCAAGTTTTTCTCAAACTTTTATCCTTTTTCAAAAACCCAATCTTGAGTGGATAATAGAGAAGGATAAATGTGGATAATAAAGAAGGATAAATCGAGACGGATAAAGATCATCCACAATCCACAATGATTCAAAAGTGAACGGCCTCCTAAATTCCCCCAAGGTCGCTGGTTCACAATTAGATGTTGTCATAGTTTTTCACAGACTCTATTTTAGAAACCATCTGTTAGATCACTGTGATTTTTGGCATGCATGTCATACATAGGATGAATATTCAATCCAACGGCCAGTTTTTGAAAATATCCATCTTACATTAGCTAAAAAGCCAAGTCCTCACATAAGTTTATGAAAGGACGTCCTCATAAGAAAAGGACTATATATATATATATATATATATATATATCTGGATAGGTCGACATGTATCAAGATAGAGGTACAACCTGTCCTACTCATTCGTTTTTCCTCACGAGATACAAGAAAGCACAATATGAAAAGCCATGCTTATACAAATGTCTCAATCGTCTTATATATATATATTAATAAATCAAAATATACTAATGCCAATATCCCTGGCAAGTAGGCTATGCCACAAACAGTGACAAATTCCAAAATAAAGAAAATATAAATAATACACATCTCACAATTATGTAGGTCCTAATGCAGAATCTACCATGTAACTGTCTAACAACCCTCGAGCAGAGGCTTGTTCCAAACCAAGAATGCAACCCAAGCCAACCTGTAATCTGTTGCATAAAAAGCAAGGGTGAGCTTCAACTTGATCAGTAGGAATAATGTAACCTCTACTAATAACAATAATACAGTGATACATGGAATATTTTAAATAAACAGAGTTTCCATAACGTTTATAAAGCAGTAAATAGAACAATTATAAACTTGTGTGGTCTTTCAGTGAAAAACATTTATTGAACAGTTCCATATGTCAAAGATCCATAACAAGTATTTCATCATATCATTCCGACAACACATGCTTCATATATCATCCACGTCCATCGTATGTCCATCGAAACCAGGCTCACGAACGTGTTACAAGTTACTGGTTCTTGGCTAACAAGCCACCGGTACCAGCGTCACCAAAACCGACCACTATGGGGTCTGACCTTTCGAGGATATCGACTATTACCTTTCACAGTCAACTGTCGAGCCACTACGGGGCTAAAAGCTTCGGGTCTGCACTAAGACTCCATCTAGGACCATGGGACTTTATAAAAACCTCCTTGTTACACAAACCGAGCCAGAACCATATTCCAGATATTGATATATACACCGTTCTCAAAGAACATCCATTTCCATCATCATTTATAGAAAATAGTTCTTAAGGAAAAATCACGTGTCAAGTGTGAATACATTTATCAAATCGCAGTTCATGAATATCGTATTCATTTCCAAACCTTCAGTTCAATCCAAAATCAAGGGAACAACTAGTTAGAATATCTCATCATCTTTTCAGTTGTAATACAGTTCAGAAATGTAACACCCCTCCATAGCCATATCCAATTTCGGGGTGTTACGCACGCAGACACCTAGTGCTTATCTCTTCAAAAATCTCTGGTTAATATTTTAATAAGATTTTTAAAAGCGCGGAAGTCTTAGAAAACCAGAGTATTTATATAAAAAAAAAAATTTTGATAAGCACAAAGTACTATCTGGGGTCAAAGTACCGTCCCATAAAGTACATCCGATAAAACTTAATATTACATAAAACTTAAGTACATATAGAGTCCACAGATTCTTTTACATAATATTACACACCAAAACAGGAATAACAAAGCCCAATATCAGACTGACAGCTGCTATTATAAGAGCCCAAACAGGTAGACTTGAGCCCATCATTATCTCCAATTCTTTACTCGTTCGGTGGCCCTGTGGGGGGGAAATATAAGGGGTGAGCAAAACCACTATGCTCAGTGAAGTTTTCTAATATTTTATGCTGCATAATTACCTTAAAGGATGTAAAAAATTTCATATCACAATTTCAGAATGAGTAAGCATCATCATTAAGCAAATATATATTGATCAAATCATTGCTTAATCCCCAATCGAGTCATTCTCATAACAATCCAACATGCGTAATGCATATGACAGGTATATTATGCAATGCTCTTATGCAATCATACCTGCGAGGCTCTATTTTGCTTCTTACCTGCAAAACAAAACTTCACTGATGGCTATCTCATTTTAGGACTGGCCATCAACGACAACAGCATACCTCACTGTATGTATATCACCTGACTCCGCACCGAACCAACCCCTCACTGGGCCAATACTGGTGTGGCCTCACCAGGATTGTTCTTGCTAAACGGCCGCCCCTCACTGGGCCCTGCCCCTCACTGGGCCAATCCCATCACTAGGATTACAAATGCTCAATTTAGCAAGGGTGATATATTAGTGCACTAACTGTTTCCAGGATCTATAGTCCATCGGTCGTATTCCAATTCCTCGATTCCACAGTTCATAATATGCATGCCAATTATATCAATGCTATGCATATGTCATCATTTGTAACTGGGCTACAGTAACACTTCGTATTTCTCTAAATAACAACATTCCCTTTACTTGTAAGCGAAACATATGCGCCCATACACAAATGTCCACATGACAAGCGCCAGTTTAATTTTTCACGGGTTACGTACCCCTAAAAAAATCCATGTTTGTTATTAGGAGATATATGATATGTACTTATAAGCCTAGTCACTTTCACAAAACATCACAGCCACATGCCACATACCAATGTATTATGTTACAAGTATGGCATATATCTCATGCATATATTTTATGCACAACAATTTATCACATGCATATTTTAGTGCATAACAATTCTCCCATATGCATATATTTTTATGCATAATAATTCATCACGTGCATATATTTTTATGCATAACAATTTAACCACTTAAAATGACAACAACATATCTCTTAATTTACAGTAATCGCATGCTCAACTCTAAAAATGATTAAAATAATTATTTCACAGTTCATAGGGTAAGGGAATATTAATCCTGGACTAATAATAATATTGTGCTTTCACACAATTGAGATCCACATAACCCCTATTTATCATCAAACACATTCACAAGTCTCACAGTATCCAATTTTTCCACCGAAATCAAATCGAGCAATTTTAAAGTATTATCAGGGGCCTAAAATTTCAATTAAAATTTATGTAGCTTCGTTAAAATTTTAGTTTTAAAAGTCATAAAATATATTTTATGAAACCCATAAAATTCTATTAAATTTTTAGGCCAATCAAGCACATATGCGAACTTTTAATAAAATTTAGTACATTAATCTCACTAAAAATTTGAAATAAAAATTATAGGGGCATGTTCAAACTTAGATTTTCCTCACCAAGAATATCAAAATTTCTTTGAAAATAATAATAAGAATTCAATTGTATCAATTTCTACCAAATTACAAATTTTCAGATTTTTCTGATAAAACTCGGACTTTTCAGGAATTTATTCTCACAAAATTGTCACACCAATTCCAGTCCAAATATACTAAAATTTATCCCAACATCATTATTAGTCCAATTTGAACTAAAACATGTATTTTTACATAGCCATGTGTAAAATTAAGAGACCATGCAAAATTATCTAGTGTAACAAAATCTTAGATACACAAACAATATACCCACCAAAAATTCATGCAATTAACCCAAATCAATTCATCAATTAAGGTAAAAATAAAGTATAAAAGAGTAGGAACTTCACCCCAAATTAAAATTGATAGGCCACTTGACTTGAATTTGAGAAGAATTTGGAGAAATTTCCCAAAAATTTTGCTTAGACTTTCACTCTCTCTCCCTTGGCCGTACACTCTCTCTCTCCTCTATTTTTTTCTCTTGGCCGAATGGCTTTCTTTTCTCTTCTAAATTCGGTGGTCCAGCAGCCCCTCAATTGTTAACTCCTCTCAATTTATATCACCTAATTAACCATGAGAAAGCATGGTTATTTGATGACAAGTGGTAGCATGCATGGTGCCACCTTGTCTAAACTTTGGCAAGCCCTCCACTTGACACCTAGCACCTTAAATGAGGTGGTTCACTGCATGGCTGCCATGTGGCAGCCCACTAAGATGCCACTTGGCACTTTTGCACAATAATTTATCCCATGTCACATGGATCCATGCTAATGCCCTACATCCTACACTCAAAACCACTTATAAAATACCACTTGACATTTATTATTTATATCCCTATGCATTTTAATGTACCCAAATTTATTAAATTGGGGACATAATAATTAGGACCACAAAATAATTAGGAATACAAATTAAACATTACACAAAAATAGACTAGCACAAAATTAATAGGCACACATAAAACTAATTAAATTCATGCTAGGCTAACATAAATTAATTTAATTAAATTCATGCTAGGCTAACATAATTTAAATTAATTAAATTGCCAACCTAAATTAAATTAACTCAATTAAAGTGAAAGGGTCTCACAAGAAAACAGGCATATGATTATAAACCAAGAATCTCAAAGGTATATACAAAAGCAATGTCACCATATGCCTTTTTAAACATTTTTATAAAACATGTAGTACAAAAGTCTGTTCCCTAGTTTTATATAAACATTACATCCATTTCTAGGTGATTTGCCAAGAAGTATAAAAAGACCTAAAAAAGTTACAATTCTGTGCCTTGGTTTCATTTCGTAAATATGCCACACAATAACAGTTCTCAAATCACTATATTCCATGTATCTATTTGATAAATTGATAAACCGTAGAGTTCACAAATAGTTATGAGTCATAACATTTACAAGGTATTTAAAAGATATATGTTTCTCAAACAATAGTAGAACAACGTATCATTCTTAATAGTAAAAGGTTACTTATCCTTACCTCAATGTAACGGTGTTTCCAACCCTTTGTGGCTCCACGAGCCTTCTCAATGCAATGCTCAATGCACCCAATGCAAGTGATCCTCTAAAGGACCCTCCAAACTGAGAATAACAAATAATACAAGAAAAGAAATCAAAAGAATGCACAAGGGATTCTAAAATCCCAAAAACAAAGCAAATTGCTCTTAGAAACCAAATACTCGCAAACCTAAAGACCCAAAAGCCCCAAAGCACTAACCCAAAGATCCTAAGACTTCCAAAACATATTCCCAAGCATGATTAGGCGATACATGCTCAATCCCATAGCTGAAAGCCAAGTGACTTAGGGGACAAACCCTAGAAAAACCAACGGTTACACACAAGGGTAAAATTGGCATTACTGAAATATCTCTCTCATTAAAAATAATTTGCCCCAAAACCCAACAAAATCAGAAACTACATTTCACAAGCTTTCCATGCATATAATAAACGCCCAAAACACGGAGTTCGAATGAAAAAGTTACGAGCGTTTTAAGTCGAGGCAAGCTAGATAAGGCTTGAGGAAATGGGCAAATAGGCAACCAGAAGGAAGTTGGATCGATCCAAGCACGGGCAGAACACTAAAATGAGCCTAAAACATGAATTGTTCAACCCACAATCAAACATACACGCCTAAAACTAAAAAACAAGGTCCCAAAGCTTAAATTTATCCAATAACATGTTTGATCTACCCCCCAATCACCAAAAAGAACATCAAACCCCCTGTGAACCAGCCACCGTGGCTCGGGAGGCGTTTTCACTTAAATCATTGTGGATTGTGGATGACTTTATCCGTCTCGATTTATCCTTCTCTATTATCCACATTTATCCATCTCTATTATCCACTCTAGATTGGGTTTCGAAAAAGGATAAAAGTTTGACAAAAACTGGGGTCGCCACCTTATTTTTAAGGAATAAGGAAACCATAAAAAGAGTTTTATTTTCAATAAAACAAATGGCCCCATATTTTGGAAAAGCATGGTCTTCGAATCAAAGTTGGATTCGGGGGCTAGGTTATGAGATAGGAAGGTTCCAAGACACCTCTTGTAGGCACCTATCTCACCCTAATTAAAGGTCTCCTAATTAAGTTTGGGCTTTATCAAAATCTTATCACAACAATGCTATTTATCAACCACAAAATATGAATAATAATATATAATAATAATACTAGATAATAAAAAAAAGCAAACACAATCCTAAAGATCTTAGGAGACTCACAGTCAACCTAAGATTGGACTTGCGCCCTATTGACTGCCTACGTACCTTACCAGTTTACTGATAAGAATCAAAGTCCACGTAGTTCGATTTACTTAGGACTCATCCTAAAATAGAGAACTACCTTCATCTTATCTTTTAAAGTCTACTTAGAATTCTAATATGAAGAGACCTCTTATTCAAACTCAATTCTTTCTCAAAAACAATTCTTTTCAAAATACAATTCTTTTCTTATCCAAATTCCTTTAAAACAGTCTCTTCTAGATTAGATTTCTAATCAAACTCTAAAACAATAATTGAGGATAATACCTTATCTTAAGGGAGTCCTAAGGAAGTGCAAACACTTTCCCTAATCTTAGGGTAACTAGAACACCTTTCCTACTTGTATCTAAACTCTAACACTAACTAAAACACTTCCTAAACATACTAGCAAAAATGGACAGCAATTTAAACACATCTAAATATGCAAAACAGTCATAGAATGATACAAAAAGTGATCCTAACCTTTGCTAGGTTGTCCTAGAATCAAATTCTAACCTAAATGCCTAAAAAAATTCATTAAACTAAGATAGTTAAAGGATGTTTAAGCCGCTGGACAGCAACTTAAACATACCTAAAACACCTTAATGTAATGCCAAAAATATGCAAAACAAGCCTAATAACAATGCATGCTTTCTACAATGCAAATATGCGATAACCGACTAAAAACCATACTTTCATGCTTTAATATGAACATATATCATCATGTGCATTAGAATTGAATCACAAGGGAAGAATCTTACCTTCGCAAGCTCCCTCGAACCATTAAACATTGAACCACACAAGCACAATATGCATACAAAGACATTCATCCATATAAAATCATAAAAGATCAAGTTTTCACTCTATTGAAAACATATAAATGCATAGACTCTCTATGTGACTAAAAAACAATACCTAAACCATCCTAAAGCATGCTCAAAACATATATGAAAATACTCTTTTTTAACACAAAATATGATATTATGCATTCCCATGTAAAGTCATAAGCCAAAACATGTAATAACATATAAAACATAATCTTTATGCTAAAAACAACAACTTTAATATCCTAGCATGCATTCTAGACACAAACTAACAAAAAAAAACTCATCCTAAGACATGCTTCTAATATCTAATCAATGCTATCATGCTCATCAAACAATAAGAACATTGATTTTCATGTGAAAAAAGAACCTTATGAACAACTATGCAAACTTGACTCAAAACAGTAAACTTCATGCAATACAAACATGCTAAACTATATGCAAACACTAAGACATTTAATCCTAAACATGCATACATGATCTAAATACTCATTCCTAACCTAACTCATGCATATAATTAGAAGAAAATAAAACATACATGCTGCAATTTTCAGAACTATGCCAAATAGCCTAAAATCAACTATGTTATGTAACTAAGCATGCTAAGACTAATGGGAGGGATGAATGTACCTTGAGTCCTCTTCTTCTTTGCTTCAAGCCTTCTTCTTCAAGCTCCAATGGTCTCCAATGGCCTCCAATTTCGTAGCTACGGTTCTAGAGGCCGATTCAAGTGGCCAAAGTCCTCCTATAACTCATCACAAGTGAAGAATTTATAGAGGAGAGGCCAAATATGATCAATGGCTCTCCTTCAAACCCTTAAGAATGATCCAAGGGCTCTAAATTAGTCTTCCCAATCCCCTAGGACTAGATTTGGTCGAGCTAAGCCTCCCAAACTGATCTAAAGAGGGTTTGGAAAAGTCCCAAGTGATAAAAACTCTCAAAACTCGAATAAAAGGTGAAATAAGCACTTGGGCTCGGGTGGCCGTCCCTCCTAGTACGGCCAACCGTCCAGCCTAGAAGGCCAACCGTCCATGGAGGGATGGTCGTCGAAGCTTCAGCCCAATTTTGACCCATTTTGGGCCTCTCTCAACTCGTCTCGGCTGTTTTCGGCTTTTTGGGTCCGTTTCAAATCCAAATTCGACGATTCAAGCGCCAAAACGATTGTGCTTCGATTCTAAATGTTTCTAAAAGAGTTTGAGGATGAAAAACCTAAACCAAAGTCAGGAGGTTGAGAGAAACCAAGTCGATTAGCTGTTTTGGGGGGCCTATCGGGCCCTTTTAGGGTTTTGAAATCCATTAACCGATTGGTCGTAAAAACCATTTCTACTACTCGAAACATGTTTTGGAAACATTTTGGAAAGCATTTTGAGTTTCATTAAGCTTTGATTTTGATAAAACAATCGAATCCTAATCATTCCCGGTTGAAACCCTGATTTGACCTTGAAAGGGCTTTTTGGGTCTCATCTGCCAAACATGAGTCAGAAGGCTCAACAAACCTTGCCACTGATCAACTTAGCTACCAAACACACCCTAACTATCTATGCCAAAGTCTTGGGACAATCCGAAACCAACTCGAAGGTTTTTAAGTGCTTTTGTGATTTGAAGGACGACACTACCCTTTAAGTCGCAAAAGCCCTAATCACCTATCAAGCTTGACTCAGAATGCCATGAAACTTGATAGGGACACTTATAGAATCCATAAAAACCTAATACAAAAAGAACCGACTCAATCTAACCTAAAAACCTACATGCGATAATGACCCTCCCAAGGGTAAAACTGGCAATTTAGGGTTTTAACACCCTATTTCACCTCAACTCACAGGTAACCATCAATGACCCTACTCATGGTCAAAAATGGATGTCTACACCCCCAAAGAAAACCCTAAATTTAACACAAAACCCACTTAAAACCCACAACTCTTCAAACCCTTCATCCAAAACACCAATCTCGACCCAAAACACTTGCAAATCACCTAAACCTACCAACAAAACCCAAAAACAAGGAACAAAACACATGAATCCACCATGATCAACCTCAAAACCATTACACAAACCCACAAACCTTACATGCAACCTTCAAAACTCATAAATCCCAACAAAACACACAACTCAGCCATGACTCCTCTCATCAATCGCCGTCAAAACACCAAGTCACAACCAAAACCCCAAAGACAAGCTTCTAACCTCCCCAAATCCAAAAATACTTAAGGAAAGAAGTGAAAACTATGGTAAACAAGCATAAAGCCTACCTTATCACCAAAAAGGTTGAAGTCCGGCGAACTCTGGTGAAGATTAGGCATGAATCCGGTGGCTACACCCCTTCTCGGCTGGTGTCTCCCTCACAGTTGTCCCTCTCTAACTCTCAAGCACGAAAATAAGAATGGAAACCAAACATTATGATTTGGGTTTATAAAGAAACTAAAGGGGACTCATTGGGTATTTTATAAAAGCTCTTAAATCACATTTTGTTTATTTTCAAAGTCACTCCAAACTTTAAAGATAATTATAAAATATGCATTTTTAAAAAAATTGGGTTATCACAATTTTTTTTTTTTTAAATACAAGATATATTTCATGGAAACTATTTTTATATATAAAAAAGAATAATGGTAGGTGATGATACCAAAAATTGGTCCACCAAGATAATTGCTTGGTCCTGCAAAGAGGAAGAATATGATTGCCATAAGCCTTGGAACACTGGTGTGGTATTAGCAATGACCCTTTGACGGTCAAGTCAGGTATGTGTTATAAGTTTAGTTGAATTCTTACAAGGAGGCCAAGACTTAAGGTTTTCAGACAAACTTGAGAATTTATACCATGCAGCTTCGAACCTTAGTTGGTTCAGGCAACTTGACAAGGTTGGTTTTTTTAGCCTCGTGGTTATGTCACTCTGATTGGTTGAAGGTGGATTTTAGGTTGTTGGATGCACACGATGCTACTCGAAGTGGTCGACTAATTCGCAGGCCAAATTTTTTAGCGCTTAGGCCATTACGAAGATCATGAGCTCAGCCTCTCCATGTAGTGGAGACAGGGGTTGGTTACAATCAAGCGTGGAATAAATATCTCAGATATCCTCAATATAACTTCGATATATTTGTATATCTGAGGGTATCAATACAATATTAGGCTTACATATTTTATAATTATTTACTGATATTTCGGTAAATATCGGTTTGAGGTGGAGATTACTTTGTACACAAAATTTTTTATTTTTTTATTTGTTATTTTGTAAATGAAATATATTTAAAAATATTAATGTTATGTATGTTAGAGGTATGCCCTAAAACCAATCCTAAAGTGGATATCTATTTCATATTAGGATAAGAAGGTACTACTTATCGTTTGTATGTTTAAATATATATACGATAATGTCCATGAATAAATGATAAGAGAAATGTGTATCTCAAGTTTGTTGAGATATGAAGACTCATATTTCTCATATACATATATTCTTAAAGTGTTCCTGCTCATAGGTTTATTAAAGAGGACATTTATTAAACCGGCAAGAGTGGCACAGATTTAAACTAACTCCAATGGGAGGATAGGTAGTCTTTCCTATCAGTGTAGAGACACTTAGGTTAATCTGTGGGTGCATATTAGAGAATATGTACACTGAACTTGATCTACTAGAATATTCCTATGGAAATTAAGTTAAAGGAATATTCTTATGTTACGTCCATTTGGTAATCCTAAGACCTGAGACACCATGGATGTCTTGTGCCTGAGTTATTAGGGTTTGATAGTGTTTTATACAGCCTTGATCTTAAGGTTGTAGTCAGCACTCATTGGCTCTAATAGGTCTTGCATGAAGGCATATGAGTGGTCAATAAGGAATCATCACTCTCAATGTTATGAGAGAGAATGTCAGGGTCAGTTCTTAAATATAACTCTCAATGTGAATCTCTGGCCAGAGTGATAGATGAAATATGAAAGAGTTTCATAGGGTTCATCTTATTGAGATTATAATTTGAAGAACATATGACAAGAAAGTTAAGATAGGGTTTTGACTTGTATCCATACCCTAAATATCTTAACTGTGACATTAGGGGATGAAGGATTAAGTAACAAGAAGGGTTCATATAGTTCTGCTATTCACCCAAACCTAGGGCATGTCATGACACATTGCTAGACGTCACTCATGACCAGTGAAAGCCTATTGATAAGTGTTATCAATAAGGGCATAATTGGAATAGTTTCAATTAAACCTTTAAATAGAAAGTTTCTATTTTAGGCGACATGGAGATGTCCCTAGTCACTGCTAGGTTGGGGTGAACCCAATGGGTCACACACAATAGAGGGTAAGAGAGTTCCATAAACTTGTGAGAGGGGAATCCTGTCTTTAAGTTAAGTTTGATTTTGATTAATTAAAAGTTAATTAATTAAAAGTCAAAATTAACCAAGAATAGGATTATTCTATTCAAGGATGTTTGGTCATGCTAGCACTAGTAACCAAACATCCCTTAAAGAGGAGAATGTTTATAAATATGAGTGCTTCACTCATTCTAGGGTTAAGCAACCCCTTGGCCGAAAATTCTCTCTCTCCTCTCCCTCTCCATTCTAGCTTTCTCAAGTGTTGTGGAAGACTAGAAGGGTTTAGGGAATCTTACCCTTGTGTGGATACCGTTGGAGACTTCATTGCGTTGAAGTTCGAGGTCGAGGATTGCAAATCGAAAGGCGAATCAAGTAAGATTAATTTATGTTTTATTAATTTTATTTGTTTGTAATTAAATCTCATATCCCAATGCTTGTTCGATTCTTGTTTAGAATCTTTCGATGATGGAATAATATTATTAAAAAGTTTTGTTTTCTCTTCCGCTGCGATTCCATGATTTCGATCGATTCCTTTCAATGTAACATTTGTATAAATTGTGATTTATTTTGCTCAACACAACACACTTTATTATACCCAATACAACATTAACTTGTCTTCTTTTATATATATATATATATATATATATAATTTGCAATATTTTGACACTAAATTGTGTATTATAGTTTAATTCATTGTTTTGAATAGTTATGCTAAAATTTTTCATGTTTAACTAATAATATCCATCATATCTTTAAATCGATATCGATATTTTCGACGCGATTGGTATATCTATCGGTATAAATATTTGTGTTTTGGGACCATCGATATATCTGCCGATACTAATATTTAATTAATTGCAATTAAGCATGCCACACGTAGCTTTGCAAGTGGGTCGTACTGATTCTCCTGAATGGAGGTAATTTGTTTGTTACTTCGGCAGTTCGCAGTGCATTCCCAAGCATAGGATTCAATCATCGTAAAGCATAATAATACATGAGAGGATCCATGGTCATTTTCACAGAAATTGGATGTGAAGCTCAAGTTGAATTCTTATGTGTTGATACCCAAAGAATGTGTAAATAAAAGAAAAATCATGTAATTTGTAGAGAGGGAGTAGAACTAACTAAAGTAATGCTAAAGACAATAAAATGTAAATAGTTGAATTCTTAGGTTTCATTTCATCCAAAATCAAGGCATATAATTATTTCTCACATACTATACAACCAAGATTCATTAAAAAATTATCTCAATTGGAATATATGGCAATGATAAGGCACAACATGTGTCAAGACTTAACTTATTTATACATAGTTAAGAAGATACAAAACCAAGGGGATTCAAAGATTGAAAGCATTTATAACCATTCAAACACAAAACACAAGGAAAATGAAGTTGAATAATAGTAAATACTCATTGAGATATTTTAGCAAACACTTGGAGTACATAATGCTCAAGCACCACTTGTGCCCAGCATAAACTTGTCTACAAGTGGTCAAGATCGAGATGCAAAAACAAGAGGGTTCAAGATATGAAGAGTATCACATCATCCAACTAACATTCAAAGCATGAAAATGGAGAGAATCTCATTACCTTTGTTGTGGAGTTGAAATCCACCATAGAATCCAACCTTGGAGGCTTAGAACACTATAAATTTAAAGACAAACAACATACTTGAAATGAATGCTACTTATATTTCGTAAGAATGAAAATACAAAGTTTAGTACTAAATCTAAGGATTACAAATGAAAGAAACCAAGAGAAATGCAAACTAACATTAAACTAAGCTAATCTTAATCTATAAATGAAGAAGAAGAAGAAGAAAACTAACCCTAACCCTAACTAAACTAAGAGAGACCCTTAGGTTGCATTTGGTTGGCGGTCTTGCCAGTGGGTTTGGGGTTTGATACCCCAAACCATTGTTTGGGGGCGGTGGGTTAGGGTTTGCAGAGACCTAATCGGTGGACTGAGGAAGCCGGTCAACAAAAGTTTGCAGAGCCTCCTCTCAGCGTGGGTTTCCAAAATCAAAGCCGGGTTTGCAAATTATAATCTTTCGTATTGACAAGCGTACCCTTCAAAATCACAAGCAACAAATGTTTTTTCCAAGTCTATCCCACATACGCAGCAGCAGCCATGGAAGAAAGAAGAAGAAGAAGAAGAAGACGGCGACGACCAAGAAGACCACTGCGTACCGAAGAAGAAGAAGAAGAAGACCACTGCGTCGCCGTGGGTCGGTTCGTCGCCATGGAGCCGCTACGTCGCCCATCGCCGTGGAGCCGCTGCTGCATCGCCCTCTGTTTTGTATATATATATATATATATATATATTTGTGTATTTAATTCTCTTGTTTAAAGAAGGGTAATTTGGTAATTATGTTATTTTTATTGTGAAACTTGATGGTCCAAACAAACAAAGGTCAGGCATTTCCAGGTTTGAGATTCCCAGCATTCCAAACAAAGGTTTGGGATTACAAAGTTACAAACCCAAACCCCCCGATTAGACATTCCCAGACTAGAGATTCCTAGCCCACGTACCAAACGCACCCTTAGAAATGCTCAAAAATGGTCTTTTATAGGTCTCAAAACTCAGCCTTAATATTACAAGAGAATCCCCAAAATGCCCCTTTTCATTTGATAAAATTATAGCTAAAAATTAGGAGCCCCAAGCATGGACTACCAATAAGGCATAGTCCTACCTATTGGTAGTTGAAGATATCAGGAACTGGGAAGAGGCAGCAGAGAAGTAGGACTACCGATAAGGTACCTATCGGTAGTAACCTTATTGTTAGTGTAATGCTTTCATGCAGCTTTACTTTTTCAAATTCCAAAATACTTTCAAATGCCTTCCACCATGCTTGAATGCACTTAACATTGAGAGAGCTTTTTAGCCTACTAAAAACATCATTTTATGAAGAAAAACCCACAAAAGCAAAAGAAACACAAAGTAAAATACTAATTACAAAATATGCAACATTAGGTTAACATACTATAGAGTCAAAATGGGTTAGAAGGCAAAGTAAAACGCGTACGATTGCACAGCAATCATGGAGTATGGCGATTACAGGCTAATGTTGCAATTGGGATTGGAAATATTTTGAGAAATTTAAAGAGTGTGTTGATCAATTAGTGAAGTTTTAAAAATACAAGGGATGATAATTATGAGGTGTGGCAATGTCCCACCCCTTTTACTCAACCGGGGGAGGGGGGAAACCGAAAGAAAAAAGAGAAGACAGTGAAACTACGCGCTTTGTAAGCAAGTTTGCCAAAAACATTTATCCTTGAATTGTCAACTACGTTGTGATAGAAGTCATGGAATCCATCACGCACATGTTGAGGAAAAAAAAAAAAAAAGACAAAAGAAAAGAAAAAAGAAGCCTTAAAAGAAGGAAGACTTAATAGGAGGGAGAGGGAGAGAGAGAGTGACAGCAGAGGTAATGTGAATAGAGAGACAATTACTCAAAATAGCCGAAATTGTACAAGACATTTTTGCAGAAGTAATGTGAAAATGTGAGGATGGTTATGAGTATTTGAGTCTATTGAGATGTTTCCAGGCGTGTATTATTTGATAAATAATTGACTAGAATTAAAAATAAAAAGAGCAGCAAAATACGCGCCTGCAAAGCGCGTCTAGCTGAAACTTCCATCTCCATCTGGAATTGTCGAGTACGCCAAGGTAGAAGTCATCAAACTCATCACGTCTAAGTTCAGAAACCACCCACCATAAAGGTCCTACTTTGCTCTTGTACTGCATGAATTCCAACAAAAATTATTTTCTTTCATGTCCCAACCTTGAAGACTCCTAACCTTTATATTAGTATTTATATGAAACATAGTTAATCTTTATATTAATATTTATATGAAATATAGTTACTATCAATGATCGTATCATGTAGTTCATAAGTCCAATAAAATTTTTGAAAAAAAGCACACCATTGAAGCCATCTATTTAGGCAAAAATGATCCTATCAATATATGCTTATATAAGCTCATATCAGTATAAATCCCATAACTAATGTGTAATGCATATTTTGAAAAATTAACCGTTGGATTAGATAATTTACTTATGCATATCATGTCTTCCAAAAATCACAGTAATCCAACGGTTAATTTCTCGAAAATGTTATTGAAAAAAGCTGATATTTTCATCTGTCAAAGTTTTTCATAACTCTATTTTAAAATTTTACCATTGAATCATAATGATTTTTTTTTTATATATAAATATAGCATTTAATCTAACATACAATTTTTCAAAATATGCATCCAAGAATTATTTACGAGCATCGCGAACCTCAATTGTACATACAGTGTAGATACGGAGATACCCTAACTCTTGTCGTTGTTTCTCTCTCTCTGGCAGTACAAAGTGTACTACCAAAACCACCCACCAAACAGCGTCTCTTTCTGAACCCAGAAAGGCAGAAAGTCTATCCTAAATTCTAACGTTGCAATATCAACAACCACCACAAAACATAGCAGACCCAGAGCTCCAGTAAGATTTCTCCATAAACCTTTCCTCTCTCTCTCTCTCTCTCTCTCTCTCTCTCTCTATATATATATATATATATATATATACATATATATCTTTCTCTCTCTCAAGTCTGTGAACTTTGTATCTTGTACAGTTCTTCATTCACCATGAAATTTTCTTTCCTCGTTTTTGGGTGTTACGTGAATGGTAAGATTTTCCCAAATTTTCTTTTTCTTTTTTTGGGTTTCATGTGAATGTATAGATTCTCCCTGCTATTTCTCTGCATGATAATCCCGAAGTGAAACGCTTAGTAGTAATTACAGAAAAATTCGAGGAGGAATAAAAAATTTAACAAATTGGGGCTGTTTCTTGTAAATTACACCTGGGTTTTGATAATCTATGGCTACAGCTGCTATGTTCTCGTCTCTAAGAAGGCGAAGATCGCCTTCTGTGGAGGCTTTCTTGGCTCCTATCAAACTCAATGAGTCAACTCTTATAAATACACTCATGGTTGTTGCCAAAGAATTAGTTTCATCTTTTTCAAATAATTCCCTTCAATTTCATGGTAAAAATTTCAAATCCCTCATCAGGAAGATTGAAATATTTGCTCTGTTCCTCGAATATCTGAAAGATTATGGCTCTGATAATTTACCCCCTACAGCAATTCTTTGCTTGAAGGAGCTTTATATAGTTTTGTATCGATCGAAAATGCTTTTAGATTACTGTGTGCAATCGAGCCGGGTGTGGCTTTTAATTCAGAATTGTAATCTATCGAGTAATTTTCACAATCTTGATGGGGAGATATTGACATTTTTTGATGTTTTCCCTTTGGAAGAAGTTGAATTGTGTGAGGATGTGAGGGAACATATTGAGCTTATGAAGAAGCAGTTGAAAAGGGCAAAAATGTTTATTGATCAAAGGGCCGAAGCCATGAGGCTTCGGCTTTATGGTTTTCTTGATGAGTTTGAGGTTGGAAGGGCACCGGATAAGAATGAGGTTCGAATGTTTTTTGTTGAAAGGTTGGGGATTGGGGATGCGAAGAGTTGTAGGAGTGAGATTGAGTTTCTTGAAGAGTTGGTACATAATCAGGATGGGGATGTTGAACCCACTTCGGCTGTACTCAAGGGGTTTATTGCGCTCATCCGGTACTGTAGATTCTTGATTTTTGGATTTCAGGAAGATGAAGAAACTATGGGTTTGGGGAGTTGTAAGAAAGCAAGAAAGGGTGTGGTTTCTCAAGAGATTGCGGAGACGTTTGTTACAGTTCCGAAGGACTTTTGTTGCCCAATTTCATTGGATTTGATGCGAGACCCTGTGGTTGTCTCTACCGGGCAAACATATGATCGAACATCAATAGCTCAGTGGATGGCAGAGGGGAACTATAGCTGTCCGAAAACTGGGCAGTCGCTTACCCATACCCGCCTTGTCCCAAATCGAGCTCTCCGAAGCCTCATTTCCCAATGGTGTAATGCTCATGGAATTCCCGTTGACCCTCCAGAAAGTGCTGATACATGCATAGAAAAGTTTTCAAAGGCTTCACCTAGCAAGGCTTTGATTGAAGCTAATAGAGCCACAGCTAAGCTTCTATTAGAACAGTTATCTTGCGGGTCAGAACATGCAAAAACTCTGGCTGCATGTGAGCTACGGTTGCTAGCAAAAATTGGAAAGGAAAACCGTGGTTACATGGCAGAAGCTGGGGCAATCCCCCTACTTCAAATGCTACTTTCATCTCCTAACCCAGTTGCGCAAGAGAATTCTGTGACAGCAATACTAAACTTATCTATATATGACAGTAATAAGAGCCGCATTATGGAGGAAGCGGGTTGTTTGGAATCGATCGTTAAGGTCCTCAGATGTGGCCACACGGTAGATGCAAGGGAAAATGCTGCTGCAACCCTGTTCAGCCTCTCTGCAGTTCATAAGTATAAAATGAGAATCACATGCGCAGATGGGGCCATTGCTGCACTGGCAGGGTTGTTGAAGGAGGGAACCCTGAGAGGGAAGAAGGATGCCATAACTACACTATTTAATCTGTCTACACATGCAGACAATTGCATCAGAATGATAGAGTCAGGGGCTGTAACAGCTCTGGTGGAATCATTGGAGGCTGAAGACGTGGCAGAAGAGGCAGTGGGTGTGCTTGCCTTGCTGGTTAGACAACCAATTGGAGCTGAAGCAGTCAGGAAGGAGGAGATGGCAGTGCCGGGATTTATTGAAATGATGCGGCATGGGTCCCCAAGAGGGAAGGAGAATGCTGTTGCAGCATTGCTTGAGCTGTGTCGAAGCAGTGGCTCAGTCACAACTGAGAGGGTTGCTAGAGTGCCAGCAATTGCTGGCTTGCTTCAAACTCTTGTGTATACAGGCACAAAGAGGGCGAGACGGAAGGCAGCATCACTTGCAAGAGTTTGCCAGAGGTGTGAGGCCATGGATTGTGCTTTTGTGGGGTGGGGAGTAGGATATGCATTTACTAGTAACTCCGCTGTAAATTTGGGATCAAGCTTCACCAGTGATGTCTCAATGTCAATGTCCATATCAGTGCCTGTTTTATAGTGGTAACCCACACCATTATAATTACCTTCTATAAGTACTTTTCCCCCTTTTGCTAATGTTTACATGTTTTTTCAACTGAAGAATACAAACAAATATACAATCAACCATGTGTTTGGAAAGAATAATCTGTGTGCTTTTTGGCAGTCAACCTCCCTTCATTCTTTACAACACTCTTTGTTTCGCTAGGGTGATGTTTGTGCACTTTTGGCCTTCAAGTCTCTTATATCTCTTTTCTGTTAAATAATAAATTTAAGCAGTATCCAATGGAAGGTGGGGACGACTAGTGACAAATAGGTCAAATTTAAATGTTGTCTGGTGCAATGATAAAAGTCTTAGGCTGTCAAGCATGAATGCACAGATTCAAGTCTTGAGAATGACCACTTCATGCAATATTGAAGGTTAGGACCCTATTCAGCTCAACCTTGCCCAAACCCACTTTGGCAGGACCAACATTAGGTAATGACCACTTGTGTTGTGATAATGAATTTTATGAGACTCATTTTCCTATTATTCATGCATGAATTTTCTTTGAGAATAAGGTTCATGCTACTAGTACTCTATAAATTGATACTAGACTTAAAAGGTATCAAACTGGCTCGAATGCTTGAGCTTTAACATTTGTAACAGGTTGGCAGTCTAACAATATTGTTGTGAGATGCATGTTCTTTCTATGAATTGATCCGACTGTCAGCTTTGATTATATACAATATATGAGCAGTTTAGGGAGGCTTGACTGTCAAAGTGCAAAATGCTTCCTTTTCTTGGATTTTTATCTATATAGGATTTGTTGTGATCTCCCTCTGAATGACCTGAAAGACACCTAGGAGAGTTGCTGGTTATGAAACATAGTTTCAAAGCACGATTCGTGTCTAATTAGTTGAGAAAGAAAAGTACTAGAATCATGAGCATCTAAATGCAAGTATGCTGCCATCTGAAAGTTGATAGTTTCATGTCAAAGAATTCAATGGTCGGGAGGGTATTTGTGTGGTGTTGAATTAGTGAGTTCTATCTAATTGGGTTCCTGTTGCAGCAGCTTAAGGATTTTGTAAGGCTTGGCTTCAATTAAGTTACAAATTATGGTAGAAACTGATGCTTCTGTACTATTTCTTAAATGTATCCATGTGTGTGTGTGTATGAGGATTTTGTGAGGTCTGACTTCAGGTAACTTGCATATTATTGTGGGAACTGTTGCTTCTGCATTGTTTCTTAGTGTGTGTGTGTGTGTGTGTGTGTGAGAGAGAGAGAGAGAGAGAGAGAGAGAGAGAGAGAGAGAGAGTTGCTTATCCCATTCATTTCATTGGAAATTTTCTTTTCTAGGTGGCAGTTGTTTCTGATATTTTGTACGACTTGATGTGACACGTGTTGATTGTTTTTCTTTTTCTCCCATCGTTCTCGTCACTTTAGAATTATCATAAAGGAACAAATCTGTATTTTCGTACCCAACAAATAGAGTCTGAAACAATGAGAGAACTTTTGACAGTCATGCTATTGGCCTTCATCTTTCCGAAAGCTATATTAGGCTACCCAGCTCATGGCAGATTGGTTTATTGTCACTTTTGGAAATGCATTATTTTTCTAGATCAATGCTAACTTGAACTTAGAAGAATGAAGATGCCTCCTAGCCTAGTTGGTAAAGCCTCACCGGCATGATACTGCAGGCTTGGGTGCAAATACCATCTTCAGCTCTGTCTAGGGCCATATCTTATCTTATTTGATAGTTATATGACTACTGTGTCAAATAAAATTTGGTTGACCTGCCCTCCTCATTCTTTGTTCCCTTCCTGTCCAGAATTTCTTCATATCTGAGCTGAAAGAAAATTGTCATTGGCCTCATCCATAAACTTAAAAGTGGAAATGTCTCAAAATAGAAGCTGAATTTAAATAGCAGTTAACAATGTCAATGATATCTTAGGGCATTTCTCTCCTTTTCTTTGGTTGCCATAAGGTCACCTGCATATAGATTAGTAGCACCCATGTTTGCAGTGGATTGTTGTGTAATGTACTCTCTCTCTCTGTCTCTCTCTCTCATATTTTTCTCAAAGTGCAAACCTACAAACGGGGCACTGACTGTGGTCCTTAACCCATGGCACAATGCAATCCTCGTGGAACATATGGCTGCATGGGGTGAGCATTACCTCCTCTTTAGGCTTGAAATCTTCTAAGCAAATGGCACACCTCTTGTCATCTTCATCATACTCTTTTGCTTTTTTATTGTAATCTACTATGTTAAGGTCTCTGTAATAGAAATGCATTTTTGTCTTTAAAATTCTCTTCGGAATAGGATTGTAGATTTGAAACCTCAGCTTCTTCAGAGCCTTCTTCTGTTCTTGGGTCAATCTGGAATCCTCTTTTGTAAGGACTTGCATATTCCTTTGGCTCCCAAACCCTGAAGGGGACTCATATACAAACTGCGTGGGTCTGGGGCTCACCTCTCTTGCCCTGTCATTGTGGAGGTCTAGGATTTGCACTGGACGATGAGGTTGCACCGGAAAACTGAAAACCACTCGATATTCAGTTGTAACATGTCAGTCAAAAGTAGGAAAATATTTATATTATGTAACGACAAGAGAAATGTGCAAAGGACATGCAATAAGAAAATATTCAAAATTGTTTTAGTTATAAGAATGTCATTACTACTCATGGCCCTCAATTATCACCCTTTCTACTCTAATCACTTGAACCTGATTCATAGAAATAAGAACTGTGCTGAGAAAGATATTAACTAGAAACACTTGGTGAAGAAAGTGTATACAAAATTATTAAGATAAAGGCACAATTCAATGTTCCATGAAATTGGATGGTGCCATCTTGTTTTCCAATGCCTTTGAAGGCACAAATCCATGCAATTGAATGTAAAGGTAAAGCATCACTACAAATGAAGGTAAAAGAAATTAAAAGACATCTATGAACATGATCATGTACATGCAACAACAGAATAGGCTCATGTCAAATAAAATGGAAATGAAATGGACTCATTTCAAATGGTGTGATAAACCAATGAATGATTCATTATCCATGAAACATTTAAATGCACCCTTAATTGTTGACAATAAGATCAGATCATGGGGTAAAAACAGAATTCATGTTCGATAATGAGTTATGAATGAATTAACCATTGCTTTTGACCGACTCTGATGCTGTTTATCGATCGTCATCAAGACATCAACCAAAGCCTGAATCCTGGTTTTGTTGTTTGTTAATATGTTAATAGGTGCTAAAACATGTTTGCAAAACACTGGAAAACAAAATCATTTCAAGCTGTGTCTGATTGCAATTGAAACCAGTCAGTTTTGTTATCTGTAGCATGTAAACTTCTTCCCTGATGTCTAGATAAAATTAATTCATTTTCAGGAGTTCAAGAATTGTTTTCATTATCATTTTGAGACGAGTACATAATTTCTTTCCATGAAAAACAAAGGATTTTTGGTTTCAACTGCTATAGAAAACAAAGAAAATTCTAATGATTTTCAGTTCCAGTCGGTATCTAAATGCTCCCTAACTAGATTAAGCGGATGTCTGTAAATACCTCATCAAGCTGGAAGGTCCTGTTGTTGCTCTTTCCTCAAGCAGCCACCGTGGATTCTGTGCACCTACACTTGTAACCTCGCACGAAACCACTTACATTAAAACCTGATAATCTTTTCTATTGATAAACACCATCTACAACATTGAAACAAAAATGATATTTGATGATCATCTGCTTTGGTATGTACTAAATATGGATGTATGTACTTTATACTTTTCATTTGTGGATAGGTAAAATGGACACTTACTGGAGTGGCTCGGAGGGTAAGGGATGGGGAAACTGCAGGGAGAATGTTAGGAACAGAGGCACCATAGTCCCTTCCGCTCCACCAATTCCCGCCACTGCTCATAAGGTCACTCTTTATTAATCCTCCAGAATTTCAATCCCTAACTGAAGTGAGATGCTAATGCCTTCGGGCTGTGGGGTTTTAAAGCTTTTATTCCTTTCTGTTTGAGTGTCACTCAGCTAGTGAATATATCCTTCTTATTGTTTCATTTATGCTTTTGTGCTCTTCATTTTTTCTATTCTAATGTAAAGTATGTTTCTTTTTCCATTCAAGTGATTCTGTTTCCTCGTGGCCATTGTTCAGAAGAAAAGGGTAAATAGAAATCGAGAAAGGAATCCAATTCTTTCACTGTATTTTGAATTATATCTAGAGTTGGATATCTATGGCTACAGCGGCTATATTCTCGTCTTTATGAAGGTGAAGATTTCATTCTATGGAGGCTTTCTTCGGTCCTATCCAACTCAGTAAGTCAACTCTTGTATACAAACTCAGTGTTGCCAAAGAACTAGTTTCGTCTTTTTCACACAAGTCCCTCCCCTTTCACTGTAAAAATTTTAAATCCCTCATCTGAAAGATCAGAATATTCATTTTTTTCTTAGACTATCTAAAATATTATGGTTCTGAACTTTTGATAATTTACCACCTATGGCGATTCTTTGCATTAAGGAGTTTTATATTCTTTTGTATTGAGAAAAAATGCTTTGAGATTACTTCACGTAATTGAGCCAATTACAGCTTTTAATTTAATATTGTTTTATATGGATTAATTTTCACAATCCTAATCGGGAGATATTGATGTTATTAGATGTTTTTCCTTTAATTTGGAAGAAGCTGAGTTGTGTGAGGATGGAAGGGAACATATTGGGCTTTTGAACAAGTAGTTGAAAAGAGAAAAATTGTCCATTGATCAGAGGGTTGAAGCAATGAGGCTTCAGCTTTATGGTTTTCTTGATGAGTTTGAAGTTGGAAGGGTAGTGAATAGGAAAGAGCTTCAGGTTTTTATTTTTTTTTATTTTTATAAGAAACATACTAAAGGGAACTGCTGGACGATGGTAAATATTGCGAAAACTGTTGCTGCACATGAAGTCGTGAGCTATGTTTGCTAGTAAAACTGGAGACGAAAACCATGCTTGTATTTCAGAAGCCAGGGTAATCCACGTACTTTAAAAGCTACATTCATCAGCAGACCCAGTTGCACATGAGAATTCTTTTACTACAATACTAATCTATATATTACAACAATAAGAGCCAAATTATGAAGGAAGCAGGTTATTTGGAATCAATGGTTAAGATCCTCACATTTGGGCACATACATGAAAAGAGGCAAGGAAAAATTCCACTGCAACATCATTCAGCCTCTCTGTAGTCCATGACTATAAATTGAGAATCACAAGTGAAGAAGGGGACATTATGGGCACTGGCAGGGTTGTTGAATGAGGGTACCCTGTGAGGGAAGGAGGATGCCATAACTGCACTATTTAATTTCTTACATATGCAGACAATTGCAGTGGAATGATAGAGGCACAGGCTGTAAGAGCTCTGATGGAAACATTGGAGACTGAAGGGGTGGCAGATGAGGCAGCAGGTTTGCTGTTCTTTCTGGTTAGACAGGCAATTGGAGCAGAAGCAGTCAGGAAGGAGGATATGGCAGTGCCGAAATTGATTGAAATGATGCAGTGTTGGTCCCTCTGGGTGAAGTAGAATGCTGTTGCAGCATTGCTTGAGTTGTGTTGAAGCAGCTATTGCAGGCTTGCTTCAAACGCCCATGTATACAGGCAGAAAGAGGGCGAAACGGAAGGCAGCATCACTTGCTAGATTTTTCCAGAGGTGTTAGGCCTTGGTTTAGCCTTTGGGGGAGTGAGGAGTAGGAAATGCATTCACAAGTAACTCGCTGTAAATTTGGGATCAAGCTTCCTTAGCAATGTTTCAATGTCAATGTCCATATTGGTGCCTGCTTTATAGTGGTAAACCACACCCTTGTTTTTACTTTCTGTACTTGCTTTTTCCCCCCTTTTTTCATTATGTTTACTTATCCTTTCAATGATATGTTAAGAAGAGGGAGAAACTAAAAAAAAAAATACAAATAAATACACAATACGTCTTGTTTGTTGGAGAGAAAAATCTCTATGCACTTTCTAGCAGTCAACCTCTTCTCTTTCTTTCTTTTTTTTTTTTTTTCGTAAACCTCTTCTCTTTCTTACAACACCCATAGTGATGTTTGTGTTCTTTTGGGATGCTAGTTTCTTTTCTCTTTTCTATAAAATAATAAAAATATTAATCAGTGTCCAATTCAAGGTGTATTTATGATACTAGTACTCTATAAATAGATAATGAAGTTAATTGGGAAAAATTCCCACTGAGATGATTACTAATCTAGCCCAAGCTTCCTTAGTTTTCTTATTTAATTGGATGGTAATAAAATCTAACCAATGGATGAACTAGAGCCCTTGAGAATCATTAAAAAGCTTTCCTATTGCTTTGAAAATGACTCAGAGGATGTCCTTGTGGAGAACCATTCCTTTCACAAAGCACACCAAACTGATTTGAATGCTTGAGTTTTTAACATGCTGTTTATCAAAATGGTTGTGAGTTACATGTTCTATCTATGACTTGATCTGATGGTCGGCTTTGGCTATATACAGTAGTAGTAGTTTTAGTCAGGCAAGAGTGCCAATGGGCGAAACGCTTCTTTTGGTATAAATTTTTGTCGGTGTAGGATTTCTTGTGAACTCCCTCTGCATGATTTGAATGCCATCATTTGCATTTAAGTCGTGAGCATTAGTTGGGAAAGAAAATTACTAGAATCATGAGCATCTAAAAGCAAGTAGATTGCTATCTGAAAGTTGGTAGTTTCCTGTTGAAGAATTCAATGGTCAGGAGGTTAGTTGTGTGATATTGATTTACTATCTAGTTGGGTTCCAGTCGCAGCGACTAAAGGATTTTGTAAGGCTTGGCTTCAATTGAGTTGCAAATTATTGTAGAAACTGATGCTTCTGCACTATTCCTTACATGTGTGCTCATGTGTGATGATTTGTAATGTTTTGACTTACGTTAACTTGCATATTATCGCGGCAACTGTTGTTTCTGTACTCTCTCTTGTGTGTGTGTGTGTGTGTGTGAGAGAGAGAGAGAGAGAGAGAGAGAGAGATGAATATATCCTTTCCCCCCCAGGATTTTTGCTGAGTGGAACTTTAGTTAAAACATAATGTTTATGTATCCCATTCAGAGTTGAGCAGGAATTGGGCTAATAAGATACATGTATATAGACAGTAAACTTCAGGTAAAACTAGATTTTTACGTTCAAACAAGACAAATAATACTCAACTCAACAAAGCCTTATCTAAAACTCCTTGGGTTGGCCATATCTCTACTTTAGTCCCTTCCAGTCCAGAATTTCTTCAGATCTGAACTCAGTGGACAGTTTTGAGCAAGAAAGAAAATTGTCGTTGGTCAGTCCATAAACTCAAAATTCTCGTCGGTTTAAATTGATGAGCCTTGAAATTTCCGCAAGCCCACTTATAAGTAGATCACTAGCATCCATGTTTGCATCGAAGGTGGTGGTGGTGGTGGTGTTTAAGGGCAATACACTCTCTCTCCTCTGTTCACAGAGTACAAACCTACAAACGGGGCACTGACCGTGGCTCTTCACCCATGGCACAACGCAATCTCCATGGAACATATGGTTGCATGGAGTGATCATTACTTCCTCTTTAGGCTCAAAATCTTCTAAGCAAATTGCACACCTCTTGCCATCTTCATCACTCCCCTTTAATTCCTTCTCTTTGTAACTTGTTCCATCGTGGTCTCTGTAATAGAAATTCACTCTTTTTGAAATCATCTTTGGTATAGGATTGTAGATTTCAGTCTTCAGCTTCTTCAAAGCCTTCTTTTGCTGTTCTTGGCTCAATCTGGACTCCACATCTTGTGTAGGGACTTGCATAGTCCTTTGGTCCATGAACCTTGGAGGAGACTCATAGATGAACGGCCTGCCAAAGATTTAGATTAGAAAATTATTGAGGTACAATTTAATTTCCCTTAGAAATTGGATCATGCCATCTTGTTTTCCATTGCATTTGAAGGCATAAATCAATCCATTGGAATATAAAAATTAAAGCATTACTTCTAGTGAAGGTAAAAGAAATGAAAAGACATCTATAAAAATGATCATGTATATGCAACAGAATGGACTCATGTCAAATACTAAGAAAAATGAACTCATTTCATACAGTGTGATAAAACTAATGGATGATTCAATATCCATGAAACATCCAATTGTGTCATTGATTGTGCATGAAAAGATCATATCATGGTGAAAAACATAAAGGAAAAAGATCAAATTCTTGTTCAAACATGACTTGTGAAGGAATGAACCATTGCTTTTGGCTAGCTGATGCTATTTATCATCATCCAAACAAGCTCAATAACTGGTTTAGTTGCATTTAAACTCCTTCCCTGATGTGTAGATAAAATTAAATCATCTTCAGGAGTTTAAGAATTGTTTTCATTGTCATTTTTAGGGGAGTACTTAATTTCTTTCCTCTCAATGACTCCCAAAGAAAACAAATGATTTGTGATTTCAATTGCCATGGAAAACAAAATCTAATGATTTTCAGTTCATTTTCTTTTCTAAATGCTTGCTATATAGACTAAGTGGAAGTCCATAAATACCTTATCAAGCCGGAAGGTCTTGTAATCGTACTTTCCTCAAACAGAAACCATGGAAATTCCTGTGCTTACACAACAGACAACTTATAGTAAAACCCAATTAGCTTTTCTATTATAGAACACAAATCTAGCATTAAACACCTCATAAAAATTTCATTTGATGATCATCTGAGCAAGTAGAAATAGAATGGACACATTTACCTGAGTGGGTTGAAGAGAAAATATGGGCGGAAGGCGAGCACCATTGTCCCTTCCACCCTGCCAATTCCTCCTGTTGCTGCCCATAATGTCTCCCTTCTGTCGATCCCTCAGAAATACCAAAAAAACTAATGCCTTTAGGCTATATGGAGTTGTAAAGCTTTTATCCCTTCCTGTCTGAAGATCACTCAAGCTATGAATATATGCTTCTCATTGCTTTCATTTGTTCTCTTGTGCTCTTCCTTTTCTTTTTTTTTTTGCCTTTTTCCATTTAAGAGATGCTCTTGCTTTGTGGCTGGTGCTCAGAAGAAAAGATTTCTAAGTAGCAATCAAGAAAAGAATCCAATTCTTTCACACCGCTTGCTATCTGCTTTGATTTTTCCTCTGAATATGCATCTGCTTTTAAAGTGACTTCCCTGCCCCACAAAGAATTCGTAAACATGAGCTCATCGCGTGTTCATTTATTCATCACAGCACAATACAAGATGGCTCCTGTGTTGTTAAAATCTAAACTTGCTTTTTCAGGGAACAATTTGGAGTTTTAGACCCATTAACATGGTGTTTCTTAGGCAGCATAGTTAGAGCATTGGCATATGTTCCATATATTATGCATCACCCACCATGGACTTAAGATCAAATCATTTTTCGAACCAATTGATTTGCAAACTTCGTACACTTTTAGTAGAGAACCCTCACATTAATTCAACGCATTGATCCTAGATCCACTTGCGTGCGAAAACTAATCCTGCTTCATTTATTTTAAAATTAATAATGACAAGCAAGCAAACAACAAAAAAGAATCTCAATTTTCCCACTTGCTTGTTTTCCATCTATTGCCCAACTTTCCCTCAACTGCACCGGTCCGTGCAAATCAGCAGACAACACAACAAACACTACATGGTTGATCTATCATGTGTGTTTCCTACCGTTTGCCAGAAAGGAAAAAAAAAAAAGAAAAGGCATTTGAAAGTCTAATGTGAAATGAAATCATTTGATTTTATTTTTCTCCGCATTTCAATGCAGAATGTCATCATCTAAGATGTATTCCTGATATAAATTAATTATTAAAAAAAAAACCATCACCAATATTTTGGAATGTTGGAAAAAAATTCTATTTTAATAAGCATATTGAAGAACAAGTACATCCATTTCAGATACCTCCCCCCAAAAAACAAAACACTCTCCATATGCCATGAAAAAATCCATTTCCATGTGGGTGCACTCAGTTCATGAGAAAAGCATTACACCTCATCATCTTCATTTCTATACATAAATAACTAATTAAATTAAATTCAGAAACAAAATACTGTTAGGAACTAACACACAGGCAAAATATTCCATTCACCAGGCCAAAATCTTTAAGTTTAAAAACTACTCTGTGAGAAACTAAAGTTGGAGAAAGAATGGAATCACTGCTGCACCTCCTCATGCATTTTTCTCAACCTGCATGCCAACATGATTTCAAGTCCTTAAGTTGGCGAGAAACAAGAAGAATTAACATAACAACTTTATAAGCATTCAAATAAGAGTTTTGAGTTGAGAAAGCTATCTTGAACTCAAATTTTCATATATTGATATCAAGTCATTGAAAGAACTCTGACAGCAGTTGAGATTATTTGCTCAAGGTTGAAGACAAGAAGAAGTTCCAGAAGATAGAGCCCATAGACATGAAAGTTACACGGGCTTGAAGAGGGATCACCCTATAAACATTCCACAGAAAATTGCAAAGTGTGTTATCCTCAAAGTTTCAAATCAGCAACACTTCACTACTAATTTAATTAATTAAAGAGAGAGCACATGAGTAAAAGTCAAGGCACAAAACAATGTGCAGAGAACAGGGTGTTCAATAAACCTATGCAAACATATGTAATTACTAATTAGCAAATTTCGTACTGTCATATTTATCCCAAACCACCAGACTCCTCAAAATGAAGGTTCAGTATTCCTCATTAGAAGTTGCAGTAAAGATGGGGGTTTAAAGGTTACGGTGTTTGTCCTTCCATTCTGGGGTTAGTTATTACCCTACGATGACTCATGATTCCCTGTTGAAACATTTCCCATAAGCTTGCAAGAGAGGATTTTTGAGCATTTTGCAGCCCAGATTTTAAGGGTACAACATACTCATATTGGACAAGTGACGGGAACCTAGTCAAACAAGGTTCATCCATGCAACAAACCAATGTGGATATAGGCCTCTCTTTGTGTGGTTGCTAAGAAAGATATTTTATCAACAATGTTCAAGATGCTTCTTTTTCATAAAGTTTCTCAATATCTACTCTCAATCAGTTCATAATCTCCAATTTTATGTAGATTTGTAATTCCGGTTATGTTAGAAACTTAAGGTCCTTCAACATGAACAGGTGCCTTGGTTCTCTGTCAATTTCAAAAATTTCATTTTTCAAATCTGTCAACTGAAACACAATGGAATCCCATGCACCCAAAAGTACTTAGTTCATAAGTTAGTTCCCATATCTACGAAAATAAAATTTTGTACAATTCTTTGACATTCATATTTAACAGAAGAATGTAACATAATTGTTACGTGTCAGATACGTGAGATACGCATAAGATACCTTTCATATGTATCCAAAATTAAAGTAATAAATTTCATATAACAATACTTTGGGAATCCTTAGGGGTTCACATAAGGAGTTACTTTTTTGGCAAAAAAAAAAAAAAAAAGGA
>JAESVK010000227.1:1374138-1414653 GCA_017140935.1 Hamamelis virginiana
ACGCTTGGGAATCTCATGCGCACAACACTTCAATTTACGTCCAAGCACTTATCATTATTAGGAGGAAGTCTGAAGGAACTTCCAATGCTTCTGCGAGCAAAGCTGATTCCTACACTTCCATCACTATATTCTACCATTCTTCTTATCCTAGAAGTTGTGACTTCAGGTTGTTTAGGTGGAGGAAGAATCTTTGGAAATCTCCATTCTTGTGGGAATGAGAGTTCATTCCAGAGAATCTTCTTAGGAGTTATTAACTCACCATGTTCGGTTTTATTGGTTGTTAATAAAAGGGTTTCACCATGAGTTGAGAGCGCTTTAGCCTTTCGGTCTAAAAAGGTTGTAAAAACCTTGTATCTTATTCTAGAGAGTAGAATGATAGGATAAGCTCCTGTCATGATTTCAGAGTTATAAACTTGTAAGTTTAAGGTGAGAACCTTCATGATATGCTCATCCTTAAGACTTACACTGAAGTTTGGAAAACAGTTAAAATAAACAGGTCCATCATGTAGACCGGCTTGTATTCCTCCTAACATAGATTTATCAAAGTTGAGCAGTCTACAGTCTCTTAATGCCATAATCACAGACATGTTAAGACCTTCCCTTAATAAGGGTTTAACTGCTACTTGGACTAATCCTATATGAAGAAAGTTAAAGCCTTCCTGTTTATATCTATTAATAGATTCATTATCAAAGAGTTGGATGGTTTCGAACTCATTTTTGAGCTCAAGAGTTTTTTCCTCAGTCTTGATATTTAGATCGGAAAAGTACTCAAAAGTACCCCGATGGTAAATATCTTTTCCTGGAACTTTAGGAATTTTCCAATTATCAAAGTTTGCATTATCCATGTTAATATTTGTTTCTTGTTTATTAACAGTTTCTTTTTCTTTTCCCTTTCGGGAGGACGATGATGCCTTAGACAGAGTTCGTGAGAGAAAACTCATGTCTACCTGTTACCCTAGGATTGCCTCAATCGGCGAATCTATTCTAAGTCCTCTAGTTCAACCTAAGGTCTGCCTCGCAGCGGGACTTACTCACACTCTGCTGCCCGTCTTACTCACTAATACAGACGCGGTTTACTGTAGAGTTCTACAGACTAACCCATACTGTTCTCACTCACTCCCTATGGCTCTGATACCATTGTTACCCGGACCGAGATGCAGATAAAGAAAACAGTTGCAAAACAATATTCAAATACTAAGATATATAATGAAAACAGTTGATAAATGAAAGATTCAAAGAGTTTCAGTTATATTATAAATAAAAACTTACAAGAGTTGGAGATAGATACGAACTCCAGAAGAGAATGGATTACAAACTTTGGTATGGGGTTCGGAGAGGTTTACAAGTTGAAGGGGTAAACAAACTCTGAGTTTGGGATGCAATTCGAATTCCTTATATAGGAAAAGAAGAGGCATCTAAGTGTTGGGGGTAATCATGAATTCACATGACTACAGTGTTGGATGTCAGTCACATGATCGACATTTGAGAGTTCTTTTGACTTCTGATTACTGCTACAGTGCTAAATAGTAACCACTTTTACTGTAGCAATAATTATTTTTTGTCTGGAATTGTCACGCGAGACTCCTTTCGGCGCCTGACAAGCTGGATAATTGAGTGGAGACAAATCCACTTTCGGTGTAGAGTTGAAAGAGTTTTACCCTGTATGGAGACAAATCCACTACCAGGGAAATACAGTATCATTAGCCAAACAAATAATCTGAAGGCTTGAAGTCTTCATCATCATCTTGGCCGAGTTCTGCTGTTGATTCGTTTGAACCTTCTGAGTTATTTTCATCTTCTATTTCTGAAAGAGCTGCAAGAAGTTGATTTTTCAATTCTTTCTTTGAAACTGTAGAAGACGTTGCGAGTTTATGCATGATCTTATTTTTGTCTAGAAACACCTTTGCAGCATCGGCTGAGCCTGTACTACAAATAGTTGGGTGCTGCCTAAACCATTGTTGAATTCTTTCTGGCTGAATATGATCCGAATAGGACCCATCCCACCATTTGACTGAATAAGTTCGAAGTACTTTAGGGACCTGTTCATCAAGGAGTTCATATTTCCATGCCATAGTCCAGGCTAAACTAAAATGCCCATAAAATAGCAACATTTTAGGATAATTAATTTGGGAGTGGAGGCCGAATTTTTTCCTGAAAGATCTGATATCCTTCAAGAACCTTAGGAGGGAGGATATCTGGTATAGGACCAACTATATCCCACCAATCTAAGAACCAATTAGGGACATCAAGTTTGAAGGTTTTATCAAAGAAAATCATCCAGGTATGACGATAACTTTGATTTTGATAGTACAAAGCGTTAAACCAAGCTACAAGGTAGTCATGGTAGTTGAAGAAGGCTGGCTGAAAGTTTACTGAGAACTTTCTTGGCTTAATTGGATCCTGACCCCAATCTGAATAGGAGAGGACCCTGACAATTCTGAAAGTTGAATGAGTTAAAATACTTGGATCAGCTTTATCAAAATGATGTTTGAAAATTGCTGATTTAGTATCAACCAAAATAAATTCATAAAACTTTTGAGTTTTGGCAAAATCCCAAGGGTGAAATTGAAATTTCTTTGACCAGATTTTGTTAACAATTTCAATTGCTCCCAATCCAGCAAATTCTTTTTCAATACAGAAGAGTTCAGTTGGACCATTTTTTAGAAAATATTTTGATTTAAAAAGAGGAGCATCCTGCTCAGATTTTTGAAGAGTTCTTTGGTTGGAGGTAGAAGCTACCACCTGCTTTGAAGAAGTTGCATCAGCAAATGTTTGATTTTTAACAATTGCTGCTGATGTACCTTGATCCTTGGAAAGAGCCAAGTACTGTTCTGGTGAATATTGTTTGCAAGTTAGGGCTTGATTAGCCCATCTTTCTGGGGTGCTGAGTTGAGAGTTATCAAGTTCATCAAAGTTTTGCTCGGCAGCTTTGATGTATTCTTCTTCTTCAATATCTGCCCAAGATTTCTTTTTCCCTGTCATTACTTGGGAATAATAATCAGGAGTTGTGGTGAGAGCAATGGAACTCTCAGAGTTAGATACACGAGCTTTTGGCGGAACATTTGGTGGGGCAGATGACCTGCCCCTTCCCCTTCCTCTAGAGGACATCTGGCTCTCGATCTCCCTGGAGGAATTCTCTGATTAAGAAGTCTGGAATAGAGTTCGTTTCTCCTTTAATATATTCAATATCAAAGTCAAAAATAGACAATATTGCTTGCCATCTGGCAAAAATATGTTTTGATGCCAAGTTTTTTACATCCTTTTGTAAAACAGATTTAGCTGCTTGGCAATCAACACGGACTAAAAACTTTTGATTTAAAACATCACTCTGAAATTTTGTAATGCATAAAACAATGGACAAAATTTCTTGTTTGATAGTTGAATAATTTTGTTGTGCAGGGTTCCAAGTTCCTGAATGGTAACGAACTATTTTCTCCTTGTCATCATCTTTTTGGAGAAGAATGCCCCCAAATCCTATTCCTGACGCATCAGTTTGGATAATTTTAAAAGCTTTGGGATTGGCTATGTTTAGACATTTGAGCCTAGGAGCCTGTTGTTTAATTGTTTTGACAAGTTGGGTAAGATTGTCCGACCATGCCGGAGGGTCTTTTTTCAATCTTTTTCTGAGAGGAGCACAGAGTTGGCTAAGGTTCGGGAAGAAGTCAGAGATGTAATTTAAACATCCTAAAAATCTTTGGAGTTGAGTTTTATCTTTAATCACATCAGGGAATTTATTGACAAAATCAATTGATCTATCAATAGGAAGGATTGTTCCATGATGTATATTAAAACCTAAAAATCGAATCTTAGTTCTAAACAGTTCTATCTTCTTAGCAGATAAAACTAATCCTTTACTCTTAATGACATGAAAGAAAATATTGAGATGTTTCCAATGTTGTTCAATAGAGTTGGAAAATACAAGAACATCATCAATATAAACAATTGCGAAGTTAATGTATGGAGTAAAAATGTCATTCATAATATTTTGGAATTCAGAGGGTGCATTTTTTAACCCAAATGGCATTACATTCCATTCAAAATGCCCAAATGGAACTGTGAATGCAGTTTTATATTTATCTTCATCATGAACTTGGATTTGCCAAAACCCAGCTTTCATGTCAAATTTTGAGAAGATTTTAGCGTTAGAAAGCCTTTGAATTAAATCTTGCTTGTAAGGTAATGGGTACCTAATCCATTGTAATACATCATTAAGGGGCTTATAATTAATTACAAGCCTAGGTACACCTCTTTCAATTTCAGAAGCTTTTTGAACATAAAAGGCTGCACAACTCCAAGGGGACTTACTAGGCCTGATCAATTTCTTTTTTAGAAGATCTTTAATTTCTTCGATACAGTGTTTTAAGAGTTCCTCTTTCATTTGAATAGGCCTTGCCTTTGTTGGTATATCTGTTTCTTGAAAATCTTTTATATAAGGTAATCTTACAACATATTTATTCCTTTCCCAAAAGGCATTAGGATGATCAGAACAAACTTCTGATTCTAATTTCTTTTGGAAAGATTCAATTTCTTGTTGGATAAACCGATGTGTTAGACTTTCTTCAATTTTTCTGTGAGAAATTTCCTTTTTTAGAAAAAATAGTTGATTAGTTCTTCTTTCTATGACATTTAATTCAGGAAGAATTGATAATGTTTTCAAGAGATTTAAGTCTTTTAATTGAGGTGGGCTGATAAATTGGAAAACAATTTGTTTATCCTTAAAATTAGCTTGTATTCCTTTATTATCAACTTGAAAAGGTTGAATTAAGTTAAGGAATGGAGTTCCTAAGATTACATTTTGACCAATATCTTTAACTAGTAAGAAAGGCGTCTTTAAACAGACTCCTCCATTACAAACATGTGCATTTGTTAGTTTATAGTTAATATGTAATTTATTACCATTTGCAGCACTTAATTTTTCCTTTGTAGTCTCAAAGTATTTAAGAGGAACTAGTCCTTCTTGAATACAGTTGAGATCTGCACCAGAATCAATTAACGCTATAGTGTCAATTTCATATTCTTTATTAATAATAATAGTTAATCTAACATGCCATTTCTGATAGTTAATTCTGGTTAACAAATGAAGATAAGGATCTTTCTCAACTTCTGGATCTTCATCTTCAGAAGCCTCAGAATCTGATTCATTTGCTTCACCATTTTCTACTAAAGGAGGATGTTTTGAAGAAGAAGCTTTATTTTGTAGAGATAATCGAGTAACCTTTATTCTAAGGTCACTAATATCTCTTTCACTATTATTTTTTAATTCCTTTAAGTCTTTTCGGAGTTGGACGCATTCCTGTTGAAGATCTTTTATGGTTACATTTTTATCTAAATTATCGGGTTTGAACCGATCAAATATTTCTTTTAGATGGTTACAACCATCTTCCAACAAAACATCTTCTAGTAAACCTACTGGACCTTGTTTTAAATGTGGAAGAATGGGCCACATTTCAAGAGATTGTCCAATGAAACAGAAAATCAATGAACTTGATGTTTCAGATAAATTTAAACAAATACTTTCAAATCTTTTCCTTTATTCAGAAGAATCTGATAATGGAGAAGAAGGTCTACAAATTGATGAAATTTATTCTTCAACAGAGGAGGATGATAATCCTAATGAATCTGAAGAAGGAATAAAAGATAACTGTAAATGTATTAATATGTTATCTAAAGAACAAAGCATTCTTTTTGACTTTATTGATGAAATTAAAGATCATGAGAAGCGAAAAGAATTTCTTATTAGACTTAAAAAAGATCTTGAACAAAAGCAAGCACAACCTAGTGAAAATACTTATGATCTAAAAGAAATATTTGATAGGTTTAAACCTGAAAAATTTAATAGCGATGTAACCATAAAAGATCTTCAACAAGAATGTATACAATTAAGGAAAGATTTAAAAGAATTAACAAATAATAGTGAAAGAGATATTAGTGACTTGAGAATAAAAGTCACTAGACTATTATTGCAAAACCAAGCTTCTTCCTCTAAGAACCCACCTTCTCTGAAAGAAGTTGATAATTCAGATTCTGAGGACTCAGAAAATGATGAACCAGAAACTGAAAAAGATCCTTACCTCCATCTTCTAACTCGAATTAATTATCAGAAATGGCATGTTAGACTAACTATCATCATTAATAAAGAATACGAAATTGATACTATATCATTAATTGATTCTGGTGCAGATCTCAATTGTATTCAAGAAGGACTAGTTCCTATTAAATACTTTGAGACTACAAAAGAAAAATTAAATGCTGCAAATGGTAATAAACTTCATATTAACTATAAATTAACAAATGCACATGTTTGTAATGGAGGAGTCTGTTTAAAAACACCTTTTTTACTAGTAAAAGATATCGGACAGAATGTAATTCTGGGAACTCCTTTTCTAAATCTTATCCAACCTTTCCAAGTTGATAATAAAGGAATACAGGCTAATTTCAAGGATAAACAAATTGTTTTCCAATTTATTAGTCCTCCACAACTAAAAGACTTAAATCTTCTAAAAACTTTATCAATCCTACCTGAATTAAATATAATAGAAAGACGAACTAACCAACTCTTCTTTTTAAAGAAAGAAATTGCTTATAGAAAGATTGATGAACAGTTAACTCATAGAATTATCCAGCAAGAAATTAATGCTTTCCAAAAGAAATTAGAATCAGAAGTCTGTTCTGATCATCCTAATGCTTTTTGGGAAAGAAATAAGCATATTGTTAAACTACCTTATATAAAAGATTTCCAAGAAACTGATATACCGACCAAGGCTAGGCCTATTCAAATGAAAGAGGAACTCTTAAAACATTGTATTGAGGAAGTAAAAGATCTTTTAAAAAAGAAATTAATTAGGGCTAACAAATCTCCTTGGAGTTGTGCTGCCTTTTATGTTCAGAAGGCTTCTGAACTTGAAAGAGGAGCTCCAAGACTTGTAATCAACTATAAGCCTCTTAACGATGTATTACAATGGATTAGATATCCATTACCATACAAACAAGATTTAATTTAAAGACTTTCTAACGCTAAGGTATTTTCAAAATTCGATATGAAGTCTGGATTTTGGCAAATCCAGGTTCATGAAGAAGACAAATATAAGACAGCATTTACAGTTCCATTTGGGCATTTTGAATGGAATGTAATGCCGTTCGGATTAAAAAATGCACCTTCAGAATTCCAGAATACCATGAACGATATATTCACTCCACATATAAACTTTACAATTGTTTATATTGATGATATTCTTGTATTCTCTATCTCTATTGAACAACATTGGAAACATCTTAATATTTTCTTTCATGTTATCAAAACTAAAGGGTTAGTTTTATCTGCTAAGAAAATAGAACTCTTCAAAACCAAGATAAGATTCCTAGGATTTAATATCCATTATGGAACCATTATTCCAATTGACATATCTATTGATTTTGTTAATAAATTTCCTGATGTAATTAAAGATAAAACTCAACTTCAAAGATTTTTGGGATGTTTAAATTATATCTCAAAATTCTTCCCAAATCTTAGCCAACTCTGTGCTCCTCTTAGAAAAAGATTGAAAAAAGATCCTCCAGCATGGTGGATGAACTTACTCAACTTGTCAAAACTATTAAACAACAGGCTCCTAGACTTAAGTGTCTAAATATAGCCAATCCCAAAGCCTTAAAGATTATTCAAACTGATGCTTCAGGGGTAGGGTTTGGAGGAATTCTACTCCAAAAAGAAGATGATAAAGAAAAAATAGTTCGTTATCATTCAGGAACTTGGAACCCAGCACAACAAAATTATTCAACTATCAAACAAGAAATATTGTCCATTGTTTTATGCATTACAAAATTTCAAAGTGATATTTTAAATCAAAAATTTTTAGTCCGCGTTGATTGTCAAGCGGCTAAATCTGTTTTACAAAAAGATGTAAAAAACTTGGCATCAAAACATATTTTTGCCAGATGGCAAGCGATATTATCTATTTTCGACTTTCATATAGAATATATTAAGGGAGAAACGAACTCTGTCCCAGATTTCCTAACTAGAGAATTCCTCCAGGGAGATCGTGATCATAATGTCCACTAGAGGAAGGGGTAGGGGCAGATCAGCTGCCCCGACAAATGTTCCACCAAGAACTCGCCCAACTAACTCTGAGAACCCTTTAGCTCTCACCACAACACCGGAATACTATTCCCAAGCAAGCACGGGAAAAAAGAAATCTTGGGCAGATATTGCTGAAGAAGAAAACATCAGGGCTGCAGAACAGCAGTTTGATGATCTTTGCAACCCTCATAACTCTCAGCTCAACACTCCAGAAAGATGGGCCAATCAAGCTTTGGCTTGTAAACAATATTCACCAGAACAGTATCTTGCTCTGTCTAAAGATCAAGGTACCTCATCAGCAATTGTTAAAAACCAAACATTTGCTGAAGCAACTTCTTCAAAACAGGTGGCAACCTCCACCTCCAATCAAAGAACTCTTCAAAAAACTGAGCCATTTGATATTGCTCCTTTTAAATCAAAATATATTCAAAAAGCTGAACAACTTGATCTTTTCCCAGTAGAAAAAGAATTTGCTGGAATGGGAGCAATAGAAATTGCAAACAAAAACTTTTCAAAGAAATTTCATTGTCATCCTTGGGATTTCAATAAAACTCAAAAAATTTTTGAATTTATTTTAGTAGATACTAAATCAGCAGTGTTTAAACACCACTTTGATAAAGCTGATCCAAGTGTCATAACTCATTCAACTTTCAGAATCATCAGAGTTCTTTCCTTCTCTGATTGGGGTCAAGACCCATTTAAACCAAGAAAATTCTCAGTGAGTTTTCAACCAACTTTCTTCAATTACCATGACTATCAACTTGCCTGGTATAATGCTCTTTATTACCAGAATCAAAGTTATCGTCATACTTGGATGATTTTCTTTGATAAAACTTTTAAACTTGAGATCCCCAACTGGTTCTTAGATTGGTGGGATGTAATCGGTCCTTTACCAGATATCCTCCCTTCTAAGATTCTTGAAGGATATCAGATCTTTCAGGAAAAAATTCGTCCTCCAAACTCCCAGCTCTTCTATCCTAAAATGTTACTGTTTTATGGGCATTTTAGTTTAGCCTGGACCATGGCCTGGAAATATGAACTTGTTTCAGGTGATCATGTTCCAAGATTAATGCGAACTTTTTCAGTCAAATGGTGGGATGGATCTTACTCTGATCATATCCAACCAGATAGAATTCAGAACTGGTTCAAACAACACCCAACAATTTGCAGTTCAGGGTCTGCTGATGCTGCCAAAGTCTTGTTGGACAAAAAAAAGATCATGCATAAACTCGCAACATCTTCTACAATCTCCAAGAAAGAATTGAAGAATCAACTTCTTGCAGCTCTTTCAGAAATAGATGATGATAACAAATCAGATGACTCAACTGGATCAACAGCTGAACTTAGCCAAGATAATGATGAAGACTTTAAGCCTTCAGATTATTTGTTTGGTTAAAATACTGTATTTCCCTGGTAATGGATTTGTCTCTATACTGGGTAAAACTCATTTAACTTTAAGTCGAAAGTGGATTTGTCTCCACGCGGTTGTTCGACTTGTCAGGCGCCGAAAGGAGTCACGCGTGACGCTCCAAGACAGAAATCAATTATTGCTACAGTAAAAGTGGTTACTGTTTGGCACTGTAGCAGTAATCAAAAGTCAAAAAGAACTCTCAAGAGTCGTTCATGTGACCGACATCCAACACTGTGATCATGTGAAGACATGATTATCCCCAACACTCGGATGCCTTTTCTTTTCCTATTTAAGGGATTCGAATTGCATCTTCTAACTCAGAGCTTGTTTACCCCTTTCATCTTGTAAACCTCTCCGAACCCCATACCAGAATTTGTATCCCTTTTTCTGCTTTTGGTGTTCGTTTATCTCCAACTCTTGTAAGTTTTTATTTATCAATATAACTGAAACTCTTTGAATCTTTCAATTATCAACTGTTTTCATTATATATCTTAGTATTTGAATATTGTTTATAAACTGTTTTCTTTATCTGCATCTCGGTCCGGGTAACAATGGTTGTATATATATATATATATAGAGAGAGAGAGAGAGAGCATTAGAACATTGAAATCATACGAAAACAAGAGCCCAAATTAATCCCAAAAAAAAAAAGAGTCAAAATTGAACATAACCCATGAAAATCCAGAAGAAGTTAAAACAAATTACCCAGTATTCATCCCCAAATTCCAATTGAAATGCATCACGAATTGCCTCAGTCGAAGTTCGATGCCCTCCACCCGTATCACTCATTAAAATCAAGACATTCTTGGTCCTCTCAGCACCCAATTGAACAAGCTCCATTGTCCCATCACCTTTATCATCATCCTCACTCTCATGATGCAAACTCATCTTAATATTTGTAAATCTTAGGCTACACTGATACCACAACAGAACCAAGGTGTTTCAACAAAACTATGTGGAGCATCAATTAATATTTGGTCAATGAAAACTTTTATAGTTCTCTGAAACAAAGGAATATAAGTAGATGTCTTCCAATATATATAGGATTGTTTTTCTAGAAAATAAGCTAGCTATATATGCACCATTTTTTTTATTTTTTTTTTAATATCCATGGTAATTTGAAGCAGAACCCAAATTTATCATACAATCAAAAACAAAACAACAAACACCTTCTGTGCTAATTTTCCATAGAAACTTAGAATCGGTTGATTAAGCTATTCACATGGTGTTGGCGATCTGCATTTCATACCATATAATGGTGTTAGAATCAAATAAAACTCACCCAAATCTTCATGCATAAGAATTTGATCTCACTCTAAACACCCAATTCATCATCACCACCATGGCCATAGTGTTCCGACTCCGATCCTCAACTAAAGCTCAGCTCCATATCAACCTAGCTCTCGAATTCAGCAAGTGCTTCATAAGATTGGGCAGAAACACTTTTTTTTTTTTTTTTTGAGTGGAGATGAGTTGTGAAGATGGGGTTTGCGAACAACTTCCAAACTATGGTTTGGATGGTGTGATCGTGAAGAGAGTTACTGGTATTCCCACACAAAATGAAAGGAAAAATGAAAATTGACAGAAATGGAACCAAATTTTGACTTGGAATCTGATCTTAATAAAATTTAGTGGTGAAGTTACACTCCGAGATATGTCGCCAGATATTGCATCAACAGTCGAGTCTATAAATGCCCACCTGAGCTGCCCCGGTTCTTCCATCACCCGAGAACCATCTTGGTAAGGCTATAAATGCTCGATTCCAACTTAGTAGCCTGCTTTTTTGAAACATGGGTTTCTATAGGTTCTTTCAATTTATGTAAGGAGCCATGGATTTTCCGGCAAGAGTTGTCGGCGAGGTGTTGCAGTTGGGACAGTGAAAGGGTCGGGTTAGATGCATTTTAGGTTGGTTTATAGGCAAGGGCATTTGTATCCTAAAATTTGTAACATAAAGTCACGTGATAGCACGTGACTTTATTTCTGTCAAAAAATAAACGGTTAAGTAACGAAAGGGTATAATTTGTTACATTTTAAAAGTGTAGGGGACTAAGTGTCGGCTTTTAAAATACAGAAGTGCAGAGTATTTTTGGATTATAGTACACAAGAGCAAACTATAATTTTGCCATGAGTGCAGTAACCGTGTGAATGATGACGTAGACACGTACAATTATATTTATTTACGTTGGCTGAAAAAGGTATACACTGCTACAGCACATCCCTAGTTCCCAACATCACGTGGCTTGTCCACCCATTATAGGACAGAAATTTAGAAAAAAATCAGAAAACAACAAAAGGAAGGCAACCGATGGGCCTCCACATCTGGCAAGTGGCTGAGGTCTCTTCATCTTTTGTTAAAAGTTTTCATTTTTCAGATTTTGAAAGAATAAAAGCCCCAACTCAACTAAGCGTAAGAAAATAATTAGATAAGTTGAAGAGAATTTAATTTGAGTCCTTAAGCTATCATTTTTCAGACTTGAATCTTAATAAAATCCCATGCTTCATGCTTACCTGATTAATGATCTTCTGTCTGCGTTATCGAGTGCTCATGGATGATGAAGGTAGGCAAGGTCATGTTGATAGAGTTCATTTATTAACTTATTGATATGAAAGTCTAAACTTTGCACACAGAGAGAAGGGGTGGGAGGAGGAAAAGAGATGGCAATGGAGGTAGCTTGCTGAGTTGCTAGTAGAAAATTGATTTTGCAGGTGAAGAGAGAGGAGTGAGAAGGGATGGCCATGGGAGAAGGTGAAGTAAAGTTTTGCAGAGGTGGGGCCCTCTTGTTCAACTTTATTTAGTGTTCCGCATATAATAGTTTCAACCTTTCCCCCCCTCTCTCTCTCCCTCTCATACAAACATAAATCACAGATGGCTCTTCCCTGCATAATAAAGGTACTGGGGCATTGCCATGTCTCTCCACCACTCAACTCTGTTCCCATAGCCTCTCTTCCTCTCACTTTCTTTGATATACCCACTATTTTATATGGCTCGTGCAACGTATCTATTTCTATGAATATTCCCACTCTATCCTCCACTTCATGAACACAATCCTTCCATCACTCAAACACTCTCTATCACACACCCTCCAACACTTCTTCCCACTAGCTGGAACTCTCACTTGTCCTCCCCATCCCTTCAACCATTACATCCTCTACACCGTCGGCGACTCCGTCTCGTTAACAGTCGCTGAATCAACCGGCAATTTCCCTCATCTTCTGAGTAATTACCCACGACATGTTAGAGAATTCCACTCTCCTGTCCCACAATTCTCCTCGTCATGTGTCTCTACTGATGCACATAAAGAAGTAGTATTAATCGCTCCTCTAGCCCTGCAACTGACTATCTTTCCAAACTTTGGTGTTTCCATTGGTATCACCTACTCTTATGGGGCGCTGGATGGAAGGACATCTAACCATTTTATGAAATCATGGGCGTTCATTTTTAGGTCGCAAGGAGACTTATCTTGTATTGAGGATAAGTTGGCACCGCCATTTTACGATAGGTCTGTGATCAAAGATTCAAAAGGGCTTAATTCCATTTTCTAGAACTAATGGTGGACATGGAGATCATCATCTTGCCAAGAGGATACACCTGCCGCTACCACTGCCACTGCCACAACCACCACCATCACTGCACCACCACCTGAAGATATGTTTCGGGCAACATTTTTAATGAGTCGACACGATATTGAGAGACTGAAACAATGGATGCTTCCACATTGCGAGAACTACAATGAATCTACAGGGACATTTCATTTATCAACATTTGTGGTAACATGCGCATTTATATGGGTTTGCTTGGTAAGATCACTGTTGGGATATATACTAAAAGCCATGCTTTTATGTAATAGACCTAAGTATTTATTTATTAATGAATTATGATATTGCATTTTAAATGAGAACCTGTATGAGCTATGTTTGCATTATATTATCTTTTAATGTTATGCATGTGTGTCATTTATTCTACATAGTAGATGATCTGGTGTGTAGAGTTCGGCTTACACTCAGAGGATCGGATCATCAGTTCTTGTAGAATATAAGTTTATTATTCACTGTCTGAGATGGATCTGGACACACCATCGGTAAGATTGTAGCACAAGATTTCAGTAGGTCAGTCTTGACTATGGGGAACAGTTTAGTTCCGCCTTCTTGTGCTAGTATACTTGTGTGTATTGAACAGGACTGTCTTGGGGTAATTGTTTTATATTGACATATTAAACAATTAATACCTCATGGTTATTATGAATGCTTATGCTCTTAATCCCAAAATATTTAATATGCACACACACTTAGTATTTGTTATCTTGATTCATATAGAGTGAGATCTTTTATGGGTTAATAAACTTAGTGAGTTGGGTAACAACATTAAGTGTATGGTGTATATTAATTATTAACGGAATCCACGTCTTGAAATATGGATTGATGATACTCCCTTGAGGATGCTTATAAGTTTTGATTATGTCAAACCCTGTAGGTGGATTTTGTATCCAACATATCAAATAAGTTAAGTGGAAGGTCTCAAGGAGAATAACAGATGTTGATTAAATAAAATTGTCAGTAATTTAATTTATTCAACGGGTATCTGTAATCTTAACGTGGAGAGATTAATAAGTATTTAATAACAAAGAGCTCAAAATAGAATTTCGAATGAGCACTCGAATGAGCAAGGGAGTGCAATTATAATTCTTTAGTGGAATGAATTATAATTAATATTTATATTGGGAGCCTGAAGCTTATTTGCTTTTAAGTCCCTACCGTAGCCTATATATATGTTATGTTGGGCAGCCTCTAGGTCATACGAAATATTATTTTTAAACCCTAGAGGCACCAGCCTAATTGAAGAGCACAAAGAGAGCCTCTCTCTCTTCATGTTCTGGCATTGAAGGAATATGGTAGAAGGCTTGAAGAGTTCGAGCAGATTTCTACGGTTCGTGATTCATTGAGATCAATCCAGACAGATCTCAAAGGTACGGATTCATCTCTTATGATAAAGGATTCAGATTTTTTTTTTTGGCATGATCCATAAGCACTATCACGGGTTCATGTGATTTTCGCTCCAAGCAATTGGTATCAGAGCTAACTATGATACTGTTTATGGATTAACTCCAGTTTAATCTGTTAGAGGTATGCCCTAAAACCAATCCTAAAGGGCATATCAATTTCATATTATATTTATTTGAAGGTACAACTTATCGTATGTATTTAAATATATATGATAAGGTCCATGAATAAATGATAGGAGCATTATGTATATCAAGTTGTTGAGATATGGAGACTCATATTTCTCCTACACATTTATTCTAAACAAGTTCCTACTCATAGGTTTATTAAAGTGGATATTTAATAAACCGTTAAGAGTAGCACAGATTTAAACTGGCTCCAATGGGAGGATAGGTAGTCTTTCCTGTCGGTGTAGTGACACTATAGTTAATCTTTGGGTACATATTAGAGAATATGTACACTAAAAATGATCTGCAAGAATATTCTTATGGAGATTAGTCAAAAGAATATTCTTATGTTACGACCATTGATTTGGTAATCCTTAGACCTGAGGCACCATAGTTATCTCATGCATAGGTCACTTAAGTTTGATAGTATCTCGTACATCCTTAACCACAAGGGTGTAATCGGTACTCATTGGCTCTAGTAGGGTTATGTATGAAGATAAATGAGTGCGCAAGAAAGAATCATCACTTTTATCTTTGATGAGAGAGAATATCAAGGTTCGTTCACAAAGATAATTCTCAGTGTGAAATCCCTAGCCATGGTGATAAGTGAACTGTGAAAGTGTTTCATGAGTTCATCTTATTGAGAGTTATATTTTGTAGAACATATAACAAATTGTTAAGATATAGTTTGACTTAATAACCATGCTTGAATATCTTAACAGTGACATTAGGGGATGAAGGATTAAGTAACATGAAGGGTTCATATGGTTCCGCTATTCACCCACACCTAGGGTACGTCATGATATGTTACTAGATGTCACTCATGACTAGTGTAGGCCTATTGATAAAGTGTTATCAATGAGGGCATAATTGGAATTGTTCCAATTGAACCTAAAAATAGAAACTTTCTATTTTAGGAGACATAGAGATGTCCCTGTCCACTGCTAGGTTAGGATGAACCCAAAGGGTCACACACAAAAGGACACAAGTGAGTTCTTTAAGTTAGGAGAGGGGTTAGTTTCTAATTAATGTAACTTACTTGGCCTCTTTAGTTAAGTGTTAAATAAAGAGGACTAAGTTGCAAAATATTAGAAACCCTAGTATTTATCTATAAATACATAAGGTGAGGGTGCATGCTAGCACAAGTACATCCAAACCCTAAAAGGAAGAGTGGCTTTTGATTATTCCCTAAGTGGAGGCCGGCCCTAGTGCTCTCTCCTCCCATGGCCGAATTCTACTCTCTCTCTCTCAAGCTTGGTTTGTTCAAAAGTTGCTCATTCCAAGAAGCTTATGGAATCTTGGGTTCGTGTGGATACCTTGGAGGCTTTATACTCTTTGAAGCTAGGATGCGATCGAGGTTTCATCAAAGGCAAATCAAGTAAGTGAATGTTTTAAATTTGTTTAATTCATGTACTTGTTTTATTCATGATCCAATGTTTGAGTTCGATTCTTTGTTTGATTATGAGTAAGGATTCATCTTCTATAAATTTTTATTGTATTCCTTCCGCTGCGAATCCTTGATGCTCATATTCTTTCATAATCTGAATAAATGAATCAATATCTGCCGTGGGTAGAACGTAAGGTGTGCTAACCTTTGTTTTGCAGCGTTCTGTCCCGCTATTATGGTCACATGAATGTGTATTTTATGTGTGGATGTTTTATTTTATATACTGGTTTTGTGTGATGGTTTTATCACACTGGTTGTATATTTTTGTTGTTATTTATTTTCAACGTAGCATTATGTGAACTCCTAAATGGAGGCATAAGATTAATGTATACGAAGGTTGCTGGCACAGACTATACAGTGGCACAGCAGTTCATGGCGGCACAGACTATGCGATGCAGATTAGGGTTTTACCTTAATACAGCGGCACAGATAATGGCGTATATTAGGGTTTTTCCAAACAGATCTTGATGCAGCGGTGCAGATTTCGTTTAGGTTTCGAGGGCGCTGCCCCTGCGACCTGACCGGGCAGGTCGAACCCCTCTGGGGCGCTGCCCTAGACCCCGGCTACCTGTTCAAAGTGGCTACATTAGTTGCTTGGTGTCATGGTGGATCTGGACTCCTTGTTGCTTCAGATTTGAAGACTGACCATAATAGCTGGGCTTTATCATATATGTTATGATTATTTATTTGATTGTTATCTATTTTAATTATTTAATTATGTGATAATATGGATATTGTCTGTTATGGCTTTATGTTTAATTATATAGATTAAAAATCACAATTTTGGATTATAAATGTGAAACTAGATAATAAAATTAATTCGCATGTTTTAATATAAATTATTTTTCAAAGGGAATTAGAATTTTATTAGTTTCATGTTTATTAGTTGCCAATTTTGTAATTTTTAATTTATTTAGAATTAAACATATATTTTTAAACCCTCATTCTTTCCAAATAACTAAGTGGGTGAGGGAATTTAATAAGTATAAATCCCAAAGTCTCCATCACTAGTTTATAAGTGATGCAATTAATTAGTGTGTTGGTCATAGTGCCTTCCTCCCTGTCGGACTAATTAATTAGTGGATTCATTAGTACAAACTTCGTCCTTAGGAATAATTCTAGTAATTGTTAATGTGAATCACTTCTCCATATGAGGGATTCATTATGGAATAATATATCTTGAATTAAGTGATGGTATTCACGGTGTATCAAGCTGCTGGCAAATTCTTTTAAAAATTGGTAGAGGGAACCAAAATTTTAAAATGGAATTCAAAGTTTTTTATGCTCTTCATAATTTGTTATATTATGTGATTCTCAGGTTTTTAAAATGGCTTTCAACCCACCTGCTGTTATTCTCAAAGAAAACAAACTTGATGGAACTAATAATTATATTGACTGGAAAAAAAAATTGGATATTGTACTGACTGCCGAAGAGTACAAATTTGTGCTCACAGATGTTTGCCTGCTGAAACCTGATGAAGGGGCAACCGAACAGGAAGCCAAGCCTTATCAGAAGTGGATTAAGGCTGATGAGATGGCGCGGTGTTACATTCTGGCTTCTATGTCGAATTTTCTGCAACATCAGCATCAGTTTATGTCCACTGCCTATGAGATGATGTATAACCTCATGTAATTTGTTTGGGAATCAGACTCGTGCTGCTAGGCAAACTGCTATAAAACATCTGTTGAGCACTACCTTATCTAAAGGGACCCCAATTAGGGATCATGTTCTGAAGATTATCAGTTTTCTGAATGAACTAGAGATCCTTGGATCTGATATCGATGGGGATACCCAGGTCGATATCATTCTCCAATCGCTGCCATATTCTTTTAAGCAATTTTGCTTGAACTATAATATAAATGATCTTCATTATTCATTGGCTCAATTGCTTAAAGAACTCATGTCAGCCGAGGGCATTATCAAGAAGCCAGCTACTGCACTAGTGACTGAAAAATGTTCTACTTCTAAGCCAAAAGGTAAATGGAATAAGAAAAAGGTTCAAAAACAGGGTAAAGTTCCTCAGGCAATTCATGGGCCTCAGGGTGGAGTGAAAAAGCCCAAGGACAAGTGTTTTCACTGCAAGCAGTCAAGGCATTGGAAGAAACAGTGGCCAATTTATCTCAGCAAATTGAACAACTAAGGTAAATCTATTTCACTAGTTGTTTAGACATGTTTAGCGGTGTTATCTACCAGTACCTGGTGTGTAGATACGGGAGCCACTAATCTTGTTTGCAATTCGTTGCAGGGGTTCTAGGAAACCAAGCAACTTAGTGATGGAGAGATTTATCTTCATATGGGCAATGCTACGAAAGTGGCAGCAGTTGCAGTTGGAGATTTTTATTTAAATTTTGGTAGAGATAGAATTTTGATATTGAAGGATTGCCTTTATGTTCCTTCCATTAGAAGGAATTTGGTTTCAGTTTCTAGTTTGGTTAAAGATGGATATTCTATTTATTTTGATAATTTAGTGACTATTAAATTAAATAAAAGTTTTATTTGTTCTGGTTCATTGGCGGATGATCTTTATATTATTAATCCTGTCTCTCCAACACTGCAACTTAATGAATTGAATAACACTAATAGTTTACCATAGAAAGAAATCTTCTTAAATGAACCAAACCTATCTTTGGCACTTACGCTTATGTCATATTAATCTAAAACGAATTTCAAGACTGGTTCAAAATGGACCATTAGGTTCATTGGAAGTGGAGGCACTTCCAGTTTGTGAATCCTGCTTAGAATGTAAGATGACCAAGCGGCCTTTTTCGGCCAAAGGCTATAGAGCCAAAGAGCAATTGGAATTGGTTCACTGTAATTTGTGTGGATCCATGACTATCCAGGCTAGAGGTGGCTTTGAGTACTTCATGACGTTCATTGATGACTACTCAAGGTATGGATACATTTATTTGATGCGTCGTAAGTCCAAAGCTTTTGAGAAATTCAAAGAGTATACGGCGGAAACGGAGAAGTGTCAAGGTAAATATATTAAGGCACTACGATCTGATCGTGGTGGCGAGTACCTCTTAGGAGAGTTTATTGATTACTTATCAGTAGAGGGGATTACATCCCAGTTGTCTGCACCTCGCACGCCATAACAAAATGGTGTAGCAGGATGAAGGAACATGACTCTTATAGATATAGTGAGATCTATGATGAGTTATTCAGATTTACCTGATTCATTCTGGAGATATGCACTTAAAATAGCAGCATATATTCTGAACTTGGTACCAACTAAGTCAGTACCTACTACTCCCACAGAACTTTGGACTGGGTGTAAGCCTAGTCTAAGACATGTTCGGATTTGGGGTAGTCCAGCACATGTGCTGAAAGGGAAAACAAATAAGTTGAAATCGAGAACAGAAGTTTGTTTGTTTGTTGGATATCCTAAAGGAACGAAAGGCGGTTTATTCTATAGTCCAAAGGATCAGAAGGTCATTGTTAGCACCAATGCCCGATTCTTAGAAGAAGACCACGTAATGAACCACAAGCCTATAAGTAGAATTGTTTTAGAAGAATTAAGAGGAGATAAACGAGTACAAACTTCTTCGATACTATTAGTACAAGAACAAGCACCACAAGAAAGTGTCCTCAACATCCCATTACCTCGTCGTAGTGGGAGGATTGTTGAGACTCGTGCTGATTCTGAACCAGCTCCTGTTGTTCCTATCAACATGCCGACTACACAGCCAGAGCAACATGTTCATGATGGTACACAAGGGTCAGTATCAGCACAGCGTGCCACTGATAGTGCACAACCTCAAGTGGTGTCTCGTCGTAGTGGGAGGTGTTAGCCCCAAGGTCAATTGCATTGACCATATTTTGATGATCACCAAACATTACTTTAGTTACTAACAAATGGTTAAGTGTTTTTGTCTCCATAGTATCAAAGCCATATCTTGTTGGAGCTCATCAACACATTCCAAGCCTCCAAATTGTGCAAATATGCAAGACATTGAATCATGGAGCTTGTGGAGGACATCTTGAAGTCATTCATTGAAGACCTTTGAAGACAAGATGTCTAGGAACCTCATTGTAAGACTACTCATTTGATTAAACTTGTATAGCTCAACCAAAAGTTTTTTCATGTTGCATTAACATTCATTGACCTTAGAAAACTTGTAAAAATACTTTTGAAAACTTTAGTTAACTATATTGGATGTGTTAAGTTGAAATAAACTTAGAAATTTCAAGTTTTTAGCTCAAAAGTATGCTTAGTCGACTAAGCAACATAATCTAGTCGACTAACCATGGTCCGGAAGCTAAGTTCTTGGAAAATCTAAGTTTAGTCGACTAAACATATTGATTAGTTGACTAAAGTGGTCCTTAATCGACTAACACCCTTGCCTAGTCGACTAAAGGCAACCCAGTAGCCATAGTTGGAAATGCAGAAGAGCTAGTCGACTAAACACCTTTGCCTAGTCGACTAACAGTACTCGAGAATTTTTTAAAACACTTTTTAACTAATCTAGTCGACTAACCAAAGCTTCCTAGTCGACTAATCGTGCCCAGGAACAAAATTGTTTTGATTTTAAACTGACTAATCGACTAACACTCTTTGCCTAGTCTACTAATCGACCTGTAAAAATTAAAACGGCTCTTTCTATTTTGAGAAATCCGAGCATTTAATGAGCCCTGCTCTTCTCCTCTCCTCCAATGGCATTGAAGCTCATGTCAAACGGCCATATCAGACCATGAGGGCTATTTAAGAGGTTTGTTCCTCATTTATTTACAACACTCCAACTCTAGTTATTATCATTCATTGTAAAGCATTCATTGTTCAAGCTTTTCTCTACCAAACTTTTGAGCTATATTAGTTCATCCATTTGAGAGATAATAATGTGAGCTTATTTGAAATCATCTACTCATCAAGGAATTCTCTTGTTGTATTCTCATCTGAATCATTTGTGAATCTCGTAAAGCTCTTTGAGAGCATTGGCCAAGCATTCTTTGTGAAGCTTGAAGAAATGTTCTTGGTGAGCATTAGTGGGTTCTTTGTGAGCCATTTGTGAAGTTCTTTGTGAGCTTAGGTGAGGATCTTTCACCTGAGATAAAGAAGATCGTGTAAAGGTTTCTCCACCTTGAAGGAGCTAATCCTTAATGGATTGTTGGGAATCCTTGGGCTGAGGCACAAAGAGAGGAGTAGGCGGAGTCCGAACCTCGTTAAAATCGTTGTGTTTGATTTCTATTCCCTTCTCTCTTTCAATTACTTTCATTTATATTATTACTTCTGCTACTTGTAATTGAACTCTAATTTTATTTGGTAATTAGTTGCAAAAGTTTGCCATAAACACCTTCTAGGGTTATATATTTGGGACAACATGAGGGTTATTCGTCGACCCCATCCATATACGTTATTGGGAGAGTCTTATGATAGGGTCCCTGATGAACTAGATACCGATCCCTGTAACTACAACTAAGCACTCCAAAATAAAGATGCTGAACTTTGGCAAAAAGCTATGAAATCTGAAATGGAGTCCATATACTCTAATCAGGTCTGGGATCTTATAGAACCACCCGAAGGGATAAAACCCATTGGATGCAAGTGGATTTATAAGAAAAAGAGAGGAGCAGACGAGAAGGTTTAAACCTTTAAGGCTAGGCTTGTTACGAAAGGGTTCACTCAGAAAGAAGGGATCGATTATGAGGAAACCTTTTCGACGGTAGCCATGCTTAATCTATCCGGAGTCTCTTATCCATTGCAGCTCATTTTAATTACGAAATTTGGCAAATGGACGTCAAGACAGCTTTTCTTAATGGGAATCTTGACGAGTGCATTATATGATGCAACCAGAAGGTTTTAAGAAAACAGTCAAGAGCACATGTTGTGCAAACTTAAGAGATCCATTTATGGACTCAAGCAAGCGTCTAGGTCTTGGAATACTCGTTTTGATCAGGCTGTTAAATCTTATGGTTTTGATCAAAATCCTGATGAGTAATACGCGTACAAGAAGTGTCATGGAAGCGTGATGGTGTTTTTAGTACTATATGTGGATGACATCTTGCTCATTGGAAACGATGTGGGGGTGTTATCTTCTGTTAAGGTATTGTTATCCAGCCAATTCGATATGAAGGACTTGGGAGAAGCTAGTCACATCCTTGGGATTAAGCTTTTGCGAGATCGCAAGCAAAGGATGTTGGGCTTATCACAAGCTACTTATATCGATATGATTATTGCCCGTTTTAGCATGTAGGATTCCAAGAGGGTTTCTCCCTTTTAGACATGGAATCACTCTATCCAAGGATCAGTGTCCCAAAACACCATATGAGATAGAGAAGATGAAGGCGGTTCCATATGCATCAGCAGTAAGAAGCCTCATGTATGCAATGCTTTGCACTAGACCTGACATCTGTTTTGCTGTAGGCATGGTTAGCAGATATTAGTCTAACCCTGGAACATCGGACTGCGGTAAAACATATTCTCAAGTACTTGAAAAGTACTAGAGATTATATGTTGGTTTACTAGGCAGATAGTCTAATACCTTTTGGGTACACAGACTCAGACTTCCAATCAGATAAGGATTCTAGAAAGTCAACCTCGGGATATGTGTTTACTTTAGGAGGTGGAGCCATAAGTTAAAGGAGCATTAAGCAATCTTGCATTGCTGATTCCACCATGGAGGCCGAATATGTGGCAGCCTCTAAGGCAGCCAACGAGGCAGTTTGGCTCAGAAACTTCCTATTGGATCTAGGAGTGGTTCCTTCAGTACAATCGGCTATTACACTTTACTGTGATAATAGTTTAGCAGTTTCCAACTCAAAGGAACCTAGAGCTCACAAGAGGGGAAAGCACATCGAGCGTAAGTATCATCTAATAAGAGATATTGTGCATAGAGGTGATGTAGTGGTGACCAAGATTGCATCGGCAGAAAACCTGGCAGATCCTTTTACCAAGAGCTTACCAGCTAGGACTTTTGATAGTCATGTAGAGGGAATAAGATTGAGATGTGTGGCATCATGGCTTTAAGTCTAAGTGGGAGATTGTTGGGGACATATACTAAAAGCCATGCTTTTATGTAATAGACCTAAGTATTTATTTATTAATGAATTATGATATTGCATTTTAAATGAGAATCTGTATGAGCTATGTTTGCATTATATTATCTTTTAATGTTATGCATGTGTGTCTTTTATTCTACATAGTAGATGATTTGGTGTGTAGAGTTCGGCTTACACACAGACGATCGGATCATCAGTTCTTGTAGAATATAAGCTTATTGTTCACAGTCTGAGATGGAACTAGACACACCATCGGTAAGATTGTAGCATAAGATTTCAGTAGGTTTGTCTTGACTATGGGGAATGGTTTAGTTCCGACTTCTTATGCTAGTACACTTGTGTGTATTGAATGGGACTGTCTTTGGGTAATTATTTTATACTGACATATTAAACAATTAATACCTCATGGTTATTATGAATGCTTATGCTCTTAATCCCAAAATATTTAATATGCACATACACTTAGTATTTGTTATCTTGATTCATATAGAGTGAGATCTTTTATGGGTCAATAAACTCAGTGAGGTAACAACATTAAGCGTATGGTGTATATTAATTATTAACAGAATCCACGTCCTCAAATATGGATTGATAATACCCCCTTGAGGATGCTTATAAGTTTTGATTATGTCAAACCCTGCAGGTGGATTTTGTATCCAACATATCAAATAAGTTAAGTGGAAGGTCTCAAGGAGATTAACAGCTATTGATTAAATAAAATTGTCAGTAATTTAATTTAATCAACGGGTATCTGTAATCTTAACGTGGAGAGATTAATAAGTATTTAATAACAAAGAGCTCAAAATAGAATTTCGAATGAGCAAGGGAGTGCAATTATAATTCTTTAGTGGAATGAATTATAATTAATATTTATATTGGGAGCCCAAAGCTTATTTGCTTTTAAGCCCCTACCGTAGCCTATATATATGTTATGCTGGGCAGCCTCTAGGCCAGACGAAATATTATTCTAAACCCTAGAGGTAGCCGCCTAATTGAAGAGCACAAAGAGAGCTACTCTCTCTTCACGTTCTGGCATTGGAGGAATACGGTAGAAGGCTTAAAGAGCTCGAGCAGATTTCTACGGTTCGTGATTCATTGAGATCAATCCAGACAGATCTCAAAGGTATGGATCCATCTCTTATGATAAAGGATTCGGATTTTTTTATTTTTTTTTTACATGATCCATAAGCACTATCACAGGTTCATGGGATTTCCGCTCCTAGCAATCACAAGATAGAGTAATGATTAATAATAACAAGTCATTAGATGATGACGATGAAAAGATTATCCACTTCGGTTTCGTGGCAGACTGCCGAAATAGAGATGAAATATGTGTGCCCATAACATATTTTGGAAACTGCTTAACATTACGTTGTGTAACAGCTAAGAGGGAAGAGCTAGTGAGAGAAAATGGAATGGTTGTGGCAGCAAAAGCCATTGGAAGCAAAGTTAAGGAGTTGGAGAGTGGAGCCTTCAGCCTTGCAAGGGGCTGAGAATTGGATGTCAAATTTAAAGGAGTGGTTAGGGTTATGGCATCTTGTTTCAGTTGCTGGGTCGCCGAAATTTTGTCTTTACGTGACGGATTTTGGTTGGGGGAGGCCGAAGAAGATTGAAGTGGTTCACTTTGATGCATCGGGACCAATTTCTGTTACTGAGTGTAGAGACGAGGAAGGTGGTATTGAGGTTGGCGTGGCGCTCGGTAAGGTTCAAATGGAAGCTTTCAGTTATATCTTTGAAGAAGGCCGGAAAGTTCTTTAAATGTTAAAATGGAAGCCTATATGGTCCATGACCTATTGACCTAGTGTTATATTAGTATGTATTCTCATGTTTTAGAGATGCATAAGATACAAGCTTATCAGCATATGCAAGTGTATCCATACCAACGGACCTAATTCTATATTTCTTGAGCATTTGATTATTTTAGCCAATGTGAGATAAGTATTTTGAAAAACCGACCATTAAATGAGATATTCTTTTTTTTATATATAGCAAGCTAACAAATAGTTGTAACATGTCAATGGCTTTATAGTCCTGCAAGGACGCTTGTACTTTTAATGTCCAAAACAAGCCGACTTGAATCCAAATCTGTCAAAACCATAAGGAGCCGAGTTAAGCCAATATTGAGCCTACCTACACCAAAATGAGGCTGAATCTTTGCCAAGATCAAGTTAATTAAGTACCTATTGCAACGACAATTGCATGGTTGTCACAATAACGTGTTTATTGCCACTATATTTTTTACCGTTGCAATAATTTTCGTTGCAATAAGGGTATTTTCTTGTAGTGTAAATTCCATAAACATGAGTTTAATCCGAGCTAGGCAATGCTTGGGTAGGCTTGTAGACGTTTCTCATTTATTGATGTACCAATATATATATAAGGATGATTTTCTATCTAATATTACAACATTTATCAAATGTTTCTTTTTAATGCTTTTACCTTGGAAAAGGGACAGACACATGTGGGTATGAATATATATTGTCATGGATGTAGTCCTTTGCATAGGGAGAGGAGTTCACGCCCCATTCGAGTTTGCATAAGTGGAAAGAACTATCAGTCCTCAATTATGGTAAATAATCACCAGGGACTTGCCTCCATATTTGGCTTTTCAAGGACTTTGGTCTCTCGGTTGGTCATACTCTTGTGGCACTATTTCTTGAATCACCATCAATTCCTTCGTAAAAACATGAAATAATAATAATAATAATAATAATAAGCTTAATGAAGTCTATTTGTTTAATCATATTGCTGCAACAACTCTAGATATAAATATAATCAGTGTTAGTAAACCAAAACCATGTCAAATATTTTGCGTGTATATGCGTTATATGCGTTAAATGGGTTATATATATATATATATATATATATATAAACAAATAAACAGGTCGACCCATGATATATGGATTGGTGGGTCGGGTCGACCCATGATATATGTGCATGGATCTAAATGGGCCGGGTCAAGACATGCTACTAGTTAAATGAGTCATAAATGAATAATGGTCATTTTATGGCCCAACCCATACCCACCCATATCTATCCATTTGCCACCCCTATAGTAAACCAAAACCATATCAAATATTTCTTTATATTATTTTCATTTTAAACTTGTGAAATCTTACGAAGAAGCTAGGTGATAGAACAAAACTATCAATTATTCATCTTTTAAAGAGCTCCAAAAAAGAAAAATGTTACAGAGAACCCTCTTAGCTCTCCGTTGACTATTGAGTGAAGCTCATCAGGTTCACATTGATTTATTTTTTCAACAAAAAATAGGCATACTTAGTGAGTAAACCTGTTTTTCTAACAGAGTTATTTTTTTCAACAAAATGTAGGTGTATGCACAGCAGATAGGCTACAAATTAGGCTCTTCAGAATGGAGATTGGCCTTTCAACTATGAACTCCAGTTAAACGTACAGGACAGAATGCAAACCCAAGATAATGACAACGGAATAATTCATCATGATGGAAAATATAACAAATCTAATGGTGATGACAGATGTTATCAAACAAAATAGAACCACTTAAAGGTGAAGAATTGCTGATAACTAAAACTAAACTTATAATAGAATCAAACATGCAAAAGATTCAGATAGCAATCAAAAAATGGAAAAGATTCTAAGGGACAAGGAAAAACCATGTTCGACATAACATTACTAAAAAGTTACTTGGCATATAAACAATATTGATCATACAGATATTAAAGAATAGATCACATTGAGTTGAATCAAGGTGGGGCAAAATTGAATACAATCCAAGTCCTAAAATGTCTTTAGTTTTAAGACAATATTGTGTTGAACTTATTTTTAGTTAGGGAAAAAGAGTGTAAAAGTAAGTTTGGGTTGGTTAGTGAAGGTGATAGTAAGGTGGGGGGAGGAAGATAGGTAGTGTGTTTAGAGTTAGAGAACTTAAAAATCTAGATTTTGGAATAAATTATGAGGGAGATTTAGGTAGAAATAAGATGGGGCTGGTGTCGTGATCTCAATGAAGATTATTAGCTGGAATGTAAGAGGTTTAGGAGATCTGAAAAAGAGAATGGTGATCAAGGATTGGTTGAAAAAGGTGGGTCAGGATATTGTGATTATTCAAGAGAGCAATATGGTGGGAAGTAGATATGAAGTGTGTTAAGAGTTTGTGGAGTTCTAGATATATAAGTTGGGCAACTTTGTAGTCGGTCGGGTGGGTAGGTGGTATTATTATAATATGGGATGATAGGGTGGTGAAAAAGGAAGATGTAGTCATTGGAGGTTAAGTTTCTCGATTTCAGTTAGGTTTAGAAGTAGTCATGATAAAACTTGGTGGTTATTAGCAGTATATGTTCCTAATAATATTAGAGATAGGGTCCATTTTTGGGATGAACTGTTTAGTCTTTTTGGACTTTGTGGCCAGTTTTGGATCTTGGGTGGTGATTTTAATGTGGTTAGAGGATTTTTATAAAAATTTCCTATTTCTAGGGTCACGAGGAGCATGAGAAATTTTGATATTTTCATTAGGGATTGTGGTTTGTTAGACCCTCCTTTATTAAATAGTAAATATACTTGGTCTAATAATGGGGAGCTAGAGGGTGTTATGTTGTAGATTGGAGAGGTTCTTGTTTTCTAATGGTTGAGATGAACTATATATATTTATAGTAGAAACTGAGGAGGGTTGCTGACCTAAAGGTTGGCCACGTGAGGTGATGACATGGGAAAGAGAAAGAACAAGGAAAGAGGGGGGACAAGAGCTTCTCTAGGATTTCAAAGGAAACCAAGGCAAATTATTAGAGGTGACTTGGGTCGACCTCGTCCCTTTCCCACGGGGAGATTGCTTCCTCTAGAGAGGAAGCTAGCTTGAGTGAATTTAGCAGCAACCTTTTGACATAGGGTAGGTGGGTAAAGTGAATGCTTGTTGTTTTCCTCTTGAATTCATCTGTTTTATAGTGGGACAAAAGGTGAGGTACAGCCAGGAGGTCAGGGTTGAGCCAATAGGAGAGCTCTACACTCTGGTGTTGCTTGCATGCATGCATACACGCCATCCACTGCCTCCTTTGAGATGTCTTTTTATCTAGGTCATGAATGAGTTGTTCGAGGTCAAAAGTTCAGGATCTGGGTCCTATATGGTGCAGGCATGATAGTGTTAGGTACATGCCTGAGGATGTCTACCAATCCGACTGATCAATGGCTGCTATCTGGGAATTATGCTGGATTCACTTGGTCCCTGGTTCAGATGGGTTTACTTTTACTGTGTATCAAAATTGTTGGGATGTTCAAAAATCATATCTTTTGAAGGTGTTTAGGGAAGTTTATGAGAAAGGGGTGGTAAATTTGTGAACTAATGCTACATTTATTTGTCTCATCCCTAAGAAAGAGAATATAGTGAGAATTAAAGATTTTAGGCCAATTAGCTTGGTGACATCTCTCTATAAGATTTTGGCTAAAGTTTATCAAGAAGACTAAAAGAAGTTCTTGGTGATACCATTACTACTCTCAAAGGGCTTTTGTGGAAGGTAGTCAAATTCTTGATGCGGTTCTTATTGCTAATGAGGTAGTTGATAAGTATCAGTCTAAAAATAAAGAGGGTTTATTATTTAAGGTAGATTTTGAAAAAGCATATGATTATGTACATGATCATATGCTCATGATCATATGCTTTTTCAAAATCTACCTTAAATAATAAACCCTCTTTATTTTTAGAGAATAAAGGCTTTAGTAGTAGATGGAGAAAGTGGATATATAGTTGTTTGTTGTCAATTAATATGTTAGTGTTTTAAATGGTAAACTTGGTGAGTCTTTTAGTGTGTCTAGACTCTAGAGGTCTTAGGCAAGGGGACCCCTATCTCCTTGCTCGTTCACTTTAGCGGTTGATGTTGGTTGAAAAGGCTCGAGTAGTAGGGTTAGTGGAAGGTTTTCCGTATGGATAGGAATAGGATTCATGTGTCTCATTTTCAGTTTGAAGATGATCCTTTTTTTTTTTTTTTGGCTAATAATGAGGAGTGCTTTTCGAATTTTTCATAAGATTTTGTAGGTTTTTGAGGTATTAACTGGATTGAGAGTATGGAATAAAATATCTCCGATATATTTGTATATCTGTCGGTATAGATACGGTATCAGACTCACATATCTTTACTGATATTTATCGATATTTCGGTAAGTATTGGTTTAAGGTGGAGATTCTTTTGTATAAAAGATTATTGATTGATTGATTTATTTTTTATTTTGTAAATGATATATACTTTAAAATTTTAATGTTATGTAACATTAGCGTAAAATTTGTAGAAATTTGTGATTTATTTTGCCCATCACGGCACACTTTATTATACCAAATACAACATAAACTATATATTTTGATTCTAAATTGTGTATTATAGTTTAATTCATTATTTTGCAAAGTTTCACTGAAAATTTCCATGTTTAATTAATAATATCCATTGTATCCTTAAATTGATATCGATATTTTTGATACAATCGACGATATATCTATTTTTTGGGACCGTCGATATGTCTCTCGATACTGATATTTAATTCATTGCCTACAAGTACTATAAATTTTATTAAAAAAAAAAAAAAACTTTTTGGTGATGAGAGCATTAAATTGGTCAATTGATAAATGATGCATTCTAAATAAAATTTATAGTACTTGCATGCAAGAAATTAAATATCAGTATAGACAGACATATCAATGGTCCCCAAACAAAGATATATTGATCGTATCGAAAATATTGATATTAATTTAAAGATATGATAGATATAATATCGGTAGAGATATGTAAGTCTAATATCGTATCAATACCCTTAGAGATATGGATATATTGGAAATATATCAAGGATATTTTATTCCATGCTTGTAGATTGTTTGTATCAACTCCAGCAAATATGACCTATATTTTCTATAAAAAAAAAAAAAAAAAAAATTACTTGATGAAGGCCCTTGAAAAAAAAAAGGTATTGCCATTGTGAGTAACGAGACTTCGAGGCATACGTGATGCATGTGCAAAGCGAAAAATAAATAACGTAGTTATTCGTAAAATATTAAATAAATAAGTAAAAGATGCCAAAAGAAGGCTATTTTAAAATTAATTTTAAGTCAAAATGTGATGAGATTGAGAAATGTATTTTAGAGTGCAGTGTAAGATAAGATGATGATGATTAAAAAAAAAAAAAAAGGAGGAGAGATTTGAATTAGAACAAATGAGAGAAATAAAACTATTTTCTTTTGCATCTTAAAGTTTGTAGATTACTCTTTTGTCCAAAAAAGAGAAAAATACAATTGAGATTGGACTTGATTATTTTGTTAGAGGGATTATTTTTATAAATTCAATTAATAACGACAAAAAAATTCTAACCTGAATATAACAATACTATATATAAATAGAACTTATTTACAATCAAGAATGAAGGGGTGCCTGTCTTTGGAAGAGCTGTTGTATGGTGTTGTTAAGGTCTCCCATCCAAAAGGACTTCTCTTGGTCAAATCCTACTTGCACTCTCTCTAGCTTTGGTGTACTTAGAAATCCAAAAGAAAAAGTCTTCATTTTGGGGCAATCTTCAACTATCACATCCTCCAATGATGGCAAATCAAAAGCATAGAGACCTTGACAGAAGCCAGTGAGGTTTTGCAGATTTGAAAGTCCCAAAATTTTTAACTGAGGGATCACAATCTTATCCATCATTTCTTCTTCTCGTTCCTCTCCCCTTGCAACTATTTCTTCCATTATTTCACAATCTTCCATAAATAATTCTTCAAGGTGCACAAGACATTTGGTCATGGAAGTATGGAATAAATTTGTCAAACCACCACAACGCGTAACATTTAGCGATTTTAGGTTTTGAAAGCCCTGAAATCCTTGGGGGAGCTTCTTCCATACATTTATCAACTTAGGTAGATCTCTTAACACAAAATTGTTTAACTGAGAGAGTGTTACAGCAGCATGACCTCTCTCAATATTCATTCCCACAAAGTCAAATACCACTTCCAATGAATCACATTCCTTAACTTTAAGTTCTTCAAGATTATGTAGGCTTTGTACCGAATTGGATGAAAAAACATTCACCAGTTCTCTACAGCAGCTCACCGTCATGGATCTCAGTTCACACACAGACTTAACCTGCATTTTACCACCTTCAAATTTATTATAAAATTCTGATTAAAAAGAGATGGTACATATATCGTCTTTGAATTCATCTATGACAACAATTTGAAGAAAATAAGCAACTATCAGGGAATATAGGTTCTTCAAAAAAGGAATCATACCTTTGGGTTGAATAGATGTTGTGTGGCAATGTCATCAGATTCAAGGTTACCCTCTGAAACCAAACTGCTCGGGCACAAACTCCTGAGCTTTGGTAGGCCATTGAGTTCTAATGTGGTCAATTGAGGAAACTCTATCTCATCCAGCTTCTTGCAAAAACCGACAAAGCTAGGTAGTCCATAAAGCGACAAGTGACTTAATTTAGGGAACCGGATGATGCTTGGCAGTCCATAAAACTCTATTTCTCCTCTTTCGATTCCAACGATTTCTTTTATCATCTCACACTCATGTACTTGTAGATCTTGGAGCTGCACTAGACTAGCAGCTATGGACTGTGAGAAGAGATTTTCCAATTTCCTACAGCCAATCACTATAATATGCCTTAGGTTGCCAAGGGATACAAGTTGGTTGGGACCCTTCCACAAATGTATCAATTTAGGTAAGTCTCTTAGATCCATGTCTCTTAGTTCTCTGAAAGACCCTGCTGGAAGTTGACTGTGACATATCATTCTCAAATTATCGGCTTGAAAAATTTTCAATGACTCCAAGATAGGGAAGATGCTTTGCTGAACCAAATCCACTGTATCAATAACATATTCTAGGCCACGACAACAATAAAGGTCTAAAGCCTTCAACTGTACAAGACTCTCTCCAGTTGTGTCATTGAAAACATTCTTCACACCTTGCACTTGTAAATGAAGCGTTTCAGTTTTTTTAAGCAGATTGTTAATCCCACTCTCAACAGAAAGCCCTGAGTCAAGATTAATAATCAAGTCATTCCTGATGTGATTATTTTGGTCCCAATTCGAACTCAAAAATTGGCCTATAATTATTTGAAATCTAACCAGCTTCTTAAAGTGACTCAAAAATTTGGCAATTGGTAAATGAACTTGTAAAGCAACCAAATGATCAGACAAGGCATAAAGCTCTGCAAGGTTCACATTATTCCTTTCATTGCTGCCTTCTTCAACCTCCCACTGCACGAAAGATTTATCCATGTATAGTTCCTCTAGTCGAATTAAGCTCGATAAGACCCCAGGTGAAATTATTGTAAGATTGGTACATCCTGTCAAATCTAAGAATCGTAGATGAGTCAACTTCCCAATTTCCCTTGGTAACTCCTTAATAGAACAACCACGAAAGCTGAGAATTATAAGTGTCTCAAGCTCTCCAATTACAGATACATTTTCTAGCGTGCAGCCTTGCAGACTCAATGTTTGAAGCTTTGTCAAAAGTGATAGTGAAGGTGGTGGTGATGGAATAAACATTCTCCTCAACTCTAAAACTTTGAGTTCCTTAATCGCTTCAAATAGATTGTCAGGCGGTTCTAGTGAATCATCCATGCTTTCCAAAAGTAAAAGCTCCTGAATTTTATTGGATATCAGTGAAATGGAAGTGTATTGTTGAGCTGTACCCTTTGTTGGCCACTCCTTCACTTCCAAACCATGTCTTAACATCAAAGCATCTTTGCCTCCCATCGCTATTGATCTGATCACATCACGTACTACGTCGTGCATTTTGACACATCCTTCTGGAGCACCATATGACAATAAATAACAACTTTGAAGTTTATCCACCAATGCGTGTACTCTGTCTCTTGCTTCTGCTAATTCAGTGACGCCTTTGAACAAACCTAGCCCCATCCCATATCTTACCAAATCTTCCATCTGAATGTTATCATCTTCTTTAAATATGCAGCAAAGCAACAAACATGATTTTGCTTCCCGACTCTCTAAAAAATTATAACTCAACTCCAAACTCCGATACACCTTTGCTTGCATTCCTGAGATGTTTTCTGGGCTAGAATGTCTGAGTTGGAGAAGTGCATCTTTCCACACTGGCTTGGTTTTACCTTTTAGTGCAGTTCCCACGGTTACAATTGCAATTGGTAAAGCTCCACATTCATTTTCGACATCTTTTGCTATAGGATACAGATCTGGAGAGTCAACTGAGTTGCCTGCCTTTACCTTGAAAAGATAGAACGCTTCTTCTTCAGATAGTACTCCGATTGTGAAATTCTTACAAGTTTCCAATTTGCATACATCTTCATTTCGCGATGTCATCATGACTTTGCAACCCTTGTGAGCAGCTCCAAAAGGAATTCCCACTTCCTCAAAATCGAGTCTTGTCCAAACATCGTCCAATATTACAAGGACCCTCTTACAGCCCATTAGTCTCACCCGTAACCTCTCTGCTCTTCCAGGTAAACTCTGCTCCTCAAACTTGAAACCTAACTTATCTGCAATTTCATCTTGGATCTTTTTCAAATCTGGAGTTTGCGCAATAACTGCCATCACGATCTCATCAAATAAGTTCTCAACTTCTGCTCTTCTACCAACTTCTTTAACAGTTGTCGTCTTTCCAATGCCGCCCAATCCACATACTACAATTGGATTGACATTGTCATCATTTAGAGCTGCCATGATTTCTTCAATAATGAATTTCCTCGATTCAAAATCCGCAAAACATCCAGTGGGGGTATGTACTATCCCTCTTGGAGGTGCAAGGTATGATACTGTTTCAAAAGATCCTTTTTGTATAAGCCCAATGACAATTCTTGTCTTGTTCTTTGCTTTCCTACTCAGCGAGTAACGTGAAATCAGATTTGGGCAGCGTCCACCCAAACAACTTTTGTTTACTTCGACTTCATCTTCAAAGAATTTCTTCGCCTCTTCACTGGTCTCATTCACTTTTGTTAGCCACCTGTTAACATCATCTTCAATAAGTTCTCCATTCCTTCTAGCCTCATCAACTCTATGTTGTACCCTGTTTTGGATGCCACCAAGGTTCTCTACTTCCCTTTCGAGAGTCCTCTTGTTGCTGCTGTAGCAGAACAGATAGCCAGCCTGTCTCCCAATTGGCTCAACCAAGTATTCGCTGATTTTTGCTGTAGCTAATATAACAATCTCCATTTCTCTTTTCTTTTGCGTTCTTACCTTCTTCCTGAATTCCCCACTGGAATCAGAGTGACCAGAAGAAAGGAGGCATTTCTGGACGTACCTCCATCCCCTGTATGGAACAAAGGAGCATAGAAATATAGAATAGATATTCATTAGCAAATAGGAGCAGAGATACTTACCTGCCAGTATATCAATTACAACAATCCAATGATATTTACAAGATGCTAGCATATATTGGGTCTTGAAACGGAGAAAAACAATCACAATCCCCACCCCGCCCACCAACTAGGCTAGCTTTAGTTGGTGCAGTTAAGGTTTAGTGTTGGTTAAAACTATTTCTATGCACATTCATGTCGAGAAGTGAAGATTGTGAAAATTTTCTCACACTTATCTCTCATTCTAGTTAGGAAGGTAAGTGACTTGGTCACTATTTTGGTTTACCCAAAAATTCACTTAATAAAATGGTGATTTGATTGCATTTGAATCTTCAATACAGTCAAAGCCTCATTGCTACGTGAAAATCTCGACAGTAAATTATTTTCTCGAGTTGACTTCTGCAAAGTTCTCTGGCTGCTCCTCAACTTTCATATCTCAGTTTCCCATTTCCTTTATGTGAGCAAAAGAAATAGAACGGGATGGGCAGATCAACGGAGGATAGGGAAAGAGAGGGAAAGGGGAGAGACCCAGGGGCAAAGCCAAAAATTCGGTCCAGCGGAGGCGGACTTTAATTGATTGTTATTACTTTGTCCTAATTCAAAATTGAGAACACTATTGTTCAATTTTTTTTTCCTTTTTTTATCTTTTTTTATCATGTTAGGTTTGGGTAAAAAAAATTGAAAAAATTTAATGCTATGATATTTGACAAACTAACAAGCAATGCTATTTCACACACCTTTTTCCACCCACCTTAGCTGGATTTTGATATGTGGTTCAAGTCAATAAATACAATATTCTTATTCTTTCAAGATCATAAAAACCATTAGTCCATATGTGGTGGGTGGAAAAAGGTCGGTGGGTGAAGTAGCGTTTTCCAAAACTATATTTTAATTCAATACATTTATAATTGTCCTCGATGGGTCTTTTGAAAGCTTTGTATGTTGGTTTCATTATCAATTCTATGATTACTATCAAATACCCCTCTCTCAATAAACAAAACAAAACTATCATTCATGAATTAATCTCTCATTTTGTTACCCAATTGATTGTTTACAATCTTCACACGCTTGTTGGTTGTATGTTGTCGTAAAGGACACTAGTGTGCTTAGTTGATTATGTGAAGTACTAAAGGCCCATTTATATTATTTTTTATAAAATCACTTTTAGAAAACCTTCACATATATTTTTAAAGTTATAGTCAAATCATGCTTTCACATATCAAAATTTTAGTACTTGAAGTGATTAAAGTAACAAAAGTTGGGGTTCCTAACTTTTGTTTTGCCATCAGTTCTAGTATGAAAATTTTGATGTCCATACTATTACTTCTCAAGTAATCTAAATGAAATTATCATCCTATCTCTCAGATCAAGTGGGAATTTTAAACTCCAAAAATAATTTTAAGAAAAGATAATGCAAATGGGTCCAAGTTTGGAAAGGAATGGTCAAATGAAAAGGATTGGAATGGGATTAGGACTTTTATAAGGAAGGGTTAAAAAATAATAAAAAATAATAAAAAAAAAGAAAGGTAAAAAAAAAAAAAAATGAAGGACTAAAAAAATTGAAGGGAGGCATATTCAAAATTTTAAAAATTCACAAGATATAAATTTTTTTCTTAAAAAATTGAGGGGTGCCCCCCACCCCCACATAGCTTCGCCCTTGGAGAGACTGACAGAGGGGATGGGGGTGATGGGAGGAGTCTTGGGTAAACAAAATTTATAAAAATGACTTTTAGGTAAAGTGAAAAGATGGTAGAATTTTTGGGTAATCAAAACTTATGAAAAGGACCTTATGGGTAAACAACTCATTTCTAATTATCGTTAGGGTTTTCCAGAGTCTAGCGCGCTATGAATAGGCACTAAAGTGTAAATCTTACTTTTTTTATTAATAACATTTTTATTGAGAGTTTTCTCTTTAATTGTCTTCCTTGTGGATTCAACGAACCTAGTACATTCCAAGGTTTTATATTCTAGAACAATAAACATTTTTGCCTTTTGTCTTTGGCCTTTCTGTCGTGTGACTATCTATACAAATAGTGTTTGACCAGAATTTATTTATTTATTTATTTTTATTTTTTTAAACTTTAACCAAGGAATGTGGCCATCTCAACATATATAGAAAATAATGGGTCCTAGTAGATCGAGGGGAATCCCACTAAAACACAGGTTACACAGGACTAGTGCGGACCTTATCCCATGAAATGGGTTGCCTTGGCACGATTTTCATGCACTGGAATTCCAGCATTACTCTTTCTAACATATTTGTGGTGAATTTTATACAAGCAAGATGAGCTCAATTTTATAGATATGATGATGTGACATATATATCTTGGAGTGCATACCCAAAATAGTTGGAAAATGAAAAAACTCATAGCAAGAGGGATAAGGGTCTCCACGTACCAATTGGAGATTAGGTCCTCAATAGTAATGTTTGTGAGCCCAGCTAGCTTTTTGTCTGCTTGATCAATGTCCCCTAGTTAGCTTCCTTACCGCAGCAGCATGACTTACTTCACAAAGCCATTATTATTGGGGAACCCATCCTGAGTTTATCTGTAGACATGTATATATTATGATAAATTTACCCAGATTCAACTCTAATCATTCAATCATAAATTCAAGGGTGCCAAAAAAAAAGAAAGAAAAAAATTTGTATGAGTTATTAACCCACCTTCCTTACAAAGCCACTGTATAATGGAGTAAATAATGTGTTGTAAAATCTGGACCGGATCGGCCGGTTCAACCTATTGACCCTTAACCCATTTTCTTTTCCAATGAAGACGCAAGATAAGATGAGAAATGAAACGGGGGAAACAACAAGAAAGAACAAAAAGTTGCACTAGAATAAAAAGTGAAAGGAAGAAAGGAAGATTTTTGAAACGTACCTCGTTATCCTCTAAACAAAACAGAGGAGCTTAGAACAGATATTCAGCAGCAGATCGATAGGCCAGAGAAAAGATATTCAGCAGGCACTGATAGAGCTTGAAAGGTGGAAATGCATGAGTAAAGCTTTAGCAGGAAAGGAGGAATGTGAGCACTGAGCTGCACTGGAGAGAGTTTACCATAAAAGATTGCACCGTGCTCATCTTTAATTGGATTAAATATTTCCTACTCCGCTGTTCATCGTTGAAAATATTGTCCTTCCTACGTATGTTTCGGTTTTTTTTTTTATTTTATTTTTTTTGGTGAAGTGCTGTTTTGCTAGGATGTCACTAACTTGCTTTGAACAACAGTTTAGAGAGCAAATCCAAGTCTATGAAAAAAAAAAAAAAACCAAATAAGAAAAGAAACAAGAAGATAATCACTCAAAGCACATAAAAATTAATTTTAAAAGCCTACATTCACAAATGAAGACAATTAGAAAAGCTTGCTGATGGTATGTTGATTAAATGGCAAGCATTCACATTTTCAGGAGAAAGATTTTAGTTACGAGTATGTAATTAAAAACACATCAATACTTATTTCAAAAAAGAGTAAATTTTATCTTTGACAAAAATTAAAAATATATATATATATATAAAATGAAGAACCTTCAACAACAAAGATGAGTACCATAATTGACCATCGATCCATATATAGTCTCAAATCCTAGGCCAGTTCAAGGTCAAAAACTCAAAATATATATGGCCAAAATACAAAAGTAATAATTAAAGTCCCTAGAATTTTTGAAGTTGAAAGAACAGCCCTTAAAACATGGGGTTGAGTCCCTCGAAATTTCCTAATTGGTGGCAAAATAGCGGTAAACCCTCTCAAATCTAACAATGAAGATTTTGAAATCCAGCTGTAAGACTTGTACAAGATTGAAGGGAAAGAATAAGTCTTCGTTGAGCACTGTTATTTCAACCAAAGTACCTAACACCTTTATTTAATTATTTAAAAATTAATCTTTTTTTAATATGTCATTATCCAGACCCATATAATTTGGAGTCCGGAAGACTATTACTAAATCGAAGAGACGTATGAGCTAATACTGATGTATTTCCCAAGTGACAAGAAAAAAAATAATAATAAAAAATTGAAGAGACGTAATTGACAATTACCTACCAACTGGTTTCCCTAATTATTTGATTAACAGTCGTTTTCAATATGTGATGTCACTACCCCAATCAATTGCCCCTTTTTATAAAAATATATATGCTATCCCGCAGGTCTAGATGAGTACTCTTTGTCCAGTGTATCTCTTTAAAAGGAATGCAGATCATCTACTTGGGTATGCTTGGTGCTTGGGTGATGTGGTATGATCTGGATAGTCTGCACATCACCCGAGTGAAAAGCAGACCATCCAGATCATGTCACATCACTCAAGCAAATCCAAGCCCAAGTAGAGGATCCGGATGCCTTTAAAAGGCATACATGTCCCAATTATTTTCCTTACCAATCTTTTCCCGCTCTCCCTCTTATATTCATTTCAAATTTAGATTTCATATTAAATGTTTTCTTTCTTTTTTTTTCTTTTTTTTTTCAATTGATATATATTAATAAAGTTAATGGTTAGTTATATATTTATAAGGAGGGGAACAATAAATTGGTTAATATATTCTCATCTATGAGATATATAACCCAAAAGATTATATATATTATTAATTGTTTATTTAGTTTAAATAATTGATCACCATTTATTCATTAAATTGTTTGAAATAGCGAAAGATCAGGAGGGAAGGATTCCACTGGGGTATACTGTAATGGGCACATTGCTTTGTTATTTACTTGTTTTATGGTATTTCTTTCATTTGTATAGATTGTTAACTTTTTCATAACACCATTGATCATATTTCCAAAAAGGTAAAAAATTATGGTCCAATATCCTTTGAGTGCTAAATAGTTATAAGTGAAAGGAATTTTTTTTTTTTTTTTTTGGCCTACTTTGGAAATTTTTATAATTAAATTAGGCTAGCTTCCCTCTACCTATTTCTTATCTACTATCATAATGCTATTTAATTTTTTTCTAAAAACAACAATATTAATTCAGTTGGTTTGAATAAAAAAAGAGTATGCTTTTTCATTATTTTCTCTATAATTTTTTTGAAAAATATATTTTATTAAATAATGATAATGTTAAAATGGATCAAATTTTTTATTAAATATTTTTATTTTCCATTTAGTTCCTTTAACGTTTCATTATATTTTTACACTCGGGCATTGTCCGGAGTTTAAACTAGTAAATAAATAAATAAAAGCACTATTGCTATTCCTATTGTCATAATTATTGACACTCCGGTTGCCTCTATTACCATCTACCATTGTTGTCACCCACCACATTTGTAAATATATTATAATTTTCAATACATTCGAGCACCATCAACTACGTACCACTAGCAGTTTAATTACCACCACAACCATCATCACTTGCCGCCACCAATGCCACTAGCACAATCATCACCAACGTTGCCACCATCGCCTAAGTTATTATGTTGCACACTATCTGTTATTAACAAATTTCATCCATCACTTCCACCACCAATACCACCATCACCACCACTTGTCGCCATCATTAGTGCTATTGCCAATGCCACAAGATGTTACCTCCACTCATGTTGAAGTCATCACCACTCATTAATTACCGCTACAACTATAGTTATTACATTAATATTATAACAAATGTTATTAAACTATAGTACGTTATAGTATTATCTATTATCTATTATCTATTACTATGATATATGTCAAGCTCTCCCTTATTGGGTTGAGTTGGCAATTAAGCTTTCCATTTTTTCTCTTTTGTTTTTTTACTCTTTTTTTTTTTCCTTCTATTAATGATTCAAGCCCTTTGTGAATCATCAGGGAAATCGATGCAATCAATATTAGCATAATTGGATTTTTAAAAAAGAAAAGGAGTCGCTACCTTATTTTTAAGGAATAAGGAAATCATAAAAAAATGTTTTATTTTAATCAAAACAAAATAACTTCATATTTTTGAAAAACAAGATCAACGACCAAAGATGGATTCGGGACTAGTTTATGACTTTGAAAGGTTCCAAGCATACATCTTGTAGGCACTCACTTCATCCTAATTAAAAGTCTATTAGTTTACTTAGGCTATTTAAATTCTTATGGACATATAACTCCTACTAACTAAAACAAATAATGAAATAAAAATCAAACAAAACCCTAAAAACCTAATATACTTAGTATCCTAGGATAGAGTTG
>JAESVK010000227.1:1415053-1426971 GCA_017140935.1 Hamamelis virginiana
AATTAAAATATATGAAAATATAAGAATTAAATATACAAATTCATGCAAAAAAATAATAAAACTCTACCCTAATGCTTCTAAGGGACCTAGAGTGCAATTTCTATGTTAGAATGACTTAAAAATGGATCTAAACCATGTTTTTAGGCCAAAATTAAACTCATGTTTTAAATTTTCTAATTATCCTAAAAATCCTAAAAAATACTAACTAGCACAACCCTAAATGTTAATATGCAAACTATGTAAGAAAACATGCAAAAAACGTGACTTTAAGAAAGTGGCTATGCAAACTATGAATATGCATATATTTAAAATAATAAAGTAACATGAAATAATAAACACAAAGAAAGTGACTCACCTCATGAAAAGCTCCCTCCTTCACAAGTTTATATCAAACAATCATTTTTCATGAAAGTAAACACAAGAGAAGATATTCACCTCATGCAAAGCTCCCCCATTCATAATTGTATATCAAACCATGTATTTAATCATCTCATGCTAACTTTAATATTCTAAACATAAGCATATATCAAAAACCCTAATGTCTAACCATGCTTCTAGACTCTAAACAAAGCAACTACTAACATGCATGCTAAAAACAGAAAAAAAAAACCTATTCCTATCATGTTATAACAAACCATATTCATGCATACCATTCAAAGCATTAAATAAGAAATCCTATCATGCTTTCTAACATGCTAACATGCACTCACATGAAATTACATGCTTACTAACATGAAATATATAATACTAACATGCATACTAATCACATAAAATAAAAAATCCTATCATGCACTACCATGCAAACCCTAACATGAACTTTTAAAAAAAAAAAAAAACAACCAATTGTTTGATCAACATGATCTTTGGTAGACAACATTCATAAGAGGAATATCTAATCCAATGGTCAATTTTTCAAAACATGTTATGCAAGTGGTCTTACGAAGGTCACTGACCCAACTTTGCGTTGTCTTTATATTAGCATCTCTCGGATATCCTTTTTTTTTTTAAAAAAAAATCTTTTAATCTTGGGGAAATGACACTTTTTCCCTTAAACTATTAGTTGTTTTCACGTTGCCCCCCTATGGTTTTGATTACATCAATGTGCCCCCATAAACTATTAAATTGTATCAAATTACCCCCTTTGTCAATTAGCCATTTATTTATTTTGACTAAAAAATGGTTTTTTGCTTATTATTTGTTTATGCAGTATTTATGTTGGATTGCTAATGGGTCTATGGGCATATCGGTCAAATTTCATGATTTTTTTCAATATATTTTATTTATTGTATGGAAAAAATAATTCATAAAAAATAAAATATGTTGAGAAAAATCATGAAACTTCACCAATATGCTTATATATACATTGGCAGTTTAGAATAAATACTGCATAAAAAATAAAGGGGAAATTGGTGAGAGGTCCTGCTCCATAAAATTTTAATGCAAAAAGTTCTCCTAAAATTTCTTGTTTTCTTAAGGTCCTAATTAAGATTTGTTTCGTGCAAAAAGTCCTAATTTTTAAAAATAATTTTCAAAATGGCAAAACTACCCCTGAATATATTTTCATTGTCCATTTTTAGTATTTTTACTGTCCATTTTTAGCATTTTTAATGATCTACAGATTTAATGATCAGCAACATCCACATATCTTGCAAGTGTCTCGAAAATTACAACTCTCCTCCCAAAAGACGGACCACTGGTATCACTTAACCCACTAAAGGTGCCCACAATCAAGTGAAAAATATCGTGCAAACAGATTGATTACCGATCAGAGGGAGGAAAATAATATAAGAAATAAATGCACCAATTTCATTGGCCACTTCACCTTCACAGAAAAAACGAACCTTTAGAACATCATCACAATAAGGAGCTTCAGGAGCGGTAATTCTTGTTAATTATCTCGCAAGAGCAGGTTGCAACTAGAAGCTTAACATCCTTATCTTGATGCTTCAGTTGTTCTGGCTTCGCAATCGCATTAAAAAATGGCTTTATCTCCAATGGAGATGACTGAAGATAATCTGCTCCAGCGGAGATGACTGAAGATGGTGATTTTCTCTCCCTAGCTGGAGATGGCTTAGGAGGAAGATTGATGCCATGCTTGGATCTAACGAGCAGTTACGAAGGCAGCGAAGAAGAAGGTCGATGCCGGAAGCTAGTTCTCCACAGTCATCATCATCAGACTTTCTCTGCGAGATCACTCTCAATCCATGATGCTTGACGAATCTTTATGATCACAGCGATCGGTGAGCGAGCACAGGACCTCCATGACACTGATCTCACTGCTGCAGCTCCATTAAAGAAACTAGATCACCATTCCTTCTCTCTCCTCCTTCTCCTTCTCTTTCTCTCTCCTCTTTATTTCTTTTTTGTGACGTCTCTCTGATATGCCAGAATAGCAAGATAAAAGAAAATAAAAAAAGGGGTATTATTGTCCGAAATGTGATCAAATGACTTTTCACATTATAGAATCTTTTGCATGACTTTTAGCATGAAACACTTTTGACATGGGACTTTCGGTCAAATCCCCAAAAATAAATGAGGTAATTTGATACAATCTAATAGCAACTCTGATGGTGGGTTCAAAAGTGGATTCGGATTCATTTTTTGAACCCAAATGCAAAAAAATCCTTGCTCGAACGGTGAATTCAAAACGAATTAGATCTAAAAGTTTATTCAAATTTGAATCAAAGTTTAGCTAGATTCATTTTTTTCCAAGACACATAAAAGTGCTTAGAAATTTGTAGTTGGTTTGAAGGAAGAGAGAAATAGAAAGAGGAGCCAAAAAATGGATCCACCACCGTTGGAGCACTTGGTTTCATATGGCTATGCATTTTACTACAACAGTTTCAAAAAATGGATTTGAATAAAAAAAAAAAAAAATGAACCCAGCCATCGGAGTTGCTTTAATAGTTTTGTGGTACATCGGTGCAATCGAAACCATAGGGGAGCAACGTGAAAACTGCCAATAGTTCGGGGGCAAAGTGTAATTTTCTCTTTAATTCTTGGGTTAAAAATAGTTCAGTGCCACATACTGCAATCAAGTCCACTAACTTTCACTCGTTTGCAATTAAGTCCACCCGTCCCCAACTGCTATTAAATCTAATGGAAAGGCTTTAGAGCATCTCCAACACATCCTTCAAACTATCAGTCATAGCCAAATTTTGGTTGAAATTTGCAAAAGCCCTGCTCCAACGCATCAGCTATACCATCAACCAAAATTTGGCTGAATTTGGTTGAAGTTTTAGCTCCAGCCAGACTGTGCCAAGTCACTGATTTGGTTCCAAAATCTTCTTTAATTTTATAAATAAAGAAGTGACAAAATTAAAATGATTTTTAATAAATGTTTTCAAAACATATTTTAAGAAGTGATATTTTTTAAAAATAAATTGAATAGCCATTTTTTCAAACCAAAATTGAGTAAAACAGGTCATAACAACTAACCGGTTTGGTTTAACCTAACCCCTTAACCATGGTTTATGACCTAACCGGTTTGGTTTAACCTAACCCCTTAACCATGGTTAAGAATTTTCATCCTAAAACCCTTCTAGAAACATAGAGGATTAAGTCCCGGTCATTTTGGCTTTTCAATCATCGAATTTGGACTTAAAATGAAGAAAATACATCGAAAACAAGTTGGAGAAGTCCCAAAAGGACTCAAATTTGTGTACAGCTGAAGACCCCTCTCAGACTACCGTCCAAGGGGTGGACGGTTGATCGTCTTAGCCTTGGACGGCCATCCTTCAAGTCTCCAGGAATTTTGTGAAAGCTCCAAGTTTTCAACATTTTAAGGACTCTTTTGCTTGTTCATCCGATTTCCTTCAACTTTTTTGACCAAATCTGATTATTTAGGACCTTGGAAGACTCAATATGAGCCGTTGGATAATTCCTATCATATTTTATCTCAACCGTCCATGCTTGAGCCATTATTCTATAGATAGGGACCTTAAGGTAGGGTTTTTAGGGAGGAAAAAGAGGATGATTTTCTAGAGACTTTTTATTATTCTTTTGTAAGAGGTTCTTTAGAGAAAAAAGAGTTCAAGGGAGAATTTCCAATAACTTTAGGTCTTCAAGAGGTAAGTTTTCTTCTTCCTTTTACTTTATTTTCTCTTTCTTTTACTAGAAGCATACTAAGGTTTTTGTTTTCTTATTTCTAATTTAGAAGCATATAGGAATTAGAGTCTTCCTATTCAATGTTCATATCAAGAATATCATTTAAATGTTATTTGATCACACCCCATGTTTGAATTTTTTATTTGTGCATAGTAACATGTTTAGGAGCTATTTCTTTTAAGCATGATTGTTTGCATTATAAACTATAGTCGAGGGAGCGATTGCTTGAGGTAAGTCTCTTCCCTTATGAAATTAGGTGCTTGATAACATGATTTTAATGCCTATGATAGCATATTAGATAGTTGCATATAGTTTACATTTTTCATGCATTTCATATCAATTTTTAGAATGGTTAAAGTGAGTTTAGAATGCTGTCCAGAATTTTAAATTGACTTTAAAGTATGTTTTAAATTAATATTTAGATCATTTTAACATAGAAACTTCACCTAGATTCACATAGAAACCATTAGAATTGCATATTCATCATTTTTAGATGTTGTTTATTGTTTTTAAGCATGATTTTGATGTTATTTAGTTGATGTCCATATTTGCATTATAATAAAAAGAATGCTTAGGATTTACATTAACCCTCATTTAGGTTAAATTTAGCCTCTAGATACAGTTAGGTTAAAAGTATATTAGAAACCCTAGGTTTAGGTGAGGTTTCCTACCTCCTTAGGACTCTCCTATTTATAAGGGATTATAATAATGCTAAAGCTTTCAACTTAATTAGGATTCTAGTCTTGAGAGAATTTTTTTTTCAAAATAAAATTCTATTTTTCATTAAAAAATCAAAGTCTTTTACAAAAATCAAAATATTTATGAATAAAACCTATTTTGAATACAATTCTAATTTTAGAATTATATTTCAAAAAATTCCTTTCAAATAGGAGTTATATCTCAAATAGGATTTTTTGGATTAAGAGTCCTTTTCAAAATCAAATGGTTTTCAAAAGAGTTATTTTTCAAAACAAAGTCTCTCTAGAATGGGGTTTTAAATGTGTTTGGATTATCAAAAGAAAGCCTTTGTGATAAGGTTTGGCATGAATGCAGTTCCCTATGATAGGATGAGTCCTTCGATAGTTCGAACTACGTGGACTTTGAAGCTTATTAGGAAACTAGTAAGATACGTAGGTGCTAATAGGGCTCAAGTTCGCCCTAGGATAGTATTTTTATTATTATTTGTTTTAGTTTGTTAGGAGTTATGTGCGGATAAGAAATTAAGAAGCCCAAGTTAATTATGAGACCTTTAATTAGGGTGAGGTGGGTGCCTACAAGATGTTTATTCGAACCTTCCAAACCTAGCCCTCGAATCCATCTTTGGTTCATTGACTTTGTTTTTCCTAAAAAATGGAGTTGTTTTGTTTTTCTAAAAAATAAAACATTTTTAAGGTTTCCTTATTCCTTAAAAATAAGTTGGCGACTCATAGTTCTTTTCAAAACCCCTAAAAGATCGAACACCCTTGTGAGCCCACTATTAATAAAGTTTATCTAAGACCGAGCACCAATCAAACTCATGAGTTGTGGAAGGGCATGAAACCAATTTAAAATATTTTCGAATCATTGGAGGTGAATGCTACATCCTTAGGAATAGAGAGCAATTAGGAAAGTTTGACTATTAAAGTGATGATGAAATTTTCCTTGGATACTACATGAATAGTAGAGCATGTAGAATGTATAATCTTAGGACCTCTATTGATATGGAATCCATTAATGCAGTTATTGATGACAGCTACACTGAGCTACGAGATCAATTTGATGATGATGATAAGTCTATTCCTCTTATAGTTAAGAGTGTTGAGGATACCTTGACACTAAGTGTTGACTCTCAATTATCACCTGCTAAACACTGTCTTCTTGGGTTTAGAGGAGCCATTCACCTATTGACATAATTAGAAGTATAAATGTTGGTGTCAAAACTCGATGCCAAATTGAGAATGAAGTGAGTCATATTTGCTACACTTTTAAATTAAAACCCAAGAATATGAAAAAGGCATTAACTGATGAGAATTGGATTCTTACTATGCAAGAAGAATTATACCAACCCTATACACAAGATTGAACTCAAACCTCTATAAATCGCCCATCACAATCGAGTCAATGATCACTTCATAGATGCTTCCATCCACCTAGCTCCAAAGGGAATCGCCAATCACCACTACTACATTTGGAATCCACCAAGCCACACCTTGAGTCCATAAGGTAATAAACCCAATTCACATTGGATCATGAAAAGAATGAAGAACGTGGTTTCACTCAACCCAAAGGTCACTAATATACTAGTAGATTAAAGATCAGAAGGTCTAAACTCCATTAAAATAAAGTAATTGTACATAAAATACCAAAATAGATCTAGGGAAGAAGAAGATGTTTCTCTCTCCAAAATTCTCTCAATCTTCTTACCCTAATTAGCTTAGAAGAAGAAGGTGTTTCTCTCTCCAAAATTCTCTCAGTCTTCTTACCCTAATTAGCTTAAAGTATAGTATCACTACTATAAAAAAAAAATGCTTTAAGGACGGTTTTAAACCGTTCTCTAAAGTCTTTAAGGACGGTTTGGGTTGCGTCTTCTAATCCACTGTCATCTTTTATTCAATGACGCTTTCTGAACCATCCTTAATTCTTTGCATAAGAGGACGGTTTAAAAACGTCTTCTAATGTCTTCAATTTAAGGACGGGATAAACTGTCCTTAAATGATAGATTTCGAGGACGGTTTAAAACCGTCCTCTAATGTCTTCAATTTAAGGACAGTTTATGACCGTCTTCTAATATATCCTTTTTTATGACAGTTTTAAGCCGTATTCTAATCTCAATTTTGAGGACAGTGTAGAACCGTCCTCAAAAAAGTTGAATCGACTTTTTTTTATTAAATCTTCACCTACATGTGTTTCATGTACTAATATATATATATATATATATATATATATATTCAATCATCCATTCAACACAATTTATTGGAAATAATAATAAAATTGCTATTAAAATAATGGTCTTAACACCAAAACCTACATCCGTTCGCACCCAAACTCAACACATATACAAGATTGTTAAATGTAAGAAATGACGTTCCAATTACATATCTGTTTACACCATAAAATAACAGGCCAATGAAAAAAATGCCTTGTATCCAATTAAAGAATGAGTTTAATTGGCTAAATGGCGTACCAATTAATGAATGACACATGTCCAAGTCAGTTTTAAGGTGAATATATAATATGGAGAAAACCAAAATTCCCTCACGTTCTCTTCAAATAACCGCAAAAAACTGCTTTGGCGGTTACTTTTTGAACATTTAAGCATGTTTTAAATATATTTTCATCAAAGAATGCAGCAAGTAACTGCTAATAACTGCTGTAGCAGTTATTTTTATATATTAAATATGTTTTAAATTGTTCTTTATAAGAGAATGCATCAAATAACCGCCAAAGGTGGTTATTTTTTGAATATTTAAACATGTGGTGGTAGTTTTTTATAAGAGAATGATTGATTTTCGTTCTCAAACATTTAAAATCAGTCTGCAGCAGTTATTCAATTCAGAAAACATATTTTTACAGAAAAATGGAAGTTCCAGATTGGCTCGAAGACTGATAGTCAAAAACTTCGAACCAATCATTATGTAGCAAAACTCCATCACAGCAGTACACATGGACTCTAAATATGATGTAGGAGCATGTAACACTTGTCAACACTTTATTAACACTTTATTGGGCATGAGTTGAGGACAGTTACCACGAGTTGAAGGCAGTTATATGAAGGCTTTCTTTGATTGGATCATCATAAGGATTCAAACACATAGATTTGGAGGCAAAATCTGAAGGTAATTAAGATTTGAACCTGGACACGTGTCACTGCAGTATTCAATGAAGGATTGAAGGAAGTTACCTTGAAGTCTATAAATAGATGAAGAGACCTCATTGCAACGGCTTCCTCAACCATCGGTTTCTCAACCAAGTCAATCACACTCTACGTGTTTTTATTTTTCATTCCTTTACTTTTCAAGTTGTAATTTCCTTTTCAATTTCAAGCTTGTAATTTCATTTACTCAATTTCCAGTTTATCATTTACTTTACAGTTTCCAGTTTATCATTTCCTTTATCCAGTTTCAAATGCTTAATTTCCTTTACATAGCTTAAGTAACTTAGTTTAGGTAATTTAGTTTTTAGGATCCTTTCCTCTAAATCATCCCTCGCATTGAAGAACTTTAACAGAAGTCGTGAAGTTGCTGTACCAGAGATGGAGGTAATTTTATGATTATCTGGTTTCTTCAACGCATTCTATTTTCTATTTTATTCTGTTTTTATTTTGATTCATTAATTTGCCTAAGTATTAAAAGTCCTCTTCATTGAGGCAATTCGAACCATTTACACAATCACCTAATTAGAAGTCAGTTTGGCTTTCTTCGAGCCAATCATCTTGAAAAGTGGTAAGGTTAACTTTTCTGGCACGCCCCATTTCGAACCATATGTACACCGCAGCCATAGTGAAGATTTCCTGAGCGAACAATATCCAATCCATAAGTTCCCAAAAAATTGAAAACAAGTCTATAAGCAGCAATAAATGTCATCCATTGTGGTATTGTCTTCGAATACGGTAGGAGCCTACATAAAAACATAGAAATGCAAATTAATTAAGTATCGTAAATAAACATGTCACCAATGATATTCTATAACACACAAAAGTGCATTATTTAATAATTAGTTTGTCATTTTTCTTATCACAACATACTTGTGTTTGTTTTCATCTTTAGGATGAAAATCCAGTAGAATTTCTCTGTATTTACAACATTTCTAAATTTTCTCCTGTGAAAGGCAATAACTACAATATCTACACATATAGCAAACAAACCCAAGTGGGTTTCCACCAACCTCTTGTTTACAATATCACTTCAGGATTTTTCCTTAAATTAGATTAGTTATGGTTGTGCAGGATATTCGTCCAAAAACCAACAAAGTGCCAGTTAGGCCCCGGCTAGTGAGGCATCCAGACGTCCTTAAATGCACTTATGATGGAAATTTGCCCACAACAAGGAACCCTGGTGCCACAACATAACTACTCTCAAGGGGACTCTGAAGAAGCAGCAGACAAGTTGGACTTCATTTTCCAAGCTTCCTAGAAATTTATGCTATTTGACATCCAATGAAAGAAAAAATTAATATGTGGCTGGAGAATATCTATTTTCCGCTTAGATAGTGGCAACAAATTGTATCAATGATAAACAGAAATCATAACCTTCGCTGCTATATGTTTCATATAAAGATTATATCTACACTATTCAGTGATATATTTCATGTTTTTATTCATGCCCCTTAGAATACTAGCCAATGGTGAAAGATAATAGTCAACCCTCACCGAGATCTAGCCCAACCACAATTATGCAAATGACAATAGAAGTGATGCCCATAGTTAACAAAGCATTTTGTTTAAATGAGTATTCCAATTTGTTGGAAAAAAGTATTAGTGCATGGGTTTCTTGGGTTCATCATTAACGAGGAAAACCCCATGCAATCAAACCCCACAGATCAAATCTTACTAAACTACCTAAACAAAAGTCTCATAAAAGTCACCTCAATAATAAAATTAGTTAACAAACAGCTGTATTTTCAAAAAATTTCAAATAGGGAAGTAACCCTTCACCCAAAAAAAAACAAAAAAAAAAAAAACCCCTAATAATAAAGAAAAATAAATAAAGAAAGAAAAGAAAAGAAAAGAAAAATAAAAAGATTTGATGGATAAATTGTCGCATATCCCAAAAAATTACCTCTAAACTTCCAAGCCTAGATTTTCTCTTTATCCCTCCAATAAATATATCAAAAGGCGGCTTCAGAAGCACATAATCAAGATGAGAGATGTATCGATCCAGTATGATTGCTGGAGCAAGAACTAGTCACTGAGCACAACTTGTATCTATCCATGTGCGTCTCAGGACTTTTTCCTTGCAACAACACTCAAAAGTGAATCAATTTTATAGGCTTATCCAAGTGTAATGAAAAGCTATATAAACATGAAATCTCACCCTCACTTGACTTTGAACCAACCTAGATCATTTCTAACGACTAATGGTATGAATGCTAGGTATCTAAGTCACTTACCATCCTATTCTTGTAGATTCAAGGCGCTTTCATACTTGATGTGCCTTTAAAATTGCTTCCTTGAATGTCTTTGAAGAAAAGCTTGTAGATGAGGACTTTGACAATACAAGAATATTACAATCATAAGAATAAGCCAACTCACAAAATCCTAACACTAAAATCTAGAAAGTGATCCATTGTGGCAAGAGGTGAAGACGACACTAAAGTTGTTGAAGTATATCGTGCTGAAAGGGTTCACAGTTATGGATGGGACAAGTTTAACTGTAGTGAAGGTGTTTGACGGGGAAGAGTGTTTTAATTTGATGTTGCATGGTTGTTTATACCTAGTAGTAGGTGGTGATTTTTTTAAAGAAAGTTGGGCAAAATGTGAATTTGCAAGTTGATATTCTTGGGAAGTAAATGGAGAGACTTCTAAGTAATGGTTTTTTCTTTTCTTTTATTTTCTTTGGAAAACAAATAGGGGGTTTTTTTACACTTTGAAATCTTCATGACCCCTTAAGGTACTCTAAAGTATAAATTCATATCTACAAACTACAAACTACAAACTAAAAACTTTGTGTTAGCCCTAAAGGTCAATTCCGTTTACCACATTTTGATGATAAACAAACACTACTTTAATCACTAACAAATGATTAAGTGTTTTGTCTCCTTAGAATTAAAGATATATTTTGTTGGATCTCATCAACATATCCCAGGCAACTTAATGCACATATGTTCATTCAAAGCTTATGAAGATCAAATTGAAGTCAAGTTGTATCTCCATTGTATTATGAATTATATATAAGGCATCTCAATTCGTTTAACCCTGCATAGCTCAAAAGACAAAATGTTTTACTCGTATTGCATTGGCATACATATCATTGAAAACTTGTGTTTTAGACTTAGTCAAAAATGCTTTTGAACATTTAGTTAACTAGTTTACATGTTGTAAGTTGATTTAGATTTAAGAAACTTAGAAAAATTGGCTTAAGAACATTTCTAGTCGACTAGCCCAATTAGTATAGTCGACTAACTATGGTCTAGTAGCCATGACTTTTGAGAACTCTTAATCTAGTCGACTAACAGTTAAACTAGTCAACTAACTTGCCTTCTAGTCGACTAAATCTTTTGTTCCAGTCGACTAATTGCAAGTCAGTAGCCATGTTTTGTGAAAGCAATTAAGCTAGTCGACTAACCCTGTTAGTTTAGTTGACTAATCGATCCCGAAAAGTTTTCCTAAGTAATTTTAAGTTACTAGTCGACTGACACATGTTAGTCTACTGGACTACTCGTGCCCGGGATGATTGGTTGCTTTGAATTTTTAGTCAATAGTCGACTACTTGCGTTGGTCTAGTAGACTAACTCCTCTACAAAAGTATAAAGACTAATTTCTCTTTTAGTAAACTAAGGATTTAATGCACCCTGCTGCTCCCCTTTTAACCAATCACACCAATGAAGCTTGCAACAGTCCTTTGAGACCAAATGCATTATAAATAGAGCTATTGCTCTCATTTATTGCTATCAAACTATCATAATTAAGAGCATGCATTGTAAGCATTCATTATTCAAATCTTTCTTATGAAAATCTTTTGAGCTATCTTTGTTAATCATTTGAGAAGCTATTAGTTTGAGTTTGTAGTTGTGCAAATCAGCTCGTTGAAGCATTCATTATATTAAACATAAATCTTATATTTCTTATGAGCTAAGGGTTAGGTTATAACCCTTGTGAAGCTTGAAATTTGTTT
>JAESVK010000227.1:1426981-1443990 GCA_017140935.1 Hamamelis virginiana
ATTCAAGCTTGAGAAGAAGTGCTTTGGTAGCATTGGTTTTATCTCCATCGAAAGTGAGATTTGTTGTGTAAAGGTTTCTCCACCTTGAAGGAGTGATCCATAGTGGATTGAGGAATCCTTGAGCTTGGAGCTTAAAGTGTGGACGTAGGTAAAGTTCGAACCACGTTAATATCGTTGTGTTTGAATCTTTCTTTCTTTATCTCTTGCATTTCAATTTATATACTTTCTATATTAATTGCTGAGTTGTGATTCAATTTGCATTCTAGTTTTCAAACTTTTAAAGTTTTCAAAAACACATAAATCTATTTATAAATCAGTTTTTAGTTGCCAATACTCTATTCACCCCACCTCTAAAGTATATTTTGGGCCAACAATTGGTATCAGAGCAAGCGCTCATTATATTATTTGTTTAGCTAAAGATCAATGTCAAACCAAATGGGAACAAACCCCCGACCGACCTCCACTCTTTAATGGTGAAAATTATGGTTTTTGGAAAAATAGAATGCAAAACTGGATTGAATCCTATGACATAAGAATTTGGAGAGTTATTGTTAAAGCTGTTGTCCCAAAGTATACTCTAGAAGGGGGTGAATAGAGTATTGGCAATTAAAAATAATTTTACAAATGGAATTTGTGTATTTTTGAAAACTTAAAAAGTTTAATAACTAGAATGCAAATTGAATCACAACTTAACAATTAATATGGCTAGTATATAAATTGAAATGCAAGAGATAGAGTTAGAAAGATTCAAACATAACGATTTTAACTTGGTTCGGTCCCCGCCTACATCCACGCCTCAAGATCTCCGTCTAGAGGATTAATCCACTTTCAATCTCACTTCCGGTGGAGATTAAAATCTTTACACAGCCTTCTTGCAAAAATATTGTTTCCTATTTTGAATTGTTCAAGTTTAGGAAAGTATCCTATTCAAATTTGATTCTTTCTATTTTGATTTAGGATTAAAAAAGGCAACCTTAATTAGGGTTTATGGAAACCCTAATATGATAGGATTAGGTTAGGCTTGTGAAACCCTAACCCTAACCCTAACCCTAACCCTAGCTCACTCTCTCTCTCTCACCTAGCTCACGGCCACTAGGGCTTTTGCTTTATATTTGTTTCATACCTAATGATCTTCACTTTATAAATTGTTTATATTTTTATTCAAAATTATTCTTGATGTTTTTGAAAATCAAAAGTGAAGAACAAGTAGGTTGCATGAAACTAGTTTTATAAAAACCCTTTTTGGTGTTCTTAAGAGTTTGAGCAATACAGATGATGTATTAATGTTTTAATTTGATTAAAAATATTAGGGGCTGTTTCTTAATGATATATTAACATGTTAGAATTGTTTTGGCATGATTATATATCATTTGGAGTATTTTTAAACTTGTTTTAAAGTTAAACAAGGTTGCTAGATTTTCTGGACAGCAACTATATAGCTTTTGTAAAATCCATGAAAAATGTTTTCACTGATCTACAAAGCATACCACATATTAACTTCATTAATTTAAGGTCCTAGTTAAGTTTAGGAAGTGTTCCCATGACTTAATTTGGCCTAGGATAGCCGTACTAAGTTTTTTTTTTTTTTTTTATTATGACTCAAATCTGGAAATTCTGACTCTTCATCACAAAATGCCTTAAAGTGATACCAAACATTGGAATCACATGATGAGACCCATGCCATTGGAAAGAGGACTAAAAAACCTAGTGAATTGAAGTATTTCCATGACTTAATTCGTTCTATTTTAGGCCACACAAAGCTATTTGTGAAGAAATTTCAGATTCTGTCTGGGATTGGAGTTCTTGTCACAAAATGCTTTAAAGTGATACTAAACGTTGGAATCACAAAACGAGACCTATGCCATTTGAAAGAGGACTTAAAAAACTTGTGAAATAATGTATTCTCACATTTTAAAAGTTTGTTTTAATGTAGGAAAGTATAGACCCAAAACAGTAGCTGAATTCTACATTTTTGTTGAAAAATAGAAATTGTTTCTTTCATAGAATTTCTTGTTTGAGTTATTATTTAATTCCACGATTGTATTTTAATGTTGATTAATCTACTAAGCATATTAAAGTGTTAATTGCATGGTAGGAATTATGATAATGATTTCTCAAATTAAATTCTATATATAATTAAAACCCTAATGGTTTCAATTAGGAGTTTTACTTGTTTTTGAAAAAAACAAAAAAACAAAAAAAAAACAAAACTAGTATTGTCATATGAGATATGATGGGATTCTTTTAATGAGATTAAAAGTACTTTATTATTGTTATGAGATAATAATAATAATATGACTTTAATTAATTATATGTCATTGCCATCATTGCCTTTTACTTTATGTTGCCTTTATTTTATGCAACGTGATTGTATAATTGTGAATGGATGATTATGGACTTAAGACCAATTAAATGAGATGTGATTGGCCGCATGTGATGTGAATGGTTTATTTAAAGGGTTGTGTTTAAAGTAGTTTAAATTTATGGTGATGTAATTGTATTGGGACTTGCATGCATCTTTCCCTCTCTATCCCTATGTATTCTCTTTCTCTTTAATCCCTTTCTTTTTATAAATTGTAATGTACAATTCAAGAAGGTGATTGATGGACTCTATATACATGGTGAAGATTTGTACGAGAGGAAAGCAAGGACTTGAGAAGGATTTGAAGATGACTACAAGATCTTGAGAAGATTTGTTTGTCTTTATGTAATTGTTACATAGGTGTAGACATCCATTTTTTACCATGAGTATGGTCATGAGTGGTTGCCTGTGATTAGAAATGAAATAGGGTGTTAAAACCCTAAGTTCCCAGTTTTACCCTTGTGGGTAATTAGATAGAAGTCATTATCACATGTAGGTTTTTAGGTCAGATTGAGTCGGTTCTTTTTGCATTTAGTTTTTATAGAGTCTAGGAACATCCCTGCAAAATTTCATTGCATTCCGAGTCAGGCTCAATAGGTAATTAGGTCTTTTGTGACCTAAGGGGCAGAATTGTCCTTTTGATCACAAAAGTCCCTAAGAGCTATCGAATTGGTTTTAGATTGTCCCGAGGTTTTGGCATAAGTAATTAGGGTGTATTTGGTAGCTAAGTTGATCAGTGGCAAGGTCTGTGGAGGTTTCTGGCTCATGATTGGCTCTTGAGGCTCGAAAGGCTCTTTCAAAGCCCAGATTAGGGTTTCGACCGGAAGCGACCGAGATTTGATATTTTTATTAAACCAAAGCCTTCAAAGGCTTCAAAACACTTTCCTAATACATTTTAAAACTTGTTTCAAGAAGAAGAAATGATTTCGAAAGCAATCGGTTAGCAAATTTTAAAACCCTAATTTGGGCCCTGCAGGCCCTAAACAGCTAATCGGTCAACTTTTCCCTAAACCTTTGACCTCGGTCAATGCATTTTTACTTCAAACACTTCTTAAAACATGTAAAATCGAATCACGATCGTTTCGGCGCTTGAATCGTCAAATTTGGACTTAAAATGGGCCCGAAAAGCCGAAAAAAAAAAAAAGCCGAAACCGGAACGAAACGGGCTGAGATAGGCCCACATAGGGCAATTTTGTGGATGGAGGATTGATGACCATCCACCTAGGGACGGCCAACCATCCATGAGGGACGTTCAACCGTCCTAGAGTGGATGGTCGTCGATTCTTCTAGCCAATAATTGCCAATTTTGAGTATCTTTTCTGCCTGGGACTCTTCCAAGCCCTGCCATGTGTCCAGTTCGGCCATGGGGACTTTTGGATGAGTATGAACACCTTGGAAGGCTGGTTTTGAGCCCTTGGATTACTTCTAAAAGATTCAAACACAGCCATTGATCAAACTCAGGCCTCCCTATAAATAGAGGGCCCAGAAATCAGTTTCGACACACAGAAAAAAACTTTAGAGAGCTAGCTTGGAGAGTAGAGGTTTGAGCAATTGCACAAGCTTCCCCCATAGCACTCTAGCTTAAGTTTTAGAATCCTTGAGGTCCTTGGAGTCCTTGGAGCTTGAGGAGAAGGCTTGGAGTTTGAGGAGAAGGCTGGAAGCAAGGAGGCAGAGAAAGAGGTTAGTAGTTTTCTTTCTTCTTTTTTTTTTTCTTCTTCTTCTTCTTCTTCTTTAATCATGCTAGATTAGGTTTTATTTCTTTAAGTATGCATAGGATTTATTTTATTATTAGTATACATAGGATATAGTTCATTGTTAGCATGCATAGTTTAAGTTCAATATTTCTTTAGTATGTATGATAGGCTAGTTTATTTAGTATGTATGCATATTTCTCTTCTTCTATTCTTCTTTAGTCATACCATATTAGGATTTTTAGGATTAAGTTCATGCATAAGTCTTTTAGGTTAGTAATCATGTTAGGTTAGTTTTAAAATCACATGTTAGTATTTTTAGGATGGATTTGTGTTATTCATATTAGGTTGTTAGTCTATTCAAGTTAAGCATAGTATTATTTTTATCAGGATTTATTTTGGAATGTTTGATTGATATATAAAATGTGTTCGAGGGAGCATGCAAAGGTGAGTCCCTTCCCTTGTGATTAAATGCTATGTTTTGATGATAGTTTAGTATACATATTAGGTTGCATTTAGTGCATTCTTTTACTATTTTTATTCATTGTTTTAGGGTTTTAAATACACTTTTTGATTACTTTCAAATCTGTCCATGGGTTTAAAGTAACCTAAAAGTGCATTAAAACTCATTTTTTAGGCTTAAATCAACTTAGAAACATGCCTAGGTTCCCATAGATAACTTAGATTGCATTTAGGCCATTTTCATGCATTGCTTACAATCTTTTATGCATTTTTATCTATTTTTCCAGGAATTCCAGCATGCATTATGTTGATATTTAGGAGTGCTTAGATGACTTTAGAATGTAGTTAGGGACATCTAGGGTAGGGAAGCCACTTGGCTTCACCTAGGACTCCCCTTTGTTGTAAAAACTACATCTAAATAGGGGTTTTAGCTTGTTTAAGAATCGATTTTTGTGAGTTTTCAAATGAAAATTAAAGAGGTTATTTTGGGATGAAACTCACATTTTGAAAGATGAATTATTTCAAACACACATCAACTCTCGAAGATAGAGTCTTAGATAAGGTAAAATGCCTTCAAGGATATAGTTCATTACAATAGGAGAGTCCTAGGGTAATCGAACTACGTGGACTTTGATCTTTGTCAAGCAATTGATAAGGTACGTAGGCAGTCAATAGGGCACAAGTCCAATCTTAGGTTGACTTCTAGTCTCCTAAGATCCTTAGGTTTCTTGTATACTTTTTGTACTATATATTATTATTATATATTATTATCCATATTTTGTGGTTGATTAGATATGCTAGGATTATTTTGAAAAGATTTTGATAAAGCCCAAACTTAATTAGGAGACCTTTAATTAGGGCGAGGTGGGTGCCTACAAGGAGTTCCTTGGAACTTTCCCACTTCGTAATCTAGCCCCCGAATCCAACTTTGATTCAAAGACCAAGTTTTTCCTTAAAATATGGGATCAGTGTTTTATTGAAAATAAAACTCTTTTTTTTTTTTGTGGTTTCCTTATTCCCTAAAAATAAGGTGGCGACTCCAAGTTTTTACAAACTCTTATCCTTTTTCAAAAACTCTATCTTGAGTGGATAATAGAGAAGGATAAACGTGGATAATAGAGAAGGATAAATCGAGACGGATAAACATCATCCACAATCCACTCAAGATAAACCACCCAAGAGTGAATGAGAGGCCTCCCGATCCAGGTTGGCTGGTTCACAATAGGTTTTAATTACGAATCACCCAACTCTCTTCTTTTTAGACCTAGGATTCATCTTTTTGGCTCAAAGCTTGAACCCACCCTTAAAAGTCCATAATCATTCCAAGGCCCATTTATATATATGTGATGTATGCTAATGTTGGGCCTAGACCTTATTTATTATATGTCCAAGATGATTCCACCATAGCCTCTAGGAGGACAGTGGGAGGATAATTGAGGACTAATAATAAAAATTGGTCTAAACTTTTTTATATGTATGAGATATATCTATCTATATATATATATGATGCATGTGATGCATGTTTATAAAATGAGACCTTTTATAAAAAAAGCCCTATATTTCAAAATTAAGTTGTAAGGAAAAGGCCATGGGCCTTATCCTAGCCTCCCACCACTATAAGGTAAGGGGATTCTTGTGATGGGTGTGTTTGGCTGCAGATATGCGGGAACATGTCCATCTTGAGGGTTCATCTTATCTTTCGCGTATAGGATACCATAAGGTGAAAAGCTGGTGCATCCCAAGAACCTATTATGTGAGGCATGCATCAGAACGTTGACCATACTTGTGTGAATGATGGGTGTGACTTAACTAAAATGTATTATCCAAAGACCTATTATGTGAGGGTACTACATTTTAGAGGCTAAAGAAAGATTGGAACTTGCTTAGAGAAGCATTAGGATAAAGAGTTATCTACTCATTAAGGCCAGGGTTAGTATCTAAGAACCTTTTATGTGAGGACTACTAATTCTTAATGGGACCCAAATCCCCACTAAGGAAATTCAATGTTGAAATTCTCGAGTCTCATTAAAGGATGTATGAGATTTGAATGACATAGTGGGAGCTACCATAAAACTTAAAGACCAAAAAGTTATTATGGTTTAATAATATGAAATTTATATTTATTATCTTCTGTTGTAGATGGCTCCACTAAACCCGCTCTCTAGAATACTTGATGACAATCGTTTGATTGGTCCTAACTTCCAAGACTGGTTAAGAAATCTTAAAATTGTCTTAGCTGCAGACAAAATTGACTATGTGATCAATACCCCACGTCTCAATGCTTTGCCTGAAGGGGCATCTAAGGAAGAGGGAGACACTTATAATAAGTGGCTTGAGAATGATGTGCAAGCGAGATGCTAGATGATGGCATCGATGACCAATGAACTGCAAAGACAACATGAAGTCATTGGCAGTGCACATGCAATCCTATTACGTCTGAGGGAGTTGTATGATTCACATAGCAGAATTGTAAGGTACAATGCTGTTGGTAAACTCTTCTCCAACAAGATGGTAGATGGGACATCTGTTAATGAGTACTGCCTCAAGATGATCCGAAACATTCACTCTTTGAATGATCTAGGTGTTGAGATCACATCTGAGATGGGGACAGACATTTTGTTTCATTCCCTTCCTGTTAGCTACAAGCAATTCATCATGAACTTTCACATGTCTGATGTGAATACAAACATTACCCTTATTGACTTAATGAATATGCTAGTAACTACTGAGGAGTCCTTGAAAAAAGGACTCCAAAGGGAATATTTTGGCTATTGATGAAGCTTCCACTTCTAAGACCAAGCCTAAAAGCGAGGAAAAAAAGAAGTCCAATGATAAGCCAAAAGGAGGCATAAAGAAGAAGAAATTAAACGGAAAGTGTTTTCACTGCGGCAAGATAGGTCATTGGAAGAGAAACTGCAAGGAGTACCTAGCTTTTTTGAAGGATGGTTCTTCTGATGGTACGTCCTATGCTTTATTCATTTACTAATTGAGAATTAGTATTATGCTGCTTATGATATGAGATACTTAATGTGAACCAGCTACCTAAGGGATTTGGAGGCCGATTACTTTTGAATCATTGTGGATTGTGGTTGATCTTTATCCGTCTCGATTTATCCTTCTCTATTAACCACATTTATCATTCTCTATTATCCACTCAAGATTGGGTTTTTTGAAAAAGGATAAGTGTTTGCAAAAAACTGGGAGTCGCCACCTTATTTTTAAGGAACAAGGAAACCATAAAAAAAAGTTTTATTTTAAATAAAACAATGACCTCATATTTTGGAAAAGCATGGTCTTCGAATCAAAGTTGGATTCAGGGCTAGGTTATGAAGTGGGAAGGTTCCAAGGAACTCCTTGTAGGCACCCACCTCACCCTAATTAAAGGTCTCCTCATTAAGTTTGGGCTTTATCAAAATCTTATCATGACAATCCTATTTATCTAATCAACCACAAAATGTGATTATAATACTAGATAATAGATAATAGTAATAAAAAAAGAATAAAAAATCCTACAGACCTTAGGAGACACAAAGTCATCCTAAGATTGGACTTGCGCCCTATTGACTGCCTACGTACCTTACCAATTTCTTGATAAGAATCAAAGTCCATGTAGTTCGATTACCTAGGACTCGCCTATTGTAATGAACCACATAATCGAAAGAATTCTATTTTATCTAGGACTCTAACTTCGAGAGTTTGAATTTTATCAAAACACTTTTTCATAAAGGATGAAATTTCATTCCACTTTGAATTCTTTCAAAATCACTTTTTAGAATCATTCTCGAAGTAGATTCCTAAATAAAATAGAACTCTATCCCTATTGTAATTCTTACAATAAAGAAGAGTCCTAAGTGGGGTCAAGTAACCCTCCTAATCCTAAAGTCTCTAGCTAGTCCTAGGTTAGCTTAAATACCTAAAAGACTAAAATTATGCATGCTGGAATTTCTAGCAAATACATAAAAAAATGTAATAGAGAATGTAAACAATGCATGCAAAAATGTCATAAATGCAATCTAAGTTATCTATGTGAATCTAGGCATGTTTCTAAGTTAATTTTGACCCTAAAAAAAAATGATTTTAATCCACTTTTAGGTTGCTTTAAACCTTGGACAGATTTAAATATAATCAAAAAGTGGATTCAAAACCCATAAAAATAATGAATAAAAAGGGTGTAAATGTCCTAATATGCAACCTAATATGATATACCAAAATGATCATGCATCATGCTTAAAAGACACCAATTTTAAATATAAGGGAAGGAAATTTACCTTAGCTTGTTCCCTCGAACACAATTCATATGATATTTCAAACATTAAACATAAAAATGAATGGTATAAACAAACCTAAATTCCTATCAACCTATACTAATTTAGCATACTCAAAACAAACAAACTAGACTTGATTTTATTTATAAAACTCATAAATGCAGAAAATTTATATGCTAACCTATATGCAACTAACCTTTACTCTTAACCTTTGAATACCCAACTTAGGTATCCATCCCTAGCATGGTATGGACATAGAAGAAGAATGAAGAAGAAGAAGAAGAAAATGAAGAAATAGAAGAAGAAGAAGAAATATGCAAACTTATTAAAACAAACCCAATATTTAATTGAACTAACCTTTTTTGCTTCCTTCTTCCTTGCTCCTAGCTTCTTCTTCAAACTCCAAGGACTCCAAGGACTTCAAAGATGCAACTAAAGTTTCTTAGGGGTTGGTGTAATGCCTTGAGGCTTTACTCTACCAATTTGGCTCTTTAAATGCCTTATGAGATGTTTTAAAACTGATTTCAGGGCTCTCTATTTATAGAGGGACTTGAAATTGATCAATGGCTGAGTTTAAATCTCTTAGGAATGATCCAAGGGCTATAAACCAGCCTTCCAAGGTCTCTCAATTCATCCCAAAGTCCCCAAGGCCGAGATAGACACATGGCAAAGTCCCAGAAATCAAAAAGACTGAAAAATAGCAGGTATAGACTATTGGCTCGGGTGACCATCCACCTTGGGACGGTTGGCCATCCCTCAAGGACGGTTGGCCGTCCCTTGGGGGATGGTCATCGAGCCATCAGCCCAAATTTGCCCTATATGGGCCTATTTCAGCCTGTTTCGACCCGGTTTCGGCTTTTTTCGGCTTTTCGGGCCTGTTTTAAGTCCAAATTTGACTATTCAAACGCCGAAATGATTGTGATTCGATTCTTCATGTTTTAAGAAGTGTTTCAAGTGAAAATTCATTGACCAAAGTCAAAGTTTTAGGGAAAAGTCGACCGATTAGCTGTTTAGGGCCTGCCGGGCCCAAATTAGGGTTTTAAAATATGCTAACCAATCGCTCTCGAAATCATTTATACTTCTCGAAACAAGTTTTGAAAATATTTAAGAAAGTGTTTTGGAGCCTTTGAAGGATTTGGTTTGATAAAAAGATTGAATCTCGGTCATTCCCGGTCGAAACCCTAATTCTGAGCTCGAAAGGGCCCCTCGGGCCTTAAGAGCCAAACATAAGCCAGGAGGCTCACCAATCCTTGCCACTGATCAACTTAACTACTAAACACACCCTAAATATCCATGCCAAAGCCTCGAGATCATTCGGGACAAGATCGACAGTCATTCAGAGCTTTTGTGATTCAAAGGACAGTATTGCCCTTCAAGTCACAAAATGCCTTATTTTCTATCAAGCTTGGCTTAGAATGCCATGAAATTTTTCAGGGATGTTCCTAGACTCTCTAAAAACTAAATGTAAGAAGAACCGACTCAATCTGACCTAAAAACCTACATGCAATAATGACCTCTAACTAACTACTCACAAGAGTAAAATTGGCAACTTAAGGTTTTAACACCCTATTTCACCTCAAATCATAGGCAACCATTAATGACCATACTCATGGTCAAAAATGGATGTCTACACTTAATTATGTTTTCTTGTACAATGTGATTGTATGTAAGAAACAAAAGGAAGCAGAAGGTCGAGTATATATCGAGCTTACTTTGTTTGGAAAAGGATCAAGAGTTGCTACTTTTGACATTGAAGCTTGATTCTTGACTAGTTTATTTAAAGATTCTAGGAACTTTAATATTATTGCCAATTGTAATAAGTACTTCTTTTGAGGTTTTATTAAGGCATCGTTTGGATTTGTTTTTTGTAAGTACTTATTTGCTTTTTTTAAAATTTGCAATATGTAATTTCTTATAAAAATTTTAAAAAAGCAAATAAGTACTTATAAAAAACAAATCTAAACGGTGCCTTAGTTTTTAAATACTTTGCTTATTTAAAATAGTTTGTCTATCATATTTGATATTTTGGATTTATTCTAGCAATTGTTTTAAAGTTCTAAACTCTTTATGAATGGTTTGAATAAATGCATGGAATGATATATAAAGGATTCAACTTTAAGGATCATATTAATAAATGAATCTTGATTCATTAAATAATATGAACCGATCACCCATTGTTTTTTAAAATGGTGATTAAGATGATAATACATAAGATTTATAAACCTAGTAATTTTAGTTTGGATACTTCATATCTATTTGAATGTTTGAAAGGGTTCAAATGATTCAAAAATATGAATATTTGAAGTGTTCAAATGATTCATATGAAGTAAAAACTAAAAGAAAATATTGAGAATATTTGGTTGATTCTTATATCACTAATTGACCTTAGATATGTTAAACGATATAGTTTGGAGATTATTTGGAATTATGAGATTTTTCCAAATAAACTTCAAAAGTTTGTTTTCTCAAATAAAGAGTTATTGAAAAACAATGTTTCTACAATGGTTAAGAACTATACCTTAATGAAACTCAAAAGGAATATTATGTGATTAAAAAGTTTAATATATAAAATACCTTGAAGTGTTTCAAAAAGGCAAGTGGGAACAATCATGTCATCAATATTATTATTGTCTTTCTTTATAAAGTACATACTTTAATACTAGCATAAAGTCTTCTTTGCCATAACACCTTTTGTGAGTGTTAGAAGCCTTGTCTTGCGAAGACTAGTATATGATACTATGGTGATTGGCTTTAGTGCAAGTGAGAGATTGTTGGAGATATGCCCTAAAACCAATCCTAAAGGACATATCAATTTCATTTTATAAAAATAAGAAGGTATCACTTGTTTTGTTTTTAAATATACAAGATAAGGTACATGAATAAATGATAAAAGAAATACATATCTCAAGTTTTTGAGATAGAGAGACTTATATTTCTCATACACATTTATTCTAAAGAGTTCTTACTCATAGGTTTATTAAAGTGGACATTTATAAACCACTAAGAGTAGCACAGATTTAAACTAGCTCCAATTAGAGGACATGTAGTTTTTCCTATTTGTGTAGTGACACTATAGTTAATTTGTGGGTGCATGTTAGAGAACATGTACACTAAACATGATCTGATAAGAATATTCTTATGGAGTTTAAGTCAAAGGAATATTCTTATGTTACGTCCATCGAATGGTAATCCTTATACTTGAGGCACCAAAATTATCTTGTGCATTAGTTATTAGAGTTTGATAGTATCTCGTACATCTTTAGCCATCCGGATGTAATCGGTACTCATTTGTTCTAGTGGGTTATGTATGAAGGTAAATGAGTGCGCAAGAATGAATCATCACTCTCACTTTAATGAGAGAGAATGTCAGGGTTTATTTACAAAGATAATTCTTATATTGAATCTTTGGCCAGAGTGATAGGTAAACTGTGAAAGAGTTTCATCAGGTTCATCTTATTGAGATTATATTTTGTGTAACATATAATAAGTTGTTAAGATAGGGTTTGACTTATAATCATACCTGATTATCTTAACAGTGACATTAGGGGATGAAGGATTAAGTAACATGAAGGGTTAAGTAACATGAAGGGTTCATTTAGTTCTACTATTCACCCACATCTAGGGTACGTCATGATATGTTGCTAGAGGCCACTCATGACTAGTGAAGCCTAATAATAAAGTGTTATCATTGAGGGCAAAATTGGAATTGTTCCGATTGAACCATAAATAGAAAGTTTCTTGTTTTAGAAAATATGAGATGTCCCTGTCCACTACAAAGTTGGGGTGAACCCAAAGGGTCACACACAAAAAAGACACAAGTGAGTTCTTTAAGTTATGAGAGGGGTTAGTTTCTAATTTATATAACTTATGTGGTCTCTTTAATTAATTGTTAATTAAGGAGAACTAAGTTGCAAAATTAGAAACCCTAGTATTTGCCTATAAATACAAGGGTGGGGGTGCATGCTAGCACTAAGTCCACTCAAACCCTAATAGAAGAGAGGCTATCATCATCCACCCTAGGAGGCCGTGAGCTTGCTCTCCTCCCAAGGCCATGACTTGCCTTCTCTCCCTCTCTAGCTTGCTTTGATTCAAAGTGTTGAATAAGTGCAAGGACTTTGAGGAGTTTTGTGTTCGTGTGGATACCTTGGAGGCTTCATACACTTTGAAGCTTGGATTCGATTCGAGGTTTCAAACAAAAGGCAATCAAGTAAGTTATTTAAATTGTTTAAATATTTGTTCTTGCTTATATTCATGATCCTATGCTTATGTTTGAATCCTGGTTAGTTTGTGATGATGGATTCAAGTTTAAAATAAAGTTTTATAGTATGTCTTTGGTTGCGAATCCTCCTTGATCACGATCCTTTCAGGATGGTGGCTATGTAACCTTTGGTGATGATAGCAGAGGTAAAATTATTGGTAAAGGTAAGATTGGTAATTGCACTATTACAATTGATAATGTATTGCTTGTTTGTGATTTGAAGCATAATTTACTTAGCATTAGTCAATTATTTGATAATGGTTATTATGTGAATTTTACTTCTAGTTCTTGTAATGTTTTGAATAAAAACAAAAACAATATCCTTGTTGCAAATCGTATTGGAAATGTTTACATCACAAGCTTTAAAGATTTAGCATCTCAAGATGTAACTTGTTTTTCGGCTTTACAAGAAGCAAATTGGCTATGGCATAGAAGGCTTGGGCATGCTAATATGGATTTAATCCAAAAGCTTTCTAGAAATGAACTTGTTTTAGGTTTGCCCAAATCAAATTTTTCAAAAGATAAAATTTGTGATGCATGCCAATTTGGAAAACAAATCAAAGTTAGTTTTAAACCCAAAGCGCATATCTCTACATCTAGGCCTTTGAAGTTGTTACATCTCGATTTGTTTGGACCAAACGATGTAGAAAGTCTTGGTGGTAAACTCTATACCTTTATCTTAGTTTATAATTATTCAAGATATACATGGGTTTTATTCCTTACTCACAAGAGTGATGCTAGTGGTGAATTTATTAAATTATGCCAAAAAATTGAAAATGAACAAGGCCACTCGATCATTAGTGTGAGAAGTGATAGAGGTAGGGAGTTTAAAAACCAAGACATCGAAAACTTTTGAGATGAACAAGGATACTCACATAACTTTTCAGCTCCAAGAACTCCGCAACAAAATGGAGTGGTTGAAAGAAAAAAATCTTTCATTGCAAGAGATGGGTAGAACCATGCTAAATGAACATAAACTTCCAAGAACTTTTTGGGCGGAAACGGTAAGTACCACTTGCTATGTGGGAAATAGAGTGGTTATTAGACTTATTCTAGCCAAAACTCCATATGAGCTATGGAATGGTCAAAAACCAAACATTAGCTATTTCAAAGTCTTTGGATCTAAATGTTTTATTTTAAATGATAAGGATCATCTTGCAAAATTTGAGTCCAAATCCGATGTAGGCATATTTATTGGTTATTCATTCAATAGTAAAGCCTGTCGTGTCTATCATAGACGTACTCAAACGGTGCAAGAATCCATGCATATTGTATTTGATGAATCTAATCCTTTTTCTTCTAAGAATGTTGTTGATGAGGATGAAAACAACAAAATTTTGTCAATTGCGGAGGAAGAGTTTAGCAAGTTCAAAATTGGTGAGTCTACACCAAATGATGTCTCCCAAGAGCAAGCTAAAGAGGACATTTCAAATGAAGAGATGTAACCTTCAAATGAACCTCAAGAGTTGCCAAAAGCTTGGAGATTTGTGAGAAATCATCTAAATGAGAAAGTTATAGGTAATTTTACTGATTGGACCATATAATTGCATAATTTTATTGCATTATTCCCATCATTTTGTGCATACTCGAGCCATTTATATTTATAAATAGATGCTTTTTATGTTTTCTTATTTTTTCATGCCTTGTAGGAAAAGTGCAAATAAATTGATGCTTTTTGCATGCAAAGTTGGAGTTTAGAGTCAAACCTTAGAAGTCTTCAAAGGTCATGAGACTTACGTGACATACTTTTAAGTGTGTCCAGATGCCACATATCAAATTTCAAAGCTAAATGCCAAATAGTTTAGGAGATATGGCAAATGAAGTCATGAAGTGCAAAAACAACCAATCTGTGTATTCTAAAAAACTGCTTTTCTCCGGATTGAATTAGACCGTGAAACCACAATGGTTGGAAAGAATACTTCTCAAGCTTCACGTGCATATAAAGATCATCCAAATCCGACTCCGGACGAGAGAGATAGGAGCATTTGAAGTCGGAGGCATTTTCAAGCTTTTGGGCAAAAGTTGTTTCCTACTACCGGTAGTAGGCTTATTACCGGTAATAGGAATTATCAAGAAATCTTGGCGATGAGACAGCAAGCTCTTCAACCGGTAGTAGGCTTACTACCGGTAATAGGACCCGCGTGGCAAATTTCACTTTTTACTTTTTTGTGAACTTTTTAATGGCAATCTTGTAATTTCTTCCAAAGGGATGTTGCCCTAAAGTGAGGGGGTATAAAGCCTCACTTTCCAGCCATGAGAGAGGAGCTCCTCCATTATTTCTTGCTCCATTAGGTTAGGGTTTTAGTTGTTCTTCATTTTCTTAGCTTAGGATTAGCTTACTTTAGTTTTAGTTTTGCATATTCTTTGTTCATTTCATTTGTAAGCTTTAGTTTAGGTTGTTTAATCTTTCATTTGGTTGTTAAACTTTGTATTTTCATTCTCAAGTAATATAAATAGTTTTCATTTCAAGTTTCTTGCATTTATGATTCATCAACTAGCTTTAATGGAGTTCTAAACCTCAAGAATGTGAGTTCTATAGTGGATTTCATCTCCAAACCCTAGGTAAATAGTATTCTTTCGTTTTATAAACCCTTAATGTCTATGGAATGACGTTTAATCCTCTCTTATCTTTTGAACCCTTGTGATTATGCATTCTTAACCATTGTATGACTAGTAAGCTTGTTATATTTGGTTCTTAAACTCACATGCACACCACATGTTTGCGAAAATGTCAACGAGATGTTTAATCCTCTCTTATCTTTTGAACCCTTGTGAATATGCATTCATGACTATTATATGACTAGTAAGCTTGTTATATTTGGTTCTTGAGCTCACATGCACACCACATGTTTGTGAAAATGTCAAAGAGAGTGTTAAGTTTCATTCCATCTTTTGTGTTACTCAAATTAAGCTTTTATTGTTAAACTCTCCAATCAATACTATAGTGTAAATGGAATCTTGATTGAGCATTGCATGAGAAATCATTTATCAAAAGTTTGGAAGGAATGAATCCATAGGACTCATCTCACTTAACTTTAATTTGTTTTCTTTTACAAATTGTCATCATTTAGTATAAACAAACACTCAACAATCAAAACCCCCATGATTTTACACTTTCTTTTGCATTTTTTGGTTTGTAACACATAAGGATCATTTAGACCTATTCCACTCCCGTGGATATGACCTAGGGGCTCCCTTAGAATTATTGCTTGACAACCGGTAGACTCCTATGCTTGGGAATCTATTGTGCATCACATTTTCAGTTCAAGCACTTACTCAGGGAGGTAAGTACTAGATCTAATCTTAGAAATAGTTGTGGCAATATTGCATTTGTTTCTCAAATTGAACCTAAAAATTTTAATGAAGCCGAAAATGATGAAAATTGGATTATGGCCATGCAAGAAGAACTTAATCAATTTGAAAGAAATCAAGTGTGTGAACTAGTACCTAAACCTAAGAACTATTCCATCATTGGTACTAAATGGATTCTCGAAACAAAAAGGATGAAGATGGAAATGTAATTAGGAATAAGGCATGACTTGTTGCATAAGGCTACAATCAACAAGAAGGTATTGATTATGATGAAACATATGCACCGGTTGCTAGACTTGAAGCCATTCGCATGCTTCTTGATTTTGCTAGTTTTAAGAATTTCAAATTATATCAAATGGATGTGAAAAGTGCATTTTTAAATGGTTATATTTCGGAGGAAGTTTATATTAAACAACCACCCGATTTTGAAAGCAACATTTTTCCTAACCATGTTTACAAACTTTCAAAAGCACTATATGGCTTAAAACAAGCACCAAGAGCATGGTATGAAATGTTAAGTGGATTTTTGCTCACTAATGGTTTTATTAGAGGCAAAATTGACACTACACTTTTCATAAAGATTAAAGATAATGATATGCTTATTGTTCAAATATATGTTGATGATATTATTTTTTGTGCTACTAATGATCTTTTTTGTC
>JAESVK010000227.1:1523990-1542107 GCA_017140935.1 Hamamelis virginiana
ATAACTTATTTTTCAAATCAGCCCCGACAAGAAACTGCATCATTGAATGGTGGCACTGCAGCATTGAATTTTGGGATGAATCTAAGCGGTCCACGCGGCATTGCAACGGGATTCGTGGCGTCGCTCATGAGCGACGTCGCTCGGGAGAACCCCTCTATATATATATATAGATTATTGTTTGGGTCATGTTCTTCGTATCTATGATGAAATGGTACTTTCCATATATGTTGTTTCTCAAAGTAGGACCTAAATAAACCCATAAACAAAAATAAATAACTAAAGATCCAATATTTTTATATTTTTTTCTAATTTTCTCAGCACCCAAACAAAGAATACAACCAATGCCATATCTAACTACTTGAAAATCAATGATTATCTTAAAAAGAAAAAAAAAATTAACAATAAAAAAATAAAATCCAAGTGCCGAACTTATACATATTCTCAAAGCTCAAACAAAAATGAAAAAAAAAATTCACCTTAGGAACAGGGGAGAGAGAGGGAGAGAGGGAGAGAGGGAGAGAGAGAGAGGAGACATACCTGTACCAAATGGATGTTGAGTTTGTGAACTTGATGGAAGCTTCCTTCTTCAGTGGTTTTCCCAAAGTGAAGAACAAAGGAGCTGCGTGTTTGTATCAGGATGGAAGCCAGCTCTAATTCCTTTGCATTGTAATTACAATTCATACCCCTCCCCCAAAAGAATTGGCGGTCAAAAAAATAGCGCCCATTAAATTCCTACGGAATTGGGCTTGCGGAATCTTAAATCAGATTCATGTGGGCCTCTAAATGATGGAATTAGAATTGGAAAGCCCAATTCCAAATCCACGCCCCAATTCCGACCCCATTTCCTGCTTCCAATCGGGCCCTAATTTTAATGTATTACTTTTTCTTATGTATTTTATGTATTTCATGTTATTTACAGTGATACATGTTGATTCTTGTTTTCATTAACGTATAAAGTTAAATTTCATTCTGTTTTACATCTCTGTAAATGTTTTAGTTTTCAGGGTTTTTCTTAGAGAATACTTTAATTGGAGATACATTAATCTATGTGTATTTCATAGTTTTTCAAGAATATTATGACTAGAGATACATGTATCTCTAGAATGTTTACGCGATAATATGTGTATTAATGTCCGTTTTATTGATTTCATTTTTATTAATGTTAGTAGCTATGTTTCGTGCCGCTTCTCCACGGTGATACGGTATCTCAATGTATTTTAGAGTCTTCCCGTTTTTGTTGGAGAACATTATGGTTGAAGATACATGTATTCAGAAATCTTGCATGGATAGCAAAATCAAATTTTGAATTTTCAAAATCATTGAAGTGGCAATGAGATTTTAGAAATTTAGCTATGGATATTTAAAAAGTATTTTGGACCTTTTGGTAATTGCCAAATATGAAATAAATCCACATTTGACTATTTCTCAAATTTCAACATCGTGATTAGGGACAAAACTGTCATTTTAAATAAATAACTTAATCTTTTTTATTACTATATGGGCATTTTACGTCAATAATCCTAAGTTTTTGAAATATTATGTGAACAAATCCGATCCAAAGATAATTACGTAAATATTTGTTTTGGACCAAAATACCTTTGTATTAGACAAAATAATAACCATTTTACCAAGTAAAGGGTCAAAAAGTCAAAAAAAGAAAATGTTAACAATCCTCAACTTTGCATTGAATCCCCAGTTTAATATAGAATCTCCAATCATAAAAAATGAATAGAATCCTCAATTTAACAAAGGATCCTCAATTTAACAAAGGATTCTCAAGCTCCAAATTAACATAGAACCCTTAATTTTACTAAAAATTCTCAATTCCAACTCATCATTACATATCCCTTAGAGAGGGACATGAAATGACAAGTATTAAATATTGATTTAACGTGTTGGGGATTGTGAATTATATGTAAAACTGGGGATTTTGTGTAAAATTGGGGATTAGGGATTCTGCATAAAATTGGAGATTAGGGATTATGTGCAAAATTAAAAGTCAAAATCAAAATTTGATCTTTTGAAGGGTATTTTAGTCCAAAACCAGTGATAGGTTCACTTTCGTGATTATCTTTGGATCGGGTTTGTTCACGTAATATTTCGAAAACTTAGAATTATTGACGTAAAATGCCCTTACTATATTTAATCCAGAACTTTTTGATATAAGCTCCTCCTATCAAGGGTTTTGGATTCGGTAGTGATATGATATCGGATCACTACCTAGTGATCCATCTAGTGTGGCCATACCTACCGTAAACCTACACTAAAAAATAAAAATCAATAGATCTCAACAAATTTTAGAAATAACAAAAGTATTGAAATGCTAATAAATCTCCATCTGGCCAACTGCAAAAAGCTAATTGTGAAAAAATCACAGTGATTGGGTCAAAAATCATAGTGATTTTACAGTCAGTTTCTATAAATAAAAAAAAATCATAATGATTCTACAGTTAGTTTTTGAAAATAACTAACTGTGAAAAAATGATAATATTTTGAAGAACAAAATAGTCACTATTTTTTATAGTGACATTTAAAAAACAAAATGGATGTCATATCACCATGATTATTGCTCAAAAAATGAGTGAAAAACATTGGATTATTACTAAAATAATTTTGTCTTTTAATACCCAAGTCAAGACAAATAATTAAGGACCCTTGGATCATCTCATGGCCTTATGTGGCACAACCTCACGTGTGGATCACTTGATAGTGATCAAATGTTAGATTACTACCGAACCAAAGTCCTCAATCAAGGGCTTTTGAGTTTTGAGTTAAAAACTCGTTTTTCTTACTTACGAAGTATGAGTATAATTATCGGAATTAAATGCGAAGTGGACTATATTGACTTAAGGTATGATACCTTGGAACTATCCAACATAATGTATTTAATTATCTATATTAAAATTTGTAATTGATGAGCGATGAATGGTTATAAAGATGCATAAATAAAAATCTTAACAAATATTAATTTATGAATGAGATATCCAGCTACAACTCAACTCAACTAAGCTTTAATTCTAACTATGGGGACAGATGGTTTGAAAAAAACTGTTTATGCCTCATTTTCTGGACAGGATTGAATTGATCTACAGAAAATATGCACTTACCAAACAGTACTAAATAAAAACCAGGCAAACTTATCCTCAGCTGGCCAAGTTCTTAAGTTTGCCAAACACCCCCTTATGTTCACATCATGAACTCCTTTAAAATTAACACAATATGAGTCCTCATTTAATTTGCTACGAAGATGCCCATAATAAATATGCCTTCAAAATGCAAGTCCATCAGCCAATTTTTAATCCAATGTTGACGGGGTAATTATTAATGTCTGGATTTTGATTATATAGAGGATGAGAAGAATATAATTCAGAAAATATAAAATCATTGAACATTAAACAACTAGACAGGAAACTTAGTTATATTCAGTTTTTTATTTGTTTTCCAAAATTGGGGGAGATATATCTTTCCTAGTTAACCCACCAATGGCAAAATCTTTGCAAATACCAGTTGATGTAGTAAAGGACACCTCTATAACAATCGCGAAGGGCAGTTTCAATTTTTCATCATCATCTAATACAACCCTCACCATTGTGGTTTAACTTAGCATCTTCCACAGCTAAATATGGGGAAAATGTTTTCTACTTTAAATAGAAAACACAATGAAAACAATGAGAAAAAAATGAGTCAAAATATTGGATTTTTCTCTACCAAATATCTGGGGGATTACCCTACCTTATTGACCCTCCACAAATTGATGAAACCTTGCAAACACCGGCTGACGTAGTAAAGGGCACATCTTTGTAGCGGGCAATCAGTTCCGTATCAGTGTGGAGATCCACTTGCACTGTTTCCCACACCTTCTTTTTAGGGTTTAGAGTATCATCAGGCTCACCTTCAAACCCAGGAAGCATAATTCGTTCTCCAACAATAGCAGCTCTGGGTGGATCAACCAATTCAACCTGAAATTGCACCAGCATTGACAGCATTGGATTAGTGACAATGCTTTAAATATTGCAATAAGTTTATAAGCATAAGTTTTACTGCTCAATATCAGTTCTGCAAATAAAGTCATCTATCCTCTCACCAAAGAGATGTACACAACACCACTCCTAAGCTTAAAGGAAAAGGTAACCAAATTGCCAATATAGTAAATGGGTGTGTCAACATTAAATGCATCTTCCTGTAGAACGATAGTTAGTAAATGTCTAGGGTCCGTTTGGACAAGCTACTACTTGTTTTTTACTTTAAAAAGAAAGAAAAGTCACTTCTTTTTTCTTTCTTTTTTTGCTTTTAAAAGTAATAAACAAGCAGCGGAGACTAGTCCAAACTAACCTTTAATTAGCACACTTTTCAGCTCATCAATCACCCCTATGCTTTAATAGGCAATTCAAACTGTGTTCTATAAAACAATAACACCAAACAACAATTATTGAGTCTCTACCTGACCTTTGCAATGCATCTTGACCGACCCACACACAAAAGGAGTCATTTTGTAGGAGATGGGGAAGTGGAAAGGTAACGGGCAAAAAGTAAAGTAAGTGAACCTTGTCCATATTTTTGCTTAATGGACACTGAAGGGGTGTGATTCCTAATACCCATTCACAAGGTGTGATTAATGGCATCATCACTTTGAGAGATGGCTCAAAACATAAGCAGAAAGACACAAATGCTGGTTAGAAGGTGTCACTGGCTTTCTTACCTTGGTATGGTCACTGTTAGAAGCAGCAAGAACCATTGCTTGTGATTTAATACCCCTCATGGTTGCAGGCTTCAGGTTGCAAAGAACACAAACCTTCCGATTCTGCCAAAACAATTACTGCTGTGAACAAACTATAGACTAATTGGCACTTTTTAAAACTTGAAAAAGAACATATCAATATTATAAAAGATCTGAAAGAGCAGAGAACAAAAACCTGCATTTCTTCAAGGGGTATATACTTGACAAGTCCACTAACAACTGTTCGGGGCTTTTCCTCACCCACATCAATCTCTTCAACGTACAGAGAATCGGCATCAGGATGCTTCCCAACTTTGGTAATAAGGCCAACACGAATATCAAGTCTTGCAATGGAAACTTCTACTTCACCAGTGGCCTTAGGTTTGACTCCACTTGCAGATTTTGCTGGCCTTTGCTTCTTTCCATTGCCACCTGTCAAAAACAGCAGAATATATAATATCTAAGCAACTATTTGAAAAGTATTCCCACTATCCTGTTAATTAAATCTATACTAATATATAAAGCCAACACTAAAGTTGGGTGCGCTCACATTTACTTTCCATAACTATCCTCACATAAATAATATTTACTATATATATATATATATATATATATAAAAGCCTATATAAGAACTTTTTATACCACCCACTACTTTCATAACAACTCTATTCCACTTCTCCATCTAACTTTTTAGTAACCACTTTTTTAAATTCAAATTTTTATACTTCTTCTTTTTCTATTTATTTTTTAAATATTCTTCAGTTTTTTTCTTCACACATGCATCGCTTGCACTCTAACTCTACGCAAGAAAACCAACCAGGACAAGTAATAATTGTTATAAAATAGGATAAAAACAAGCTACGCATGGCAAACAGATTTTAGCAAAACCTAGACTAAGAGTAGCCATGAACTATGGCATCCCACAATAAGGAGAAGAAATGGAAGCCGGACTCCATAAAAATATAATTTTTTTTTATCAAGACTCGGTATTACAAATATACACATGGAACTTCCTTAAACTGTGTCAAACCTATTAATGAAAATTAACCAGCCCAATAAGAAATAAGTAGTTGAATAGACCGCAATTAGAAACAACAATTATATGAAAGAGGCATAAAATATCAATTATATGAAAGAGAGGCATAAAAATTATTCTTGCCCGAAACTTTTGTTTTCTTCAGTTGCTCAGCAATCTTCTCTGCTTCAGCTTCTGCCTTCTCAATCCTATCAGCTTGACTTCCAGCAAACTTTTCCCTTAGGCACTCCACTTCCTCATCTTTCTGTGCATCAACCATTTTCATTATATGAGTAACTATCAACCAAAGCACATTTCAAACCCAACAAGAAGAATAACAAATAACAGGCCTAAGCCCTAACAGAATAACATATATACCAATTCCTTGAATAATGGCTCTGGTGTCCCGATTTTGTGACCGGCAGGTAGAAAATCCCAAGGCTTTCTTGCCCTATCCATATCTCCTTTCCCATCACAAAGTGAAACGTGTGTTTCAGGAGGTAAATTAAGCTGCTTAAGTACCTTGAGTGCAATTGAAAAACAAAAATGTCCAGCATGGTAAAAAAAAAAGTTAACAGCTACACCAACCCCCAAAAAAAAAAAAATATTTAAAAAAAAAAAAAAAAAAAAAATCAAATGTGATGATACACAACTGGTTGTACATATAGATCTGCAGGGCAGGCAAATTACCTCAAGAGAAAAGGATGGCATGAAAGGTTCTAACAGACATGAGATAAGATATACTAGCCCTGCAGCAGTTCTCATAACGATAGAACAGGAAGGTTGGTCTTCCTTGTAAAGCTTCCAAAATTGGCTTTCCTGCATAGCAGTTATGAATACAGCAAGTCTTAAGCAGTGACAGTATATAGCCTTGCAGCCCTCTTCAATCCATGGAAATATTATATAAAAAATAATAAGAAAGCAACGAAATATGAAAGGAATAAAAAAAAAGTGTTATGAGCTTACTTGCAGATACGCATTTCCCTCGCTAGAAATGCTCATTGCAGTTTTTAGTCCTTGTTTTAGTTTAACCTATACAAATTATGGGATGTGAAACTAATGCAAAATTTTGGAGAGAAAATGTTCAGGTTATAGCTCATGCAACAATACTATCCAGTCAATAACCTTCTCCATGGCTTCTACATATTGCTCCACATATTTACCAACTTTTTCTGCCAATGTGCTCGTCAATTGATGTGATTCTACACCTGGAGTGTCAGGAATAATGGATCCATAACCTAGACCTGTAAAAGGAATTGTCAGTTAGAAACCTGTGGATGGATAAAATCCACAAGGGTAAGTTTATATGCACCAATGTATAATAACAGTGTTTCTTTTGTACACCAGGAAAGTCCATAAAAGTACTTACTATACAAAGGGAAAACAAAATACCCCCAGCATTTCATGTAGAGGTCACAGATTAATATCAGATGAATAATTTTACTTTTTTGTTCATTTTTCCTTTGAAATTAAACATGTTTAACAAAATTCTTTTTCACTCCTGATAAAAAAATCATTTTATCCACAAAGTACATTGATCTGGTTAGGCGAGGGGGGGAATGAAACTGACCATTCCAGGAAAATCATGTACCCATAAATAAATCAGCTCCCATGAGGAATGAAAAACAGCTATGTTAATTAAAGTGGGAAAAAAAAGTTGTGCACACTTTATTTAATGAATGTAACACAAAAGTTGCAGAACATCCTATATTTCCATAAACTGAAGGCTTCCTTTTCACAGGCAGCTGACCAACCTGGAGGCTTTGCAATAAAGCTCAAGACTCGATTTACAAAGTTGCCCAAATTACTCAGCAACTCGCTGTTTAGTTTCGCTTGCAAGTCAGTCCATGTAAATAATGTGTCGGATACCTAATTATCATCAGTCAATAAGAATTTGCAAGGAACAAAAAAGAGCAGTAAGTAAAACATAGGTTTAGGTAACAAAGTCAAAACAGGTTTTAGAACAGAAATACCTCAGGCCTATTAGTTAGCAAGTAATATCTCCAAACTTCTACAGGAATTTTTGTATCTTTTGCATCATTGCCAAAAACTCCTATGCCCTTACTCTTGGAGAACTTTCCTGCAGATACCATCCAAAATTAAATTCAATTAGCTCAAGGTGTTTAACAAACAAAATATTAAGGTTTCATAAGAAGAGAAGGTTATCTATCACTCAACAGTTCACTGCACAACAGTGGAACCAAAGGCATAGATGCTAAGCCACTATCAGAAAGTTAAATAACCTGCTTCATAGTTCAAGTATTCAGTAACACTGATAGTCTTCATCAAAGTCCAATTTTCACCAGTTCCCAGAAGTGTAGATGGAAACATCACCTGAAATTTTAATAAATGCATAGTTATTTGATTTAGTCTCCACATCATTCATGTAAATCACATTCTACATTATTAAAGCAACTGTATTTAACTTCTACATTAGTGTGTCTAACTTCTTTTTTTGCTAGATATACATAGTTAACACAGGGTGTTCCAAACAGGACATATGCCAAATGCCCAAATGAGATATAAAATACGGAGAGTAGCCACACAGATTTCTTCCAAAATGGAACAGGGAAATAGAAAGCAAGAAAAGATGTGATGCCATCACCATTATGCAATTCTACTCCTATAGACACCAAAACCAAAGGAATCCGTACACAAAGGGCATATAAGAAGTGAGACCATAAATAACCCCCATCAAAACAAAAGAGAAAAAAAAAACATGCGCATGCACACACACACACACACGGACAGAGAGGGAGAGAGAGAGAGAGAGAGAGAGAGAGAGTATAACCCACTGAAAAGACTTTCGATATGGAACATAGAAATCTAAGGAGGATGCATTCTACACTATCTATTGTAGGAGTAAGATTCGAAATAATAACATATGATATTTAAATTATTCATCCCTACCCATGGTTTAAAAAACACAAAAAAGAACCCTTCAAATTTACCTCTAACCTTGTAAACAGTACCTTAGAAACTGGGAACACAGGATAAAAAGTAATTAGTAAAACTTGATGAAGACCTAGTGATAGGTGTAAAATTCCCTTCATAGATAAGAATAACCATTTTTCCTACCTCTCATTTTCAAATACCAAATTCCGAACAGTATGTCACAGATGAAGCACCGAAGGAAAAATAGGAAACTTACACCCCAAGTTCTCAACTAGTTCACTTGTCAAAGGGATTCCCCAAACCTCCAACTAGCAACTCCCTGCCCCCAAATATCAACTCGACTACAGTGATTTCAAGCCTGAAAAAACTCAAAATTCATTTAATAGCTTGAGTCAATTATATCAGGTATCACAGAAGTGTATGCTGTATGAGTGAGCAGTGCTTGAGACTTCTTGGACTAACTAAAAAAGCCACTACCATGCCAAATAATCTTCTGAAAGCCTCTGTCGTGACAATCAAAGGATGGGGCAATAATTGGCTAAGATCAACACTCCTAAGCTGCCTTCTTTTTTTTCCTTTTTTTTTTTTTTTTTTTTTTTTGCATTCCTTTGGGGTTGAGGGCCGGGAGAAGCAACAAGGTGCTTCATTCAGAAGCAGAGAGAATGATGTTATAGAAAAGCACCAATCACCCATCTCTGCCTCATCTTTTGCTGATGGAGGGGGGCAGGAGAGCCACAAGGAGCAGCATTAAGTAGAGAAAATGAAGTTGTAGTTGCCCCAACCCACCCATCATCTCCACATACCAATTCTCATTCGTTTAAGGGAAGAAATGTCCTATTGATATTACATTGGCTATTCCACTATCGATCTTACAAAGCACTGCCATAGTTCAGCGTCTGCTCCTTGAATACACAATCATTTTCAAACTACACACTATCTAAAAGTCCTCTTCCTCCCACTTATGCACTCTGAATTGGAGAACTAAAGTTTAGTGACACCCTTTTTTTAAGTTTGAAGCCAAGAGTTTTCCAATAGCCCTGTATGCACCAGATACCAAGTTAATTGGGTAAAACACTTGATATTTTCCTGCCCCTCCAATTAAGAGAAACAATGCTACGGATGTAGCATTAACTTCTATAAAAAATTATTCCCATTACTGTGGAGCGTTATGATCATCCTCATTAAGTTTCCTCTGAGATTAAATTCTGGTACTTTTTTATTAGTGCTGATCACAAGCGACTTTGACCAAGTGACACCATCCAAAATTTTCCATGTCAGACAATTGCATGAAAGAAACCATGATCAAGAGATGCCAAGAACAGATAATGAATTCAACCATTACATAAATATCATGGCATAAGTTATTATGTTGGCTAGATAACTGTCCCTAAAATTTTCAGTTTCCAAGGAACAAGATATTTTGTAATTGAAAATTTTTAGTTTATAGACAGTAGTAACACAGAACACAATACCAATCCCATAGAAATGACAAAATCTATACCCACCCAACCGTCACCACCCTGGCAATTGAGAAAAGGCTCGTTGATCGAAATTTGTAAGTTCAAACCACTTTTACATGCTTTGGAAACTAAACAAAAATGTAAACATGATAGGACAGGAACACAAATACATGCACATACAAGAAAATTTAAAAATATAAACAATTAATAAATAAATAACACTAACAACTTCTGAACCAGAAAATAAGCATTAAAATACAAGAATTTAACAAAATATAGGAAGTGTAAGCTTGACCCTCTTCATCTAGTCATTGTGGGAATTCTGAAGAGTGACTTACAGTATGGAATGGCACATTATCCTTGCCCATAAACTGATACAGCTCCACATTTTCGGGATTCTTCCACCATTTCTCCCACTCAGGGGTGTGGCAAGCAGTGATTGAGATATATCCAATAGGTGCATCATACCAGACATAGAAAACCTGCATCATGCAGTTAGAACAAAAAACAATCAATTCATGAAAACCAGAAACACAATTTAGAATACTCAGACTGTTTTTCTATCAAATAACTTCAGATGACCAGCCAAAAATAAATTATGATAATGACAATGATGATATAACAATGATAACAACTTTACATGGAAGGAAAAAACATGACCAATTTGTGAAAACCAGACAAACATTAAGGACAGATTCGGTATGCTTTTATATTGAAAACCTACGAGCAAAATAATCCAGATGAAAAACATGGACTAAATGATATAAAATATATAATAAACTGTAATCTCAAGTCTTAACCAACTTTGTCCATAAATCTCTCATGTGGAACAGGAACTCCCCACTTCAAATCTCTAGTAATACATCGTTGTTTAAGTCCTTCTTTAAGCCAAGCATTTGTAGCTTGAATAGCATTCTGACTCCAGGACCCAGCTACTGACATGCTGTTGATGTACTCTTCCAGTCTATCCTTCAGCAAAGGGAGCTCAAGAAACAAGTGGTTTGTATCACGAATGCGTGGAGAGGTCTGACAAACCTGTTCAAAAATAAAGCTCAACCATAACGTAGATGACATTTTAAAACAGAAATTGATTATTTATCATTAGATCCACCTAATTTCTGCTGCAACATGAGAAAAATAAACCAGTTACTCTCTTGCCCAGTTTCTTTTTTATTGATTTATTTTTTCAAACCCCTCAATAAAGAGTAAAGTTGGAAATTGTGTAGAGGACTGCTAAATAGATCCTCAGTTAAAATGAATTCCTTTAACCTCATCAAAACTCAGGTTCACTGACCACCTAGAATTTAGTTATTACTTTATTCACTCAGATCACTAATTAAAACATTAGAGAAACATGATAGAGACACTAGTAACTAAGAATAAATGATATACCTTGCATCTAGGATCCTTAAGTTCCGTTGGATTCAAAAGTTTTCCACACTTTTCACACTGATCTCCCCGTGCAGACTCATAATTACAGCCTTGTGTTGGGCAGATACCCTCCACAAGCCGATCAGCTAAAAACCTTTTGCATGTATCACAGTAAAGCTGCATTACAGTTGAAATTCAAAATGAGTAAAGCGTCAATAATTCATATGGTGAAGTATTGCTCACAATGTAAGCTAACAATGAAAAGTGTGTCTCCACTGACAGCCATAGAAGTATGAAATAACCTTTGTAAACACAAAGGTAAGATTAAGCTTTAAGAAGGTAACTCAGTACCTGCTGCATCGTGTTTTCAGAAAGCCAATTGTTCTCCATCAGTTTCTTGAAAATCGCTTGGCAAACTTCAGTCTGCTCTGGGGTTGATGTACGTCCAAATTCATCAAAACTTATATCGAACCATTCATAGACTTCCTTATGAATCACATGGTATCTACAAATGCAAGCAAAATCAAATTAGCCCAGGTAGCAGAAATGCTCTTTTTTTTATATGTTTTTGTTTTTGTTGATGTCGGTGGGGTGGGGATTCAACATTAAGAATTGAAACATAGACCTAAACCTTATCCTTCCAGATGCCCTTACCACCAAACTAGGAAGGGTTTAGCAGAGATGCCAGCTATCTCAATGTAATTAAATTCAAATTCAAAAGGGCATAAGTTTTCTTCAGGCAAGCATTACAACCAAGAGACATCCAAGGAAGAATTTTCTCCAACAAGATACCCACCATGGTGATATTTTGTCTGATAATGCAATTCTTCAGTATGATCAAAACACAAATTAATTGACCAAGGATTAAGATGTTATTTAGGTAACAGAGCATCAATATGCCATTAAATTAGTGTGGTATATCTTTTCAGGCAAGAAATAAGATTAAGTTTATGTCATATACCAAATAGGTGAGAATTTCCGTAATGCCCCTCCATATAATATGCTAAAACATATTGATAACATTTAGAAATTTATAAATCATAAACCTATTAAACCTATGTGTGTGTGTGTGTGTGTGTGCGTGTGTATATATATATATATAAACCTAGAGTGCTGATATATTCCGGACCATGCCGGATTCAAAAACCAGACCAAAGTGAACTCCGACCATTGATTTAAAGGGAAGTAGATCTAATGGTGGGAATAAAAAGAGAAATAAAGGTGCCAATCTGTCTCAGTTAACCCATTCCCTCACGTCTGCATCAAACCTATCTAACCCATCTCTCTCTTTCTCTCTCTGCTGCCCCATATCCCACACATCAGTGGCCTCAACCCTCCTTCCCTCTCTCACTCTCTCTTCCCTTCTCTCTCTCTCTTACACCAGCGGACCAAGTAAGGTGAACTATCACATTACTTTGCTTAAAGATTTGATAGCAAGGTGAGTTCAGTCCACCAAAAGATGGAAGCATTTCAAGTGGAAACAACTGGTTAAAGACAGACTGTAGTAGTAAAGCAGTAGATCATGATATCAATGAATTTAATTTTTCAAGGTGAAATACTACCTGTGATTTGATTAAAATGATATCGTTAATCACTCAAAAGAGACGAGAACCATTGATAGGGAAATCGAAAAAGAAATGGTACCAAGTATACAAGCAAATTCATTGATTTTTAAATAATGATGCTTTCTGTGGGATTTAAGAATTCAACAATCTTTAAATCCTTGCAAGGTTTAGACAACAGATACTCCATGGAAACATACTCCGTCTGATTCTTTTGGCCACTCATGAGCAGTTTTTGGTTCTTTTTAATTTTGAAGAGCACTTTGTGTGCACCTTTTATAAAGATTATAATTTGCATTTTCTTCCATCGATTATTCTAAGCATTTTCTTGCTTTTTGTTTGTCTTGAAACTGAAAGCAGATGACATGTTAAGTAAAAAGGGTAAGGGCCATTAGGCTTCCATCCAGAATTCGTTGCCAGAGCAGAGATGGGTATGCCCCTTTGAGGGTCCAGGAGACAGAGCGAGTAGAGAGGGGGAGAGAGAGTCAGAGAGGGGGATGGAGAGTTGAGGACGTCGGGCTCCACTGAAGATATGGCCGGTACAGTGAGTCACCGGAATCGTAAGGCGCCAGAGCAGTGAGATGCCTAAACTATGTGTCACCAGAGCAAGTGAGAGAAGTGAGATGGGTATAGATGAGAGAGAGACATGGTTTAGAGAGGGAGAATGAGAAGAGTTAAGAGAGAGTCAATACTAATCTGATAGGCTAGAGAGAGAGAGTGACACGAGGGAGTGGGCAGAATTTTTTTTGGAAAGTGTGAGTTTCTTGGTCCCTCCACCGTTAGATCATTCTTATTAAATCAATGGTGATAATTCAATTTGGTCCGGTTTTTTAATTCGATACATCCTGGAATATATCAGCACTCTATAAACCTATTAGACCTATATATATACACATATAAACCTATTAAACCTATATATATACATATTGATAACATTTAGAAATTTATATATACGAGCTACATCAAACACTTGACCTAATTCCAACACACCAAATGCTAACGACAATCTGACAGATTTTCATGTATTTTTCGTTTATATTTCTTAAAAGCTTCATTTTGTTTTGAATTTCTGTTCTTTTAGCCTCTCTATGCAACCACCAAGTACATTTTATCCAGAGTTTCTATATTCTTTAACTTTTTAATAGAAAACACGTATTAAAAATTGCATCAAAACAGGCCCTAAGCCATTCTTTTTTTTTTCTTTTTTCCTTTTTTTTTCGCTTACCTAAGAGTCTAAGACATTCTTCAGCAAGGTTCAGATTGATTTAATGGTAAGGACCTTACTAAGTTTTCAATAAACTAATCTTGTAGTTCAAACCTAAAAGGCTTCTTAGAAGATATATAGAGCTTATTTCAATAAGAATTATTAAACATTATAAGCGTTGATGAAAAACATTACTTATCACAAATTTGTTGAGGGGTGCAATTCTCTTCCAAGGCCTTCGTCTCTGTAGCAGTTCCATACTCGTCAGTCCCACATACATACAGAACGTTGTAGCCACGAATACGGCAATACCGAGCAAACACATCAGCGCTCAATACACCTGCAATATAAATATTGTGATGGAAATACAAACTAAAACAATCAAACTGAGAGAGAAAGAGAGAGAGAGAGGCGAAATCCAAGGCCTGTTTGCTTTGTGAAAATTTTATAATTTTTCATTTTTATTTCCAGCAAAAACTGGAAAACATGTACAAAACCTGTTTGCAAGTAAAATATTAAAAACATATTCTAGAAAGTGAGTACAAATAATGTGGAACTTAAAAAACATCAAAATGACATTTTCTATAGAAGGAAAATGAAAACAAAAAACGTTTTCGCAAACCAAATTAGCCCTAAACTCTCTACAGACAATAAGAACATAATTAAAATTAAAAACAATAATACGAACAACTCCCCAACTTTAAGGTCCCAATTGGTAGCAGAAATGAGAACTGTCTTTTGTTTTCAAAAATCAAGAAAATAAATAAAATAATGCCAAACACCATGTATTGGTATGGCATTTTCAAAAACAGTTCTTCAAAAGTTCTCCTGAGAGCAGGCTGTTTTCAAGAATCTTTAAATATTTGTCTTCCGCTTTATGAAAATCATCTAAAAAGCAAGAACAATATGATCTTTCAAGCTTTCATTTTCGAGAGATGAAAACAGTTTTCAGAAAACCATTCTTTAGAACTCTGAATCTCCATTTGGGTGCCAAGAAAACTGAAAGTCAAATTGTATGTTGTTTAGGTCCTCACAATACGAAAAAATTCAGCCTTAGCTTAGCTAGATAATTGTATTTGTGCAAGACATAATTGAGTTGGTTTTTTTATTGTTTCCAAAACCAAAACAACTGAAAAATTCAAGGCTCTAATTTTCCTCTTCATTTTCTTTTCATCCAGTTTCTCAGGAACCAAACAAAGCCTGAGCACTTTTTCTATCACAATTAAAAACAAAATTTCAATATGCGGAGAGATAACTAAATAAACGTATCTGGAGAGAGAGAGAGAGAGAGAAATACAGCCGATGATGTTGCCGAGATGAGGGATGTTGTTAACATAAGGCAAGGCACTGGTGATGAGAACGTTTCGCTTGCCTGGGATCGGAAGTTTTGGTACTTTCCGATCTTGTCCGGGGGCTTTTGAGACATCTCCCATTGAAACGTTTCTAGGGTTTCTTGCTGTGTACAGAAAGAATGAGATGTGGTCAGGGCCGGTCCTGAGATGTAAATTATTTTTTCACATGTCCTATCTTACTGTAATCCTATTCTATTCTATTCCACAAAGGAAGTCCCTATGCATCCTCCAAACTTTGTTTCAATTATACTGATAGAGCTTAACTTAAAAGCTTACACCCTGTTGAATTTCAAGAGCATTAGCTTAGAAAGGAAACTGATTTAAAACTAAAAGAGGGCACCATACTCCCCAATCTAACTAACATCAGTAACATGTAGGTCAAACACCTTCACAAGTAACTAGAGAAGAAAATATAATCAGTAATTCAACATATAGATTTCAACCATAACAACTGATAATACTGAAAGAGAGAAAAATTGAAAACATTTAAATATTATATTTGCCAAAAACCATTCTATTGAGCTTTGGAAATAAGAAAATCCTTCCCATCTTTTTTTATTATTATTTTAATAGAATAATCCTTCCCATCTGACTTTGAAAATTGATAAAGTAGTACAAAATTTTAAGAAACAAATAGGATAACAAAAGAAAAGTTCATTAAAAAAAAATGACAGAAGAAAGCTAAAAGCAGAGCATCATACGTGTTCTTCAATTAATAAACATTATAAGGATTCCCTAAAAATGAGAGAGAGAGAGAGAGAGAGAGAGAGAGAGAAGTGAAGAAGAAGAAGAATAGAAATGGAGACCTACTTTGATGGAAGTAACGTCCATATATAGATTTCAACCATAACAACTGATAAAACTAAAGGAGAGACAAATTTAAAGTAACAATATCAAACCCAAGGAGAGCCAAAATTATCCCCTAGGAGGGGCACCTTTGGTCGGATATTTATGTTTCCTAATTTTATAATTTAAAGTTCATTGTCTACAAATTTATTTTTTTCCTAATTGAAAGAAACAATATCAAACCTATAGAAAACTGGTAGGATAGAGGTTTTTGAAGAACCCATGTAATTAGATCAAAAAAACAAAAAAAAAAATAAAACCAATAAAAAAAAAAAAAAAAAAAAAAACATGGTATATACAATATAATTGGTTTAGGCATTTAATCAATTTGGACCAAATATTTTATTAGCACAAAACCCCCAACAAGTAAAAATTCGAAACCAAACTAGCAAAACCAAGCCCAATAACAGGATTTTATTAGAATCCTAAAGTTTGATTACTTACTAAACTTTTGCCATATGAATTCAAACCAAGGATTAAACAATAAAAACCTACAACAAATTAACACTACAATATCACAAAAGTAACAAAATTTCAACTGAAACAGTTCCATGTAGTAACTTCCTAATCCAAAACACCCAAGGTAGTTCACAGAAAGCCAGGTTTTTTTTTTTGGCTTTTACCAAAATTTTAAAAATCATATATATATATATAAGGTTTCTCTACACTCACAGGTACAACGAGGAGTCGAGGAGGGTTCGGAGAGAGCTTCATAGACAGATATCTTGATCCGATGAAGCAGAGAAGCAAGAGACAAATCGAAGAGAGAGAGCTTAGAGAGAGGAAAGAAAGCTGATATGAGAGGAAGCTGAGAGACAATGGAGGTATGGAAATTGAGTTAGAGATTGAGTGTGTTTACGGTTGGACCAGTGATACGGGCTTTGATGAATGGTTTTGTTTTACTTTTTTTTTTTTTTAGTGTGGATATTGCAACCCCAAAGATTGATTTCTATACCCCATAAATTACAATTCCAAAAATGCCCATAAAAAAATCACCATCGAGGACAACTGAAATTCAAAAAAAAAAATCCACCAACTCCAAAAAAAATCAATCTCTACAACCCATTCGGAAAAAAAATAAAAAGCAAAAAATACATTAAACTATTTATCACGCTTTCTTCTTTCTCTTTTCCTTCTCCTCCAACATTCCATGTAGGGGTGCAAACAAGCCGAGCCAAGCCGAGCCTTAGGTTGCTCAAGCTTGGCGCGCTAAAAAAAGAATAAGCTCAAGCTTGACTAATGTTCAAAACAAGCTTTCTTTATCTTGTTCGAGCTTGGCTTCTGAAGTATTTGCGAAGCTCAGGCTTGGCCAAGGACGAAGCTAGGGGCTTTGAGGGGTGGCAAATATATGTTGCACGTGAGGTGAGCCTTTTAAACTAGGGTATTCATATGTTGAATGCTTCTATCTTCAAGCATCCTCTTCAGACTTCAACTGCGCAGCCCGCATCTACAGAGAGCACCGGCCACTGTCCTTGGAAGTCTCCATAGCCCACGTCTGATTTTCACTTCACGTGCAATATATATGCCCTTTAAACTAGGGTATTCATATGTTGAATGCTTCTATCCTCAAGCATCCTCTTCATACTTCAGCCCGCAGCCCGCAGCCCGCATCTTCAGAGAGCACCGGCCACTGTCCTTAGAGACTTCCAGAAGGGGCACATTCCTTGTAAGTTCTAGTTTTTTTTTTTTTTTTTT
>JAESVK010000227.1:1542507-1577991 GCA_017140935.1 Hamamelis virginiana
GGGCACATTCCTTGTAAGTTCTAGTTTTTTTTTTTTTTTTGTAGATTCTTTTGTCTGGTTTTTTTTTTTTTTCCCTTGATTGGGTGTTGTTCATGGGTTAGCTAATTGGGTTATTAAATTGGAAGATTGTTTTGAGAGGAAGGAAAAGTTGTTTGTTTCGTTGTGGGTTTTAAGTGGCTGTTCTGGGAGTCTCCATAACACTAAAAAGAGATCGTAAATTGGCAAAAGAAAAATTTGCCCCTCTCTCTGCATTTGTGGGTTAAAAAATGGGAATTTTAAGTGACTCAAACATCTCTAATGCTTTACAATGGGGAACCATTTTTTTTTCTTCTTACTGTTTTGCATTAGAAGCTTGTAGCATGAAACACAGATGGTAAGTTTATTGATTATGGAGCTCAAACCAAGCCTAAACCGAGCTTGAGCTCAGTATACATTTGCTAGGGGAGTCAAGCCAAGCCCAGGGACGAAGCCAGAAATTTGGCTTAGGGGGACAAACTTTAATTGATTGATAGTACTTTATTCTAATTCAAAAAATCGATAACGGTTTTATTCAATTGTTTTTATCGTGTTATTTTGAGGTAGGAAAAATTACATAAATTTATAATGCATTAATATTTGATAAGTCGTATTTCAATTTCAATTCTACAATTGTCCTTGACGGGTCCCATCTTTTGAAAGCTTTGTATGATGGCTTCATTATCAATGCTATCAAATACCCCTCTCTTAATAAACACAACTAAGCTATCATTCATGAATTGATTTTCTATTTTGCTATATAATTGATTCTTTACGATCTTCACGCTTGCCGACTACCTACTACAGTGAAGGAGACCGGTGTGCTTGGTTGATTATTTGAAGCACTAAAGGCCCATTTGTGTTAACTTTTTCTAAAATCACATTTGGAGAATTATGTTTGAGCAACCTAAGGCCCAGCTTGACTTGGCTCGTTTGCACCCTTACATGGAATGTTGGAGGGGAATGAAAATAGAAAGAAGAAAGTGTGATAAAATAGTTTAATTATTATTTTTTTTTTTTTAATGGGTTGTAGAGATTAATTTTTGTTGGAGTTGGTGGATTCTTTTCAATTTTAGTCGTCCTCGATGGTAAATTTTTTATGGGCATTTTTGGAATTGTAATTATGGGGTATAGAAATCAATCTTTGGGGTTGCAATATCCACACTTTAAAAAAAAAAAGGTAAAACAAAACCGAAATCAAAGCCCGTATCACTAGTCCAGGCCTAAACACACTCAATCTCTGACTCCATTTCCATACCTCCATTGTCTCTCAGCTTCCTCTCATAGCAGCTTTCTTTACTCTCTCCAAGCTCGCTCTCTTCAACTTGTCTCTCACCTCTCTACTACATCGGATCAAGATCTCTCTTTGTGAAGCATGGTTCAAAGTCTAGGCCAAGACCGAGATAACTGGGCTGAGTCATCTAGGTATGGGTAGGGACCGAGACGAGATGTTTTCCCGAGTCGAATATATGAAGAGAAATTTCATATTTTCATTTCAACCAAGATCTACATCATTTCATCTCGTCTCAATCGAGATCTAGGTCGTCTCATGTCATTTCGACCAAGATCTCGATCGTCTCGGCTGAGATCTTGATCATCTCGTTTCATCTCGGGTGTCGCGTCGCGTCTCCTCTCAGCCTTGCCGATATCTTAATCATTTCAACATATTTACTTACTTTATAAGTTAGTCCCTTTATTATTTTTAAGGAGCAATTCTTTAATGATATTCAGAAAAACAACCTAGCACTTTAGTTGTACAAAAAACAATTGTGCAACTTTTACTAACAATTATATTATTTTTTAAAAGTTAAAATATAACACATTATTTCATGATATTGTATTGCACTAGCTCCTATTCTGGTGTTTATTATGATATTCTACATCCTAAGTTATTTATTTTTGCTTATTTGATGAGTTCAATGTATTTGTTTTATTTTTTCTGATTTTTCTATGATTTTTTTGAATTTTTTTTAACATTCTTTCATGCCTAAAGTTGTATCTCGGCCGAGACGTGACAAGATGTCCGTGACCGAGACGTCCACGACCGAGACTTTGAACCATGTTGTGAAGCTCTCTCCGAACCCTCCTCGTCATACCTGTGAGTGTAGAGAAACCTTATATATATATACATGATTTTTAAAATTTTGATAAATGCTAAAAAAAACCTGCCGTTCTGTGAACTACCTTGGGTGTTTTGGATTAGGAAGTTACTGCATGATCTTAAAATAGACACAGTGGATGAGTGTACAAAAAATAAATGAATATTCAGCATTTATATCAGCGAAATAAGTGAATCATAGTATGCAAAATTGAAACAAGTCAGTATGCAAGTAGTAAATCCACCGGTACAGCAAGAATAACTAATAAAATTGAATGTGGAACAAAAATAAGAAAGGGAAAGTTCTAAAATTAATATATATATATATATATATATATATATATATATATATATATTGAATAGCAACCATAGTGACTGAAATTATAATGGGCTAGGTTTACCTTGGTTCATTCAAGAACCTCAAATTCACTTAAAAAGCAACAATTAAAATGGACATGCATGCACAAGCTACAATTTACATATAATTTCCATTAAAAATATTAAACAGGAATGAATCTTAAAACATTTTTTTTTTGGGTGCAAAATGAATCTTAAACATTAGCAATACCATAATCTTAACCCAAGAGAGCTTCAACATACAGAGATATTTTATATAAGCCAACTGTCAGTTGTTGAAACAGGTAAGTGGGCATTTTATTATACCAAATTCAGTTCTCAATTTCATCAAATTATTTCATGTTAAAATGGGATTTTTTCCTGAAAGGAGAATTGAATACTGTTACAAATAAATTAAAAAATTATTGTATGGACTTTCTTCCCAAACATATAATAACAACACAAATGCCAATCATAGATGCAGAGTGTTGTGAGCAGGGGTGCAAACGAGCAAAGCCAAGCCTTAGGCTGCACAGGCTCGGCTCGTATTCGTCACGAGCCTCATGTTCCTTGTTCGAGCTCGGCTCATGAGATGTTTGCCAACCTCGGGCTTGGCTCGTTTAACAAGCCAAGCTTTCAAGCCTGAGCCGAGCTTAGGCTAACAAGATCAGCCAAATGATGTTCTATACGAGAGCCTAACAAGATTTTGTCAAACAAAAAAAAAAAAAAAAAAAAAAAAAAGGAGAAAGAATCATGAGAGAGATGAAAAATTACTTTTAAAAATTCTACAACTTACCAAGTATTTGGCGAGAAGTGAAAAAAGCCCCACTTGCGTGAGATTGTGACTCGAAGGAGTGCTTCCCTTCTCGGCCGCGGGCTGCGGGTTGTGCGATTTGTGCAGACGGCTGAAGAAGAAAACCCCTCCCTTCTCCTGCTTCGTGATGCGGCTGCTGGAGAAAACCCTCACTGGTCTTCAGTTCTTCTGTCTTTTGATTTGTTTGTCAGGGCCCCAAATGCACAAGCAAGGCATGTTGACTAGCTGAAAGCCTCATAAAGACTCTTTTTTCAAATTCATTAATAACATTGCATAACTTGAGAGCCAATTGTAAAATATATTTAGTAAGACGCACTATCGAGTTAGATGAGTACCTAACCAATGTCATGCCCTCAAAAATTCAGCGATCCAATGGAAAGTTTATGAAAAATGATTGGAAAATTGGTGATATTTAAAATAAATAAATAAAATAGCAATCCAATGGATAGATTATGAAAAATGACTGACAATTTGGTGATAAATAAATAAAAAAAAGCGATCCAATGGACCGTTTATGAAAAATGACTGAAAAATTAGTGATATTTTAAAAAAATGCTTTAATATAGATTATATTTTCAAGTAAATTTTGTCATTTCAATCTTAAATGTAATAATTATTTTAAAATTGATAAGAATATTTGAATTATGTAGGTTAGCAAGTGACAGAGTCGATCAATTCTTTGATTACAAGGTGTACCTAGCACACACATGATGACATGAGGTCACTTGAATAGAGCCAATTGTAAAATAGATTTAGGCAAACTAACCATTGTTGGATTAGATAAGCTTCTTATGAATGCTATATTCGCAAAAAATCATAGCGATCCAACGCTCAATTTCAAATCATCCAATGTCAATGGATGATTTGGTGATATTTTGAAGAACAAAACTAACGACTTTTCACATTAATTGTCATTTTTCGAAAACTGACCGTTAGAATATTATGATTTTTTGACAAACGTATATAATATTTATAAGAAGTTTGTTCAATCCAACAGTGGATTTTTAGAAATATTAGCCCGAATTAGCCCTACACATGTAACCCAAGTCGATCAATCACAAGGTGCACCTAGTATGAAGTCGCATGAGGTTACTTGAGTAGAGCCAACAACCAATGACATTTAGAAAAACCCATCGTTAGATTAAATAAACTCCATATGAATGTCATGCTCTCAAAAAAGCATAGCGATCCAACAGTCAGTTTTCAAATAATGACTATGGAAGATTTGTAATATTTTGAAAAACAAAACAGACAATTTTTTACATTGGCGTTTTTCAAAATCCGACCATTGGATTACTGTAATTTTTTGCAATCACAATATTCATAAGAAGTTTCTTTAATCCAACGGTGAATTTTGTATTTTACAAATTATGGGTCTTTTTTTTTAATAAGTCTTAATTACTCTTAAACCCATTTTGTACTAACTTTGTTTAAAATCTGGAGAGCTTTGAATCCACGTGTCTCTTATAATTATGTTCAAATAATCTTTTCACATATCAAAATTTTCCTATTAAGGTAATCGAACTTAATTTCGCCGACCATTCTATTTCCTCTCAGAAATGTCTTTTGCCCTAGGTATGAGCCATACAAAATATAAGTATTGTATGAAATTTTCATGATTTGAATGGAATGCTTTTAAATTATGTAAAAATAAATAAAGCCTTTTAGAACTTTATAACAATCATTCTCAGATCTGTGGCATTATTAACCTATACTTCTAAAATCTAAATCATTTTTAACACAAGCCATTTGAAAGTATGTTGATCCCTTTGTTGGCTTTTAGGAATTCGAGTCGAATCGATGAAGTTCGAACCCAATATTAAAATTCAAATCAAGCAATAGGGTTCAAATTGACTCAATTAAGAGGATTTTTTAAGGAGACAGGCCAAGCAAACTTTCCCAATAATTAAAAATAAAATAAAACAAAATAAAAGAATGATGCAGATAAAAAGAATTTTTTTCAGTACTAACCGCTTGAAAGAACCACTTAGAGTTACGGCTCGAACTACCCTCGAGCCTTTAGAAAAACTAACTATTGTTCTTGAAGCTACCTTTAAAATAATAGGAACACTTACTACAATTTTCAAGACAACTCTGTTGGCCCAAAATATACTCTAGAGGGGGGTGAATAGAGTATAGGCAAATAATAAATCTTTCAAAAATGGGATACTATATTTTGAAATCTTTGAACTTAGAATAATAAGAATGCAATATTAGATTTCAACTAAGCAAATGAGATAGTAAATAAACAAATAGAAATACAAGAGTACTAATAACTTATCAAATGATCAATAGATGTAGCTTAAGAGATTTGACAAAGAGAAGTGAGTGTAATGAACGCTTTAGAGTAATGAATATCAAGACAAAATAAGAGAGATTAACTAGCTAAACAATAAATGAGAGTCAAGCCACCTGATATAGAGAACTAGGGCCAAAATGGCCGTTTGAAACCCTTGGAGTCTGATTGGAAAAGATGGGGGTGGTTGGTACTCATTTAATGCTTGATTAGCTATAAAGAGAAAGAGTCGTTTTGAAGTTGCAGAGCCATTAGTCGTCTAGGATAAGGTGGTTAGTTGACTAACAAGTCATTTTTCAAAAAAGTTTTGTCTTCCCGGGCTCGGTTAGTCGACTAGGCACTAAGGGTTAGTCGACTAGCTGAGCAAAACTCAGTTGGAACATTTTCTGGGTTTGTTAGTCGACTAGGCACAGGGGTGTTATTCGACTACCAACTTAAATTCACTTTGAAAAATTTCTCCGGGATCGATTAGTCGACTATCTAAGGGACATTAGTCGACTATCAATTTTGCAACTAAAACATGGCCTCTGACCTTCCATTAGACGACTAGCAAATAGGGGTTAGTCAACTAGGAAACTATTAGTCAAGGTGATTAATAGACTAATTTAGAATTTCTCAAAACACTGTCTCTGTACTTCACTTAGTCGACTAGGACTAAAGGGTTAGTCGACTAGGACTAAAGGGTTAGTCGACTAGGGAAGTTGCAATGTCAATATTTCGAAATTCTTAAGTCAAAATTGACATAAAACACTTGGGCAAGTTAACTAAGTGTTCTAAAATAATTTTGGGCAATTTTGAAAATATTTTCAAGCATGAATGCTAAAGCACAATGAGATGAAAATAGTTTTCTCTTGAGCTATGCAACATTGAGCATAAGAGAGAGCTTACAAAGAGTTCCTAATCACTAGGAGAGCAACTTGACTTAAAAAGTCTTCATAAGCTTGAGCAAGTCTTCAAGTTCATCTTCAAGGATTGAACTTCTTTGAATTGCTTTGACACTTGAAGCTTTAATCTTCATGAGCTTTGATTTGGGATTTAAGTGCATTTAAATTGCTTGATGAATGATGATGAGCTCCAACAAGATGTATCTTTAAATCTATGGAGACACAACACTAAACCACTTAACCACTTGTTAGATAAAAGGTATGGTTTAGTTATTATCAAAATAAGGTCAAGGACCTTAGGGCTAACAATCTCCTCCTTTTTTATGATAACAAACCATAACTTTGAATTATAAATAGAGAGCAAAGCTCCCCCTCAATTTAGCACAACAAGCATTGTTAAATCAACATATTTAATAAGCAATGAGATATATGGAAGCAACACAAGCTCATACTTTCAAAGTATTCAAATATTTATCCCCCTTTGTCATCTCAAAAAGGTAATAAAAGAGAAAAGAACTAGGAGTATACAACAAAAAGAATACACAAATACAATAGGCACAATTACAATTTCATTTGTCTAACCATACCAAGTTCACGCCGAATTGTGCAAAAACGATCATCTTGGAGAGGTTTTGTGAAGATGTCCGCCAATTGGTTGTCCGTACTAACAAATTCTAGTTCAACATCTTCCCTTTGCACATGGTCACGAATGAAATGGTGTCTAATTTCAATGTGTTTGGTGCGTGAGTACAAGCATGGATTCTTAGAAATATTAATAACACTAGTGTTATCACAACGAATAGGTATGTGAGTGAAATGGATCCTATAGTCTTCAAGTTGTTGTTTCATGTACAAGACTTGAGCACAACAACTTTCGGTGGCAATTTATTCCGCTTCGGTGGTGGAAAGAGCTACCGAAGTTTGTTTCTTGCTAAACCAAGAGACAAGCAAGTGGCCAATAAAATGACAAGTGCCCCTAGTGCTCTTTCGGTAGGTTTTACAACCGGCAAAATTCGTATCCTAAAAACTAGCAAGTTGACAAGAAGCATGCTTAGGATATAATAAAGCCTAAATCATGAGTCCCAACCAGATATTTAAAAAATACGTTTTACGGCAAGCAAGTGGGATTCCATGGGATTGGCTTGAAATCTAGCACACAAACATAAACTAAACATAATATCCGGTCTACTTGCGGTTAAATAAAGAAGACTACCAATCATACCTCGATATAATTTTTGGTCAACATTCTTACCATTTTCATCAAGGTCAAGCTTAGTTGTGGGGCTCATTAGTGTAGGACTAGACTTTACACTTTCCATGCCAAATTTCTTCAGCATATCCTTCACATACTTTGCTTGATTGATCAAAATGCCTTCTTTGGTTTGCTTGATTTGAAGTCCAAGGAAGAATGTCAATTCTCTCATCATATTCATTTCGAACTCATCGTGCATAAATTTAGCAAACTCCTCACAAAAAAGATTATTAGTAGCACCGAAAATAATATCATCAACATAAATTTGAACAATTAACATATCACTATCTTTAAGCTTTATGAAAAGTGTAGTATCTATTTTGCCTCTAATGAAACCATGTGAGAGCAAAAAGTTATTTAACCTTTCATACCATGCTCTTGGTGCTTGTTTTAAGCCATAATGTGCTTTGGAAAGTTTGTATACATGGTTTGGAAAAGTGTTATCTTCAAAACCGGAAGGTTGTTTAACATAAACTTCCTCCGTAATGTAATCGTTTAGGAATGCACTTTTCACATCCATTTGATATAATTTAAAATCCTTAAAACTAGCAAATGCAAATAGCATGCGAATAGCTTCAAGTCTAGCAACCTAGCAACCGGTGCATATGTTTCATTATAATCAATGCCTTCTTGTTGGTTATAGCTTTGTGCAACAAGTCTTGCCTTATTCCTAATCACATTACCATCTTCATCCTTTTTATTTCGAAAAATCCATTTTGGGCCTATGATGGTATGGTCATTAGGTTTAGGTACAAGTTCCCAAACTTTGTTTCTTTCAAATTGATTAAGTTCTTCTAGTATGACCATAATCCAACTATCATCATTTTCGACTTCATTAAAACTTTTAGGCTCGATTTGAAAAACAAATGCAATATGGTTATGTGGACCAGCCTCCGGGACGGGGCTTGAGGTGTCCACTCATCACCGGGCGGTGATTAGGGATTTTTAGAAAAACAACGCAACAAAAGAGTCGCCACCTTATTTTTAAGGAATAAGGAAACCATAAAAATATTTTATTTTAAAATCAAAAACAAAACAAACTCCATTCCAATGAAAAGCAATCTACGAACCAGAGATGGATCCGAGGGCTAGGTTACGACGTGGGAAGGTTCCAAGCTTTCACTTATAGGCACCGACCTCGCCCTAATTAAAGGACTTCTAATTTATTTGGGCTATTTAAATCCTTAATACAAACAATCCTAAATAATCTAATCAACCAACAAAATAGTGATATAAATGCAGTAATCTATATTAGTTATATTAATAATAAAAAATATATACAAACAAACCCTAAGAACCTAGGACACCCTACGGGCATCCTAGGGCGGACTTGAGCCCTATTAGCGCCTACGTAACTTACTTGTATCGCGAAGATTTATACTCTATCATGAAGGCATGCATAATTTTGCACAACATGATAATTGAGAACGAGCGTGCTGATAACGATGCAGCATTTATAGTAGAACCTGCACTCGACGAATATGAGTCAACAAATATGAATAATCATGTTGACGTATCGCGAGATCGCAATATACGCTTTGATAAGTACATAGCTCGTCACCTTGCCATTCGGTGTGAATAAACCCATTATGCACTCCGCAACGATATTATTAGGCATCTTTGGACTCTACGAGGAGAAGGTCTTATTGAGTGATTATGTGTGTTAACTTGTATGTGTTTTTATTTTGATTTTTGTGAACTTGTATGTGTTTTTATTATGATTTGTGTCAACTTGAATGTGATTTTATTATGATTTGTGTCAACTATGAAGGTCTTTACTAGTGTTACCTAGCAAGTATCAAAGTCCACGTAGTTCGACTACCCTAGGACTCTCCTATTGTAATCGATCACATCATCAAATGCATTCAACCTAATTCAAGACTCTAGCTTTGAGAGTTTTTTTATTTATTTAAAATCATTTCAAATTAAAAGACTTTTTCAAAATCCAAATATTCTAAATAATTCTCATCTTTAGAATTCAATTCCAATTGAAAATCTTTTTCAAAGATATTTCAAGAAAACAAATCATATTGGGAGGAATATCATTTCAAGATAAAAATCTTAAAACATTTCAAATTCTTTTGAAAATCATTTAATAATCAAATCTTTCATAAAATCATGTTTATTTCATAAACATTATATCAAAAATCTTTTTATAAAATATCTCGAAAATTGACTCTCAAATCAAATAAAACACATAATTCAAATCATGATCTTTACAACAGAGGAAATTCCTAGGGAAGGTCAAGTGACCTTCCTAATTCTAGGGTTTCTAACTAGCCCTAAAGTTATTCTAAAGTCCTAAAAATACTAATGCAATGCATCCTGAAATTTAAACAAATAAATGTAATCAATTCTAACAATGCATGAAAATGCTCCTAAATGCACACTAATTAAGTTATGTGAACCTAAGCATGTTTCTAAGTTGGATTTGGCATTAAAATGATTTTTAGAAGTGATTTAAGGACATAAACAAATCTGGACAAATTTGAATATGTACTTTAAACTATTCTAAAAACCATGAAAACAAAAAATAAAAAATGTAAAAATGACCCAGCATGCTTTCTACATGAATATATTAAATTACTATGCAAAAACATGTCAAAAAACTACACAAAAATATGCTTAAACGATTAATTTAATCACAAGGGAAGGATCTCACCTTTACACGCTCCCTCGTACACATTTTATATATTCACACCAACAAATCCAAATCAAGTGTTCAGATAATCGTAAAAACATAAAAAATAAAGACTCAAAACTCACCACATGTCAAAATAATATACTAATATACTCATGTTATCATTAAAATCTTCAATCAAACATCGAGAGATTCAAATAACAATATGAATACGTCAATATTTATTCTAACATGCTTGTACATAAAATAACAACAAATCTAATCCTACTCATGCATACTTACATAAAATCACAACGAGGCTAACTAATCCTAAACATGCATACTAACATAAATCACAACTAAGCTAAACAACCCTAACATACATATTCACATAAAATAATAACTAAGCTAAACAACCCTAAACATGCATTCTAACATAAAATCATAACTAAGTTACACTAATCATACACATTAACCCTAATCACATAAAATCATATAAAATCAAAATAAAAAATGTCCTAACTTTAACTACTCATATAACATCATACAAATAACTATTCTAAAGATACATGCTCATAATAAATAACTAACCTAAACACATTAACTCACATAAAATCATAACTAAGTTAACCCTAACATGCATACTAACACATAATCAAAATAAAACCAACCCTAATCATAATGAACATATTATTACCCTATATTAAAACTACATCCTATTCTAATCATGCATATATATTAAATCAAATAACAAAACAATCAAACTCAAACTACTCATAGCATCATTCATGAACAAATAAGAATATATTATTCAATGATAGGACAATTACCTCTCTCTCTTCTCCCTGATTAATCTCTTTCAAGCTCCAAGCTTATGGCTCTTCTTATCTTTCTTCCACACCTTAGTTCTCTCCTCCAATGGTGAAGAACCAGATCTGTAGCCTCCTTCTCAACCCTAGAATTCTCTCTCTCTTTTTCTTTTTTCCTCTAACTCTATAATGAAGCATATATAGAGCTAGGGTTTAAAACTTTGAATGGTTAGGCTTTAATGCATTAAAATCCATCCTAGGGCTTAGAATGAATCCCTCTAGGGTTTACAAGCTGAGTTCCTTCGAAAATCCCCCAAAAAATCGAATCAAATAGGCCAAAATAGGTGAAAAACTTCCAAAAATGAAAAATGGGGTTGACCATCCTGGTGACCATCCTAGCCTGGACGGCTGGCCGTCTTAGCCTGGACGGCTGGCCATCCTAGCTAGGACGGTCATCGTGGTGACTTTCCAATGTCCCATTTTCAATGGGATTTCATATTTTGGCCATATTTTGGTCAAATCTCATCCAAATTCGATGGTTCAGGGCTCAAAACGACTGCGTTTTGATCCTTCACATTTTTAGAAGGTTTTTGGCTTAAAAATATTTGACCATGGTCAAGGGTTTTGATAAAAAGCTAGCCGATTGACCAGGATGTGCCAAAATTGGTCAAATGACCATTCTTTGTTTTATAAAATTGATCATTTAGGCTTGAACCACTTCTAAAAACATGGTTTTGATATGAAATTGGTACTTGAAAACATGTTTTGAAAATCTTTAATTTTGGTGAAAATGACCAATTCGTAGTCGATTTGAATAAAACCCTAATTCAGCTCATTCTTACCCAGGGATCGATTTTGGGCGAATCTATCCCAACCATTCAAAAGTTCAATTAGCACTCCAACTAAACTCCCCACATCCATATAAACCTCATGAAACAATCCGTTTCGAATTCGGAGGTTATTCGGAAATTATACGAGAAAAAGGACGAAAATGCCCTTCAAGTCTCAAAAACCCTAATTTCCTATCTAGCTCTCATCAGAATGCCATGAAAATTTACAGGAATGTTCTAAAACACCTCAAAAGTGAAATGCAATACAAATGGGTTGATTCCAATCCAAATGTACACATGAAATAATGAATTGTCCTTTTCCTCAGAAAAGGGCAATTTGGGTAATTTAGTCTTTACAAGACCAATTCCTCACCAAATAATCCACTCTTCGACCTGATCATTTGCATAAATATATGATAGAAATAATTGGTAAAAATAGGGTGTCCACAGAAGCCCCTCGTTGGTGTTTCATGGCTTCGCCATGTAATACCAACGAAACAAAATGGCATCCCATTTTTGCCACAACAAAATATGGATAATCCAACCAACTTCTCACAAACATTGCAATCTATTTCCTGAATAAACTTGGAATGAAAATAATTCTTGGAAGTCACACTTCCAATTATCTTATCCCTGGAGTCAATGACTCTTCTTGGAAAACTCATTTTCCAATTATCTTAAGGGACCGGAGTCCTTCTTGGAAGTTGCACTTCCAATTATCTTGGAGTCAACGACTCTTCTTGGAAAACTTGTTTTCCAATTATCTTAAGGGACCGGAGTCCTTCTTGGAAGTTGCACTTCCAATTATCTTGGAGTCAACGACTCTTTTTGGAAAACTCATTTTCCAATTATCTTAAGGGACCGGAGTCCTTCTTGGAAGTCACACTTCCATTATCTTGGAGTCAACGACTCTTCTTGGAAAACTCATTTTCCAATTATCTCAAGGAACCGGAGTCCTTCTTGAAAGTTGCACTTCCAATTATCTTGGAGTCAAACACATATCAATAAACCACAAAACAAGCATTTATGTGATATCTCACTCATATAAGCATACACAAATCATCATTTTATGTGATACTTCTCTCACATAAAACAATCCAGATCCATTATTCCTATGACAGATCTCCCATAAAAATCATTATTTATATAGTACTTCTCCTATATAAACATTTTCAAACCATTATTTTATGTTTCACATAAAACAATTCAAACTTATCATTTCATGTCTCACATGAAATACTTCAAGCACCTTATTTTATGTTTCACACAAAATAATCCAAATTCATCATTTCATGTCTCACATGAAATATTTCAATCACATTATTTTATGTTTCACATAAAATAATTCAAATTCATTGTTCATATGGTACATCTCCCATATGAACATATCATCAATTATATGGTACATCTCCCATATAAAGCATTATTTTATGTCTCACATAAAACAATTCAAATTCATCATTTCATGTCTTACATGAAATATTTCAAACACCTTATTTTATGTTTCACATAAAATAATTCAAACTTATCATTTCATGTCTCACAAGAAATGTTTCAAACACATTATTTTATGTTTCACATAAAACAATTCAACTTCATCATTTCATATCTCACATGAAATATTTCAAACACATTATTTTATGTTTCACATAAAATAATTTAAATTCATTGTTCATATGGTACATCTCCCATATGAACATATCATCAATTATATGGTACATCTCCCGTATAAGCCTCCAAAAATCAATACTTTATATGGTACATCTCCCATATAAGCTTTCAAAATCAATACTTTATATGGTACATCTCCCATATAAGGATTATTATAAAATACTCTCACATCACTATTTTATGTTTCACATAAAACAATTCAAATTCACTGTTCATATGACACATCTCTGATATGAACACATCATCAATTATATGGTACATCTCCCATATGAAATGTTTTCAAAATCATCATTTCAAAATCAACATTCAAAATTATCATTTAGAAATAATTTTTATGCAAAACATGAACCAATTTTGAGAAAATTTGACTCAAAAACCAAAATTTGGGGGAAAATCAAAAGGGGAACACTGGTGGCCATCCTAGCCTGGACGGCTAGCCGTTTTGGGCTGGACGGTTGGCCGTCCTAGCTAGGACGGTCACCTTGTGTGACCCGAAAATTTTTGTTTAACAAAAAGTCCCATGCTCATTGGTGCACTCTTGTGCTCATTCTAAGCCACCTTCTAACTTGGTTTTGCTCCAAAACCCAAACTTTTGACCCTCAATCCATTCATACTCAACCAAATCTTTGGTTTGCACTCTTGCCAACACAAAATCATCTTCATCTTCTCAAGTTCTTCAACTTGTTCTCTTTTGGTGTGAACCTCTCTATTTCCCACATACTCCATTCTCTTCAAAAATGGATAGGAATCAATCTCCTCCACCCTATTCAAAGTATCCATTCTTGGAAGTCAAGGCTAGATACAAGGTACCATCATATGGAGACTCTCATCCACCATCTCTACTCTTGGAGCCTAGAACACATCTTTCATATATTCACTCCAAAAACAATGTAAGTTAAATCTCATCAATAACTTTTGATTCATATGCAATTGATTGAGTTGAAATGCTTGTTTGCATGTTGTGATTGTTGATTTTCATATCATTATAACTTTTGGGAAAAGCATGGGAGCCCCATTTCGTAGCTTCACAAGCTTGTCAATGGTGCACACCAAGTGTTTGATCAAATGCCTCAATGAAGTAAACTTTGATTTTTCAAATCAAACATATCCTAATCATGTTTCAATGATTTTTGTAGGACTTTAGAAAACATTTGCCATGATCAATCTTCTTTGAAAATATCATTTTGAAAATATGCATATCACATGTTTGATAAAATGTCTAAGTGACACCATTTTCAAATTTCTCCTTTAAAAGTCATTTTATGTCAAGTAAAATATCTCAAAAATTTTCTATGATGTTTAATTTGATTAAAACACCATCAATTTTGAATTTGAAACACTTTGGGTTTTGGTGACACCACCCATGCGTTTGACAATAAATTGTGTCATGTAATATGCACACATCTTTTTTGCAAAAACCCTTTGAAAGTATATCGATCATTTTGGCTCCTTCAAAGCATAAATTTTACTTCATTTCATGATATGTAAATCAATAGCCACGCTTGCGTTGCATTTGAATCAAAAGTCATTTAGAAATAACAACATTTCCCTTGATGAGAATATAACACAAGCGTGTTTGTGCAGCCCACAGATACATCTAACAACATTCATTTCTGACAGGTCCCTCGAGAGTATTGCCAGGATTACATCGACCTCGCCACCACCATGAGGCGTGACCTTCGTAGGATGAGCTTGAGGACTTCAGCTCTTATTCGTCAACAAGTAATCTCCAAATTACATTCTCAAATTCATCTTACTTCCCTTCTCACAAACTGATCAAACCGTGAACATTGTTTCAGGCACCTGACCCACCACGTCATTCTTCAGCTGGCGAGGGATCTAGCAGAGGGATAAGGAGGAGCTCTCGAAGACATTGACCAATGGGACATGGGGTTTTATTTTGAAAATCATTTGTAATTTGCAAACATTTGTGCCAAAACGATTTTTTTTTTCTTTCAGGGTGTATGTGCACTGACAAAACATGTTCATTGTTATTAATTCTCTCACTTTTGATCATGATTGAACTAATACCAACGTTTTAAAACTCATAAATAGCAACAAAGTCAACAAAAGTCAAAATCGGGGCTCCGAATGCACAAAAACTCGAAAAAAAGTCGAAAATAAGCAAAATTGGCAAAAATGGGCGGTCAAATCTTGGTGACCATCCAAGCCAGGATGGTTAGCCATTCACCCTAGGACGGCTAGCCGTCCTACCTAGGACGGTCACCGTAATGGCCCACCTTATTTTGCCTATTTTGAGCAGTTTCCAATTTTTGGTCTTTTCAGTTTCTAATTTCTCTTCAAACTTGACCTGGGCCTATAAAAAGGAACCCTTAGCAGCCTCTACAACCATCCTACAATAGTTTTAAACATCATGGAGGCTCTCCCCTAGGTTTTGAAAAGATTCATGACGAGAATGACGAAGGAAGACAAGAAGGTGTTCGCTCGCTTCAACTTGAATGCATGCTTTTCTCTTCAACAAATCAAAATAGAAACCACATTCCTCATTGCTGCAAGTCACTTTTGGGATCCCATAACTCATGTTTTCAACTTCGGCACTGAAGAAATATGCCCGCTATTGGAAGAATTCTGCGCGATCATTTCCGTTCCTCTCAAAGGACCTTTCATCTTCCCACAAGTTCGGCGCAAATACACAGCAACTCTCGCTTCTCTTCTTAAGATCACTGAAGGAGATACTTCCACATTCATCGAAGGTACCAATCTTAATCTTTTGAAATTGGCCACTTCTTTTCTTCACCCCGGCTTGAATCAGTTCACCACTTTAAGGCCTGTTCAACATGTTTTAGTTTTATGCCTTCTCGGGAAATTCTTTTTCTATACTGGCTCTTTCCTAGTTCCATTAGAATTGTGTGAGCTAGTTTTACCCCTTTCTACATCTCAAAATATGATGCCCATGGTTCTCGCCGAGACTCTGAATGGTTTAGACAAACTTCACACTGACCCCAATACTCCTTTTGAAGGTAGTCCCATTCTACTGCAAATGTGGTTAATCGAGAGGCTCAAATTCATTGCTCCTTCCACTAGTACCTCTTACCATGCTTCCTATCATCGTCATGCTATTACCTTTCCTCGAGAGTGTACCTTACTAGAATGGTTGACTTTTCTGTCTACTCTCTCTTGGGATGACATCGAGTGGTATGTACATGATTGGGATTGTTCTGGTCATTATCTGCTACGTTCTCCAGGTTATTCTGCGGTGATTTTGGTAGGACGAAATGTACTTCCTTCTGTTGGGCAACCCGACTGCTTCTCCAAATGGGGACCAAACAGACGATTTCATCTCTTCCAGAGCATACTTACACTTCCAAGGCGATCTCTCCATCGGTGGTGAAGGCTTTGATGTCAAGGTGGCCATCTGTATTACGTACAACTCACATCGATTTCTCTTATGGGCCTTTTGAATTGGATGAAGCGTATAGGCAATGGTTGTCTCAAACTGTGGGTGTTAGGGGACAAGAAAGGAAGGCTAGGATTTCAGGACATATCGAAATTCTCTCACCTGAAGAGCGAGGGGACACTTCGTCACTTCCACCTAATAATTTGCAAATGGTACTTTACAAGAGGGGAAGAGATGATGACTCTGAAAACTTCAAGGAAGGAACAAAGGACTTGATGAACTTTTGAAACATATTTCCCATGCTTTTTATTATTTAGAATGAATGAAATTAGAATCATATGGCATGTAATAGACCTTTGAAAGGTTTCTCTTCATTTCATGAATAAAAGAATTCTATCTTTTTAGTTTTGAATAAATCGCTGCGAACAATTACAATTGAAATCAAACATTGGGTTGTTTTGCCTTAGGGGATTGGACCGCACCCAAAGTAACTTTATGGGCTGCCTACATATCTCCATCTTTTTGAACATTTCTTAAAAACTTCAACTTTCTTGTTTTGAATACTTGGAGAATCAGGTCCTTGTAGTTCATGGATCAATTGAAATTTTTTTTTTTTGTTTTTTGTTTTTTTTTAAATGCTCTACTTTTTGCCTAGGCAGCCTTTGCAGGTTTTCTACCTAGCGAGCTCTTACCCTAATTTTTGTCTAAGCAGCCTTTTCAGGTTTTCTACCTAGCGGGCTTCTTTTTATTTTATTTTATTTTTTATTTTTTTTTATACATGATACTTTTTCAATTGATCCAAATTGGTAGGTTGAGAGAACTCATTCCCATCTATGTCCATAAGACGCACGGCTCCGCCTGATAATATCTCTTTGATGGTGTAGGGTCCCATCCAACTTGGCTTGAACTTCCCTCTTGGATCATGAATCGACATTCTGATTTCTTTGAGTACGAGATCCCCTTTCTTTAAGCCCTTGTTTTTGACTCTTTTGTTAAAAGCTCTTGCTATTCTTCTCTGATAACCTTGAATATGATATAGGGCCCTCAATCTCTTCTCGTCAATTAGTGATAGCTGCTCATATCTATCCCTCATCCAATCGACTTCTACTAGTTGGCTTTCTATAACTACTCTTAGTGAAGGTATTTCCAACTCAATTGGTAACACTGCTTCCATACCATACACTAATGAATAAGGCGTAGCCCCAGTTGACGCCCTAATGGATGTACGATAGCCCCACAATGCCAGAGGCAACTTCTCATGCCAATCATTGTATGTATTGGTGGTCTTCTTCAAAATCGTCTTCAAATTCTTATTGGCTGCCTCAACTGCTCCATTAGTCTGCGGGCGATAGGGAGATGAATGATGATGAATTATGCCATATTTCTTAAGAAGCTCATCGGTTTTCATTTCTAAAATGCTGCCTATTATCTGAAATAAACTCCCGTGGCACTCCATACTGGTAGATGATGTTACACTGTATGAACTTGGCAACTTGTTTAGCATTCAAAGTCTTGTACGATGCTGCTTCTACCTATTTGGTAAAGTAATCTATGGCCACCAATATGTACTCGTGCCCATTCGAGGCTACAGGAGTGATCTTGCCGATGATAACAATGCCCCATGTTGCAAATGGCCATGGTGATGACATGGTAGTGAGTGGCATGGATGGCTGATGTTTACCACTTGCAAACACTTGGCACTTATGACATTTCTTAACATGTTTAGCACAATCACTTTCTAAGGTAGACCAGTAATACCCCAATCTTAGAATCTTCTTTGCGAGCATATACCCGTTCATATGTGGAGCCCAAGCCCCTTCATGTATTTCCTGAATGATCCGCTCTGCTTCATCTTCTTTCACACACAAGAGATGGACACCGTCAAAAGACCTTTTATACAATTTCCCACTGCACAAGATGAACTGGCTAGCCAACCTTCTCAAAGTTCTTCGATCAACATAGGATGCCTCCGGCGGATACTCCCCTTTTTCTAAGTACTGCTGAATATCATGATACCACGGCTTCCCGTCGTTTGGTTCTCATTCTCTTAGTGCACAACAGTAGATGGGTTCTTCTCTAGATTCAATGATCATTGGTGCTACTCCCCTTTCCACTGAAATCTCTATCATGGATGCTAGAGTGGTTAAGGTATCCGCAAACTTGTTCTTTTGCCTAGACAGGTAAAAGAATTTTATTTGACGGAATTCTTTCACCAATGTTTCTAGATAATCGTGATATGGCAGCAGCTTCTCGTCCTTAGTCTTCCATTCCCCTCTAGTCTGGCATATGATAAGGGTTGAATCCCCATACACTTCAAGCTCTTCTACTCCCAAGGCCAATGCTGATTCTAAAGCTAGAATGCAAGCTTCATATTCAGCTATGTTATTGGTCGCCTTAAAGTTCGGTTTCACTGCCACAGGTATTATCACATCTTCTGGCGTCTCCAGACAAACTCCTATGCCACATCTTTTCCTATTCAATGCTCCATCAAAGTGTGTCTTCCACACCTTCTTCTCAACCACAAGGATCTCTTCATCTGGGAACTAGTAATTGCTATTGTCTGCTTGTGAAGTAGCACATTCTGCCAGGTGTTCTGCTATAGCTCTTCCTTTTACTGATTTCTGCAGTACATACTGAATGTCGAATTCTGATAACAACAACAACCACCGCGCTGTTTTATAGGACAAAGCAGGCTTCTCAAGAAGATACTTCAATGGGTCCATTCGACTGATCAAGAGTACTTGGAAAGACATCATGTAATGGCGAAGCTTTTGAGTTGCCCACACCAATGCCACGCATGTCTTTTCCAAAGCACTATAGTTCACTTCATAATCTGTCATCTTCTTGCAGAGGTAGTAGATGACATTATCTTTCAATGATTCTTCAAGATATTGAGCTAACATAGCTCTTATCGCGGTTTCGGTGACAGTTAAGTAGAGTAATAACGGTTCACCTTGTCGCGGGGGAACCAGTATTGGTGGGTTGCTCAAATACCTTTTGATGGTATCAAACACCTCTTGACATTCCCCATTCCACTTAGTTGGTACATTCTTCTTTAACAGCTTGAAAATCGGCTCGCAGATGGTAGTCAACTGAGCTATGAAACAGCTGATAAACTGAATCCTTCTAAAAAATCCTCGAATCTTCTTTTCTGTTCTCGGTGGTTGCATCTCCATGATGGCTTTGATTTTCCCCGGATCTACTTCTATCCCTCTCTGTGTGATCATAAAACCGAGCAATAATCAATAGCTACCACCAGAAATTTAACGACTTGGCTAGATTAAGTTCCAACCTCCTTACATCGGTGTGGTGTTCCTCCTATAAAGCTCCGACGAACAAGTTAGTTTTTCTTTTAGAGCAACTGTAGTGAAATAGTGCAATAAATGGGGTGGTTCTTACTTACCTGGAGAAGGAAGTGATGAAGCCTTTTATAGGGTGGTCATGGATATGATCACTTGAGTGCGATTTCCCCTCATTTAAAGGTTCATTGTGGTATGATCGGACATTCATTTATGATCAATAAATGATCATAAATGCCTGTCAATAAATGACCTTAAATGCAGGCCAATATCTGTTGTCAGAGTCATTTAATGCATATTCCATAAGTACAGCTGGTTCTGAACTGTCTTTAAGGAGCAGTTTCAAATAGATCATGTAACAAATACAGATCGAGTTACTTCAACAAATCGGGTAGAGATTGTTTGCAAGTAGATCGGGCATCATCCTGACCACGTGTCGATACCATCAAACATGACTGGTTTTACCCTCTTCATTCACCACAGGCTTTCTACTCTACTTTCTTTCTCTCTCTGATAAGGCGCACTCTGTCTCGCTCTATCTACATCTCTCTCAATCGGCTTTCATTGCCAGTCTCAAAAGGTGGCATCGACATAGTCAGTATTCGTCCACAGTCACTTTCACACTCTGTTGTTGCCTTCCGCCGTCACTTTTAGCATTAACCGCAGCTGCCGTTACCTCCATCGTGTTGATAGGGTAAGTACTATGTATTATGTAGTAATATATGGAATATTAAGTTTCTCATTTGGTTGGTGTTGATTTTTGTAATGGTGTTTATGTGGAGGGTTGATTTGGGGGTTTTTGTTTATGAAACATTAAGTTAGGGTTATTGATGATATTGAAAATAGCTATGGCAACTGTAGAGAAAGTCTCATGAATTTATGACTTTATTTGATAGATTAGTTATTTTCATCTACAACAAATCCTGGATGGCAGTACACCTCGAGCACTAAGTTGTGAGTTCTAAGCTAACTTGTGCAATGCCGAGTTTATCCTCATTTTTGAAGAGCGCATTTAAAAGATGGTCGGAATCTAAAAAATTATGGCCTGTTTGGATCCTTGATTTGTGAAATGTGCATGTGTGTGTACTGTTTTGATATCTATTCATGTGATTTTGTTTATGTGAAAAGATTGGAATTTTATTAGTCTCTGTTTGGTTGATGAAAAAAATAAAGGGAAAGAGAAGAGAAAGTTTTGTGTTTTAAGGTTAATACTGTCTTTGATGTTATAAAAATGGGAAATTTTGAAAGTTGTGGAGATTGAGAATAACTCAATTTTATTGCATGGTTTCTAAAAGAAAGCATGATTAATAAGAAAATTAGTAATTTCTGTTTTGGCATGATTAATTTTTGTTTTGTGCACTCTATAAATCAGTAATTTCTATGTGTACTTGAAAGGATGCGATCGAAACAAGATTCGCAGGGAAAGACATACTATAAATTTTTTTGTAAAACTTGAATCCATCATCAAAACCAATCCAAGACTCGAACACAAGCATATGATCATGAATAATACAAGAATACATATTTAAACAAATTTAAATAAACTTACTTGATAGCTTTTTGATGAAGTGTCGAATCAAATCCAAACTTCAAAGTGTATGAAGCCTCTAGGGTATCCACACGAACTCAAGATTCTCACACTTGTTTAACACTTGAATCAATGCAAGCTAGAGAGGGAGAGAGAGCAAGTCACGGCCTTGGGAGAACTCCTTAGGTTACGGCCACACTAGGTAGGTGATGGTGATGATAACCTCTCTTCTAATTTTAGGGTTAAGTGGACTTAGTGCTAGCATGCACTCATCCCTATGTATTTATAGACAAATACTAGGGTTTCTAATTTTGCAACTTAGTCCTTCTTAATTAACAATTAATTAAAGAGACCACATAAGTTACATAAATCGGAAACTTCCCGCTCTCTTAAATTAAAGAGCTTTCTCGTGCATATCCTTTTGTGTGTGACCCTTTGGGTTCACCTCAACCTAGTAGTGGACAGGGACATCTCATGTTCCCTAAAATAGAAACTTTCTATTTATGAATCAATTAGAACAATTCCAATTTTGCCATCAATGATAACACTTATCATTAGGCCTTCACTAGTCATGAGTGACATCTAGCAACATATCATGACGTACCCTAGGTGTGGGTGAATAGCAGAACTAAATGAACCCTTCATGTTACTTAATCCTTCATCCCCTAATGTCACTGTTAAGATAATCTGGTATGGTTATAATTCAAACCCCTATCTTAACAACTTATTATATGTCTCACAAAATATAATCTCAATAAGATGAACCCGATGAAACTCTTTCACAGTTCACCTATCACTCTGGCCAGAGATTCAAACTGAAAATTATCTTTGTGAACAAACCCTGACATTTTCTCTCATCAAAGTGAGAGTGATGATTTCTTCTTGCACACTCATCTATCTTCATACATAAACCATTAGAGCCAATGAGTACCGATTACATCTTGACTGCTAAAGATGTACGAGATACTATCAAACTCTAATAACTTATGTACAAGATAACTCTGGTGTCTCAGGTCTAAGGATTACCATTCAATGGACGTAACATAAGAATATTCTTTTGACTTAAACTCCATAAGAATATTCTTGTAGATCATGTTCAGTGTACATATTCTCTAATATGCACTCATAGATTAACTATAGTGTCACTACACAAATAGGCAAGACTACCTATCCTCCCATTGGATCTAGTTTAAATCTGTGCTACTCTTAGTGGTTTATAAATGTCCACTTTCATAAATCTATGAGTAGGAACTCTTTAGAATAAATGTGTATGAGAAATATAAGTTTTCCTATCTCAACAACTTGAGATACATATTTCTCTTATCATTTATTCATGGACCTTATCATATATATATATATATATATATATATATATATATTTAAATATACAAGACAAGTTATACATTCTAATTAATATAATATGAAATTAATTGATTTACCATTTTGGATTGGTTTTAGGGCATACCTACAACAGTACTGATCTTACCCATACTACTTCAATGACTCTGTGCAATATATTTTCTTATTTTTAAAAAATGCTGCTTCACATATTTATATGATTGAATAATTATTGTGAGTGGTGACAGGCATGGGTTGCTGATGCGTGCTATTTTTTGATGCAATTATTTATTCCAAGCGTAAGATGGTGTAGTTGCAAGCATAGTACATGGGGAGGCCCATGGTAATTTCCACAGGGATTGGGAAGTGTTCAAATCAAGAATCCTTATACATTGCTACCCAATAAATACGAAAGCATATGTAAAATCATGGGGGTTTTGATGATTGAAGGTTGTTTAAACTAATTTAATCACAAATTACAAGATAAAAAATATGGAAATTTAAGAGGATGAGTTCTATGGGTTCATTCCATCCTAACCTTTGGTTCATGGTCTCTCATACTTTATCTCAATCAAAATTCCATTGAAGAATGGTTTTGATTGGCGAGTTTAGCAATGTAAGCCCAAATGTAGTAAGACAAATGGTAGAATGAAGTTAAATACTCTCATAGTCATTTTCATAAACATTTGGAGTGCATAAAAGCTTAAGAGCCAAGTATAACAAGCAATGCTAATCACACAATGGTCAAGAATGCAAAACCATATGGGTTTAAGAGGTGAGAAAGCATTTCACTTCATTTTACAATCATTGAAAACATAATATAGTGAGAGAACCATTTACCTAGGGTTTGGAGAGGAAATCCACTATAGAACTTACCTTTGAGTGCTTAGCTAGCCATTAATGCAAGACAATGCATGAAGAAGAGTAGTAAATGCATAAACAAGAGTCATCAATGTAATAAACTTGAAGTAAATGCTATTAAATACCTGAAGGACGAAATTACAAGATTAGAAGATCACAAACTATAATGAAAACAGCTGAGCTAAGGATTAAATCTAAACTATAACAAGAACTAATGTTAATCTAACCCACCTTACACTAGAAACCCTTACACTATGCTTGGATTGAGAGAATTGGAGAGAAGAGAAGAGAAACTCATTAAGAGAAGAGAAGAGAAGAAAATAGAAAGTTAAATGACTTTCTCTCCACCTTGTTTGGATAGAGAGGGGAGAAAGTTAAATGACTTTCTCTCCACCTTGTTTGGATAGCCTTCATAAGAGAAGAGAAGAGAAGAGAAGAGAAGATTTTAAGGTGTAAATTCCAATACTGCCCTTACTTACATAAAAAGAAAATAAAAACTACAGAAGGAAGAAAAAGGGCAAAATAGTAAAATCACCCCTCACTTAAATCCTTTCTCTTATCTTCTCTCCATTTCTCTCCGATTTGGAGAGAAAGAAATGAGCCTCATTTTCTCTCCTCTTTCTCTCCCCCTCCTCCCCTTTCTCTCCAACTCTCTTAATCCAAACGAGAGAAACTTAAAAAGTTCCTCTTCTCTTCTCTTCTATTCTCTCCAACTCTCTCAATCCAAACATAGTGTTAAATCTAGAGAGAGAAGCTTAAGAAGAATAGAAATAAAACATAGCTGCCCAAAATGGCTAGAAAATATGCTTAAATAACCTCCCTTTAGGGCTACAAAAGTGAGAAATTTAAAGACAAGAAAGCCCCTAAACAAAAGGGCAAAATACAATAACAATGTGCAGAATTCGGGCAAGTGTACCGGTACACCAATGGGCTGTACCGATACACTTGAGCTTCTATACAATCAAACATTCAACTTTGCTAAATTCCTCAAGCAGAGTATCGGTACACTTATGCATTGTATCAGTACAGTTGAGAAGTCCCACAAAAATATCTTCCCAAAATGCTTTATAACCAAATCCCTGAGTGAGCTTCTTTTCTTTGGTCCTTGATTATCCAAAAACTCTTCATTTGGGGGCCTTTTAGCCAGCTTTCCCTACAATGCCACAAAAGTAACAAATGCAATAAAAGAACCCATTCCAAAAAGAAATTAACTTACTTAAGTACAAAATGAAAGGGAAAAATACCTATAATTTACATACTAATAGGCACCCAACTGTTGCCAGGATTGAAAGCTGATGGAGATCTTGGACATATTTGATCATATCAAATTCAAAGTTGAATATGTACAGCTGTTGTAATCTATCTCTAGAATCTTGGGATTTACATTCCATCTTTCATTTTCTATTTTTTATATGCCTACAATCATGGGTCAGACTTGTATATAAAACCATCATATTGTGATGAATAACATAACCTTTAACTCCCAAATCCTGCATTCTAGTTAAAGTTTTCTCAGGAGATGCAAATCAACTCCCAACCATTGCAATAGTAGCATTGTATGATACATTTGGGGAAGCACCAGTATGTAATTCTTTTAAATTTTCTAACATAATAAAATTCTGTAAGCTATGTAGTAGCTCTAAAATTTTTTATGATACTTGTTGTCTAATGAAATCTTACAATGGTTTTTATTAGTTACTTTTCAATTTTTTCCCCTTTTATTTTCAGTTTCCATTTTCTGTTTCAGTGCTTAACATTTTAATTGAACACCGCGTAGTAATAGACTCTGCTCACCAAAACAAAAGGTTACTCTCTGACTTTCATTGATCAACTTTTCTCTAAACAAAGATCAGTGCACCATTTTCTTCACATTGATTGAGGGGAAAAATGAAATAAAGGATGGAACATAAAAATAGTAAATGCATTTTCAAAAGAATTCCCTAATCACTATAACTAATATCATTTCTGCTACATTTTCTTTCTCAAATTTCCAAGATGGCCATAACCTTTTTCCGAGAGGCCACTCGTCCTTTTATGATTAAAAGAAATGATAAGTAGACCATCAATGTTCTTGTAGTTGTTAATAGTTGCACTTCATGTTAGGTTTTCATTTAGAAAATATAACATATAATACCTTTATGATTTTAGGGCACCGTTTGGATTTGCTTTTGATAAATACTTTTAATAAGAAAAAAAAGCTCTTTTTTATTTTTTTTGCTTTTTATTTTAATAAGTAAAAAGCAAATCGGCAGTGGCTATACTTTTTGCTTACTTTCTTTTAGAAAAAAAAAAAAAAAGTAAAAAGTATGTTTGATATAACTTTTGATTTTTGCTCTTAACTTACTAAAAAGCCAAAATTTGAAAACAAAATTATACTTGATAAATCACCTATTTTGTTATTTTATATATATATATATATATATATAATCATACTACTTACAAGTGGACATTTTATAAGAGCAAAATAAAATATGCACCATCCAAAATAAAACCATACATCACAATATTCATCGAAAACAAAGTCTTAATATGCACCATCTATCCAAACTAACAAAATATCTATATCAACTAATATAGAAAAATAACAAAAAGTAGCATGCTACACCAAGCTAGCTAACCATGCTAATCGGCGCTCACTTGGCATTGAAATGAAAGTAGCCCTCCATTTTATATCATGGAACTTCTCAATTGCCTTCAAATATGTGGGTGCAGCTAAGACATCAATGCTATCGAGAACCTCAATGCAGTTTGGGATCGAATATGATCCCACAGCCACACTCGGATTTGCACCAACAGAATTTTGCAATACTGTAGTCCTTGTGTGGGATGCTTCAATCAGAAGTTTGATGGATTCTGACAACTCTGATGCTCAGGATTGATGACTTCTTACACGACGACTACCACTTGAAGTGTCATCCCTAGAATGATGACGATTTCTTTGCTGCGTCAAGTCCTCCTTCTGTATATCAACACTTTCATCATTTGTTGGAAGAAAGATAGTGCTCTGGATATCATGAGTATCATCATCACTGCCTGAGATATCTTGGGTACTTGCAAGTGCCTCTTTACCCGTGGCAGTTGTATCGCCAAATATTGTTACCAACAGGTCATACTTACGACAAGTTTCTGTACGGAATTTTTTTGCTTCTGGATGTGCCTGCAATCAAGTTTATTTCCCAATTTTTGTGGTTTGAAGATGGGTGCTTAGCTAGTTATCTCTATTATATGTATGAATATTTTAAAATTTGCATTTTGTAGAGGGGTTTGGCTCTGCTATGATGAATTGGAAGAACAAAACTTCCAATTGCCAGTAGTGCAAATAGCAACCCAAGCTCAAATTCCAAATTAACATATCCCAAGTACTTTGTCTAAAGAAACCCAATATTCACTATCACAGTTCAAGCAATTTCGCAATTAAATTATATGGTAACGGTTAGATTCTGCATAATTCCATAAAACTGAATTTCACTATTATGGGAGATGCAATTCAAAGCATTTTGGCATATACACAGTTCTCTTTTTCCATTCAAGCATTTTATCGAACAGTTAGTGTAACTCTACTCTTGATTCTCCCTGCTACCTTTATAAGCATGCAGCCCTTATGCATTCAATTTATTCAAACACATCAATAATCAGACAAGCAAACAAATTTCACACAATTTCTAATACAATGAAAATACATCAATTACAACATTGAATAACCAACGTGTTGAAGAATTGAACAAAAAGAAAATCATAAAATGGTAAAGAAAACTGTAAAATATGAACAAAAAATGAAGAATCTATAAAGAATAAGAAGAGAAATACCTCTTTTACACTCTAGAAGTACTGCTGGATCGGCACTTGGCCGGAACTTGGACGGAATTGGAGAAATACAGGAATCGCAAGAAAATGACGCCTTGGCCTGAACTTGGATGGCTGTTGGCTGGAACTCAATTGCTTGAAATTTGAAATTTGAACTCGTTGGGTTTTCTCATTCTCTCATTTTTTATTTTGCTTCCTGCTTTATTTGCTTTTAAAAGCTTACAGATTTGCTTTCTGATTATAACCAAAATTTTGCTTTTTTTAAGAAAAATATACTTTTAAAAATTCATAACCAAACAATGCTTTTTATTTTTTTTGCTTTTTTACTTTTAAAAGCAAATAAGCACTTAGAAAAAGCAAATCCAAACGGTGCCTAGATTAAAATGTGTCTTAGCTTCTCAAGTTGCAAATGGATAATGTTCTGAACAGATTTCGAAGTAGGGAAGTAATAGACACTCTCTGCTGCTGCGTGGGAAATACAGTCCAATTCTGAGCTTTGGGAATAAGCTCACTTCACTTGTTGACACTTATCTGTTAGAATAAGTATACTTTTTTTAAGTAGTATTTATTTTTCCGGTGATACAGTGCGAGGTTTTGATTGTATCTTTGTGCTACATAAGCTTTATGGACGCTGCCTGTTAGCATTTGGATAGATTAGTTAAAGTCCAGTTTATCATGAGATGAGTAATGTTTGTAAAATTGATATATGGGTTATACTGTTAACAATGTTACTTGTCTATTCCTTGTTTGGCTTTGGCTCCAATGGTCATATAAGTAGCAATTTGTGAAGCATAATCAATATGCATAGACACTATGTTACCATTTTAAGGAGAAAGCAATTCAAGTTAGCCCTGTAAGTTTATGAAATTAATATTCCAATTTCCAATGATGTTATTCAATGTTCAAGACTTCAAGTCAGCCCTAGACGTTTATGAAATTAATTAATATACTGTGATGTTAGTAAAAAAGGTCATGTCATGTAATGTTATGTGATTGAGATGAACATGACCAGAGAAGGGACAGCTAGGAAAGATAAAATCAGAAATATGAAACATTAGGAAGTTTAAAGGATAAAATATGTTTTTTTTTTTTCCTAATGAAATGTGTTAGAAATTTTGAGATGGGAATGAGCCGACATTTGTTCTGAGTTTATAAATTTTGAGATGGCATTTGTTCTGAGTTTGATTTGGATCCAAAATGGGGATGATTCATGTTCTGATCTGGGGATTTTGTTTGGGGTTGAAGCCATGGCCAACCGAGTTAAGTCGGTTGGTCCAAAAGCATTTGGGCTGAATTGGTTGGTGCATATGAGGATTGAGGCTTGATTAGGCTTCTGGATATGTACATTGTATCTTTCACTAATACATAACTAGTAAGGTAATATTTATTTATTTCAATGTTATTGATTTGCAATCAAATGTTATTCCGTTCCAACAAGCCTCAAGCATTGGAACTCTGTGCTAGAGTGAGTCCTCTATCTATCTTCTGTTGTTTTCTTAGAAATCATTTTCTTTTCATTTCAAACTTTGTCAAGTTGGTTGGTAAATTAAAGTTCTTTCTTGTTTGAGTATTTTTGGCAGTGCTACAACTTTTGCATTTGCAAATTTTTAGTTAATATCATTTATGCTCTCAATTATGACAACAAATTTGTCAATGTTAATATCATTTTGCACATGTATATGTTTGATATTAGTCATTTTTAGTTTATTATATAGTTCCAAAGGAAATGGTGGCCCATTGTTTCCATGTTTTGTGACTTGTATTACTCTCCTTTTTCAAGTGTTCCTTTTTTTAATTTGTCACTTTTTTCATTTGTTATAATGTAAATCAATTGGCTAGTGTCAAAGTATAAAGTCGATCAACAAAAAACAGTTTATAATGCTATTATAATACATATAACGTACATTTATGTGAGTATAATTGAAAATGTCGCGCATTGGATTTGCTTTGATAGTTATCTCTCTTAATCTAGTAGTTATTTTTACTTGAATTGATTAAGCGTGTTGTGCTTTATGTTTAGTTGATTAGGTTTTCTTTTGCAAGTTTTTATTTTGATCATTACTTTTTTTTTCTTGTTTCTCAGGTATATTTATATGTAGAGGGCCTATTGTCAGGGCCGGCCCTGACTATAAGCCAAGGAAGCAATGGCTTAGGGCCCCCCTATTTTTTGCAAAAAATTAGGGCCCCCAAATTAGCTACCTATAGGTAAGTATAGTAGCAAAAAAAGTCCATTATTTTTCAATGCAATTTGTGATTGGGCCTCTTATGAATTAGGGAAAAAAAAAAGAAGCCCATTTGTCTCTTTTTTCACTAAAAAATATGCGGGCCTTTAAATTTTTTGTGTTTTACTTTACCTCCAGCCATAGCCCCACGTGGGTTTTGAAAAGTTAAAAAAAACCCCCTTACCCCATCCTGACCCAATTCCCACAATCCTAATTTACCTCTTCTGCTGTGTCTTTCGTCTCTATCTCGTAGCAATATTGAAAACCCCAATACCCCATTCTTGGTGCAGAGGCAAGCTGCCCCCACTGCCACGGTCCCACAAGTGACGGTCCCCACTCCTCACTTTCAAAGACTTTGAATCAAAGTTTATTTCCTTAATTCCTTGAGGCTCAGTACAAGTAAGTTTCTACTTTTTTTTTTTATTAATTTATTATTATTGTTATTAATAATAATGAAAGTGATTTTTTTAATTAGACTTTTGATTTAGGGCTTTTGGGCAACATCTTTGTATTATAGTATAAATATATTTATTATTATTTGTGGTGAGATTGATATTTTTGATTTAGGGTTTAAATTTTAAGGCTATATGATTGTTATATAAGGTAGCATGAATTTAATAATTGTTATTATTAGGGATTTTTTGTTGAGGACTTTTATTTTAGGGCTTTATGTGCTATGTATGTGTATAATTTTATTATTGTTCTTAGTTTGTTTTGAGATTGTGATTTTTTATTAGGTTTTCTATTTTTTCTATCATTTAGTTTAATCAAATGCCATGGTTGAAATATATGTTGTTATCATTTACTCATCTAGTTTAATCAATTTTACTACCATTTAGACTATTTAGTATAACCAATTTTTTTTATCATTTAGATCAATCAATTATCGGTCGGGTATGTTATGTTTTTTATCAGTTTTTTTTTTTTTTTTATTTTTGCGTTTTCTTTTAGTTTGATTTTAGTAATAACAATATATACATCCAAAATTTGTACGATTACTAGCAAAACAAATTAAAAGAATAGTATGTAGTTTAATATATTACATGCAATTATTTTTTTTGTCAGTATCTAGTAGGGCCCCAATTTAGGAGATCGCTTTAGGCCCCCCAAACCTCGGGGCCGGCCTTGCCTATTGTTACGTGGTCGGCTGAAGTGGATGAAATTTTATTATTAGCAACTTTTTTTTTTTTTTTTTATGTAAAAAATTTTTTGTTCTTTTCTATTTATACATTGAATAATGATATATTCAAAATTGTTTGAATTTTCCATTACTATTTTTTTTTTGCACGGGTATTGTGCGGGGTTTATATTTGTTGGGTAATAGTTCCAACATGCGCATATGTTGTATTGAGCTTAGGTTGCAAAAATGATGATAATTTAAAAAAAAAAAAAAAATCTACGAACAGGCAGATTCATTGCAATATAAATGGACAAATAAAATGAAAATATATATATATATATATATATATATATATATTTGTGGATTAGCAAAGGCCTAATCCGTCGCTAACAGGTTAGCATAAAGGAAAAATTGCTGTATCCTTGCCACAGATGATTCCGTCACAATAAAGCATCCTAGCAACAACCATTTCCGTCTCAACTTTTATCTTTATATTAAAATAACAAATGAAATAGTGACAGACAATAGCCGTCGCAAAGTGTTTTTGCAACGGAAAAAACTGTCACAAGAAGCATCAAGCTTGCCAAGATAGCAATTGCAATGGATTTGTGACGGAATTTCTTTTGCAAAACCGTTTAGCAACGGGATTTTGTTCTATTAGCGATGGAAAAATCCATTGGTATTGATACTTTTTTTACTTGTAGTGGTCCACTGCTTGAAGAATTGTCTCTTATAGTTTTATAGTCTACATAAACTGAATTTTACTTAGCCGAATATTAAGAACTTGATGGTTATCCTTGGAACAGAGAAATTGACTGGAAATTTCATGTCCTAATGTTGTAACATTGGAAATTTCTGGGTCAATAAAGAGTGCAATTTTAAGGGATGTATCATCTTCTCTTGTTGATGCCTCTTGTTACTTCAGCAAGTGTTTCAATTGTTCACGCAAGGAATATCGTGAGGTTAGAATGCTTTTTGAGAAGCTTTGTCATGCCAAGAAATTTACCCCATGCACACGGTGTATTCTGGTACGATTTTTTTTCCCTTGATCTTCGCCGTTTTATTTCCCATAATTGATACTTACAATAGGAGATCTGGGGGGTTACAACTTTGGATTAACGCTTTTGTTGAAAGAAATGACTGATCATTATCTGTGGTTGAAGTAGTTCTGCAAAGATGAGGATTAACTCTTAAAAATTCTTATAGGGCTTTCTTTGTGACTTTATCTGATTTTATAGGATCCCACCATTACTTGAATCTTTGTGAGCACGATGATGAATAAATTATTTGGATTTATTTATGACTTGACTAGGACTCAAAAATCAAATAGGCCTAGTAGTAGTAAACCTGGTTATGAAATAGAAGCCAGTAACAGTAAAACATGTAGTAGTTCTACTATTAGTCAAGATTCCACTATCATTAGTAAAAAATAAGAAATATATGTAGATATATAAAATAATTTAGTTAATTGGAATATACCAAAGGTAAAAAAAAAAAAAAAAAAGGCATAATCTATACTACTTATAAAAGTCTCAATCCTAGAAAAACTTTTGATTTTCTAAAACGCCCTTATTGATTTTATATATTGACATATACCCTTAGTTTAATGTGCTAGAAGACCACTTCCCTGATTCTTCTCCTTCCCCTTCTCGTTCTTCATTGAACCTAAATATCATTAATTCGATAAATCTTTAATGATCCCTAAACTTCCATCCACCCTTTAACTCTTCTAATTCTTCTTCTTGAAGAAACAGGACTAACAAAATCTACAATTATAACAAATCCAAAAAATTCTCCAAATAAAAAGCATTCAGTATCGTTAATTAAACCCTTTGAAGTTTTTGATAAGAGACATGATATTAGTTTTGAAAATAAGACTGATGAATTATTAGAAGAAATAACTAAAAAGATTTCAATATTAGAAGTAGGAACTTCAAAATCTAAAGTTATAGCTCCAATTTCAAGAAATAATATACAACCTGAAAAATTAGAAATCAATTCTAAAATTAGTGAAAATAATAGACCAACCAATAGAAATTACTATACAAGACCAACTCCAATAGATATTCAGTTTGAAGAAATGTCATATTATTTACAAAGTAAATACGATGGAAGTTGAATTTATGAATGGCATATAGATGGTATGGCAGAATATCAAATAATTAATTTAAGTTATATATGAAATGATGGTGGTTGCTATAGCATATAAGAAATAAAATAAGTTAATAGAGCAAGCGGCTTTAAATATGCTAATAATGGATTCACAGGCCAGAACAGCTGAAAGGGTGGTGGGATCATTATAAGTCAGAAATAGATAAATTAGCAATTGCAAATTCTATTAAATTTGATATAATGGATAAGAAATTAAAGATCAATATGGGCAAGGCATACTAGATGGAGTTAATACTTTAATTTATACCATATTAAAGCATTTCATAGGAGATCCTAATGCTATTAATGATAGAGCAAGAGAGATATTAAATCATCTTAGATGTCCAAAATTAGAATATTTTAGATGGTGTAAAGACACATTTTAAAGTAAAGTAATGTTAGGAGAAGATTGTAACCAAGATATATTACTGGAAACAAAGATTTATTTCAGGATTACCTAAATTATTTGGCGAAAAGATTAAACAAAAACTTAGGGATATGCATGGAGGAGTACTAAATTATAAAGTATTAGCCTATGGAGGCATTATTTCTTTAGTAAACATAGGAGGTTTAGCTCTATGTACAGATTTAAGACTAAAAGCTTAAATGAAAAAGGACAAATGCTAAATAAAACTGAATTAGGAAAATTTTGTGAGCAATTTGGGTATAGCACAATTCAAGCTCCCTCAACGAGACAAAGAAAGCAGACTAGAAATACACTCTATAAAAGAAAGAATTATACACCTAGGAAATATTCATGGACTAAAGGACAGGCTAATGCTCCAAAACAAGCAAAGAAGTCTTAAGAATACACAAACAAAATCAACACCCAAGACACCAAAAAAGAAACCCACTTGTTGGAAATGTGGAAAAATAGGATATTATAAAAATAATTGCCCACTTAAAGATAAAGTAGATAGCTTAGATATTAGTGAAGATTTAAAATTAGCCTTATATAATTTATTAAAAGAAAATGACTCAAAAAATGAATTAGAATATGAAGAATTAGAAGAATTAAATGAATTAGGATATGAAAGTGATGATTTAGTTTCTTCTTCAGATAATATAGAAACTTATTCAGAAATAGAAGAAGTACATGTAACGAAATAAATTGTAAAGATAATTGCATGAGTATGAATGTTTTAACTAGAGAAAATGGGAAATTTATTAGATTTTGCAAATTATATATATACAAGATCCAGAAGAAAAGAAAAAATATTTAGAAAATTTATATAATACTATATATAGTAAAGGAATAAATAATATATGAGATAAAATAGTAAAATTAGAAGATAAAAATATAACAAATTTATTAAAAAGATTTACATCAACCAGAAGAGAAATAACATATATTAGAAGACTTGAAAAGAGAAATAAATGAAAATAAATTTGAAAATAGAAAACTAAAGGATCAAATAAGAAGCCTAGAACTCTAGAAGAAGGACAAGGATTATTTACTCAAGAATTATTAAAAAAAAAAATTAATGGAAATAAAGAGAAAGGATTAGTAGAGGAAGAGGAAGAGGAAAAAAATAGTAAGGAGATGGATGAATTTAGAGAAGTAGATATTTTACAGCTTTCAACAATGATAAATTACCAAAAATGGCATGTTTATGTATCTATAGTAATAAATCAAGAATATCATATTAATTTGATAGCATTAGCAGATTCCGGAGCATATATGAATTGTATCCATGCAAGAAGGATTAGTACCTAGAAAGTATTTAGAAAAAACAATAGAAAGTTTACATACAGTAGATGGAACTAAAATGAGAATACAATATAATTTATTTAATGCACAAGTGATCGAAACCAAGGAATTTGTTTAAAGACCTCATTTATTTTACTTAAAGACACTACCAAACCAGTAATTTTAGGCGCACTTTTTTTACAAATGATTCAACCATTTAGTGTAGATGAACAAGGAATAAAAACTATAATTTTAGAGCAAGATTTAATTTTTGAATTTATTGAAGCTCCTAGAACAAAATAACTTAATAGAATCCAAGAAGTATTAATTACCAAACAAATCAATTTATTAAGTAAAGAAAAACATAATAAATCTCTTCGAGAAGAAACTAGAATTATGAATATAGAAAATAGACATAAAAAATTATTCAATTTGAAGAAAAATTAAATGAGAAGTTTGCTCAGACTTACCACATGCATTTTGGAATA
>JAESVK010000227.1:1663538-1683585 GCA_017140935.1 Hamamelis virginiana
TTGATTAAACATGTGATCACACTTGTTCACAAATTTATCGGGCGATCAGGACATTGAATTAATGGATTAAATATGTGATCTCACTTGTTCACTAATTTATCAGGGGATCGGGCTATCGAATTAGTGGATTAAACATGTGGTCACACTTGCTCACTAATTTATCGGGCGATCGGGCCATGGAATTAGTGGATTAAACTTGTGATCTCACGTGTTCACTAATTTATCGGGCGATCGGGCCATCGAATTAATGGATTGAACATATGATCTCACGTGTTCACTAATTTATCAGGCGATCGGGCCATCGAATTAGTGGATTAAACATGTGATCTCACTATGTCACTAATTTATCGGGCCATCGAACAGGTGGATTAAACATGTGATCTCACTTGTTCACTAATTTACCGGGCGATCAGGCCATCGAATTAGTGGATTAAACATGTGATCACACTTGGTCAGTAATTTATCGGGCGATCGGGCCATCGAATTAGTGGATTAAACATGTGATCACACTTGCTCACTAATTTATCGGGCGATCGGATGATCGAATTAGTGGATTAAATATGTGATCACACTTGCTCACCAATTTATTGGGCGATCGGGCCATCGAATTTGTGGATTAAACATATGATTTCACTTGTTCACTAATTTATTGGGCCATTGGGCCATCGAATTAGTGGATTAAACATGTGATCTCACTTGGTGACTAATTTATCGGGAGATCGAGCCATCGAATTAGTGGATTAAACATGTGATCACACTTGCTCACTAATTTATCGGGCGATGGGGCAATCGAATTAGTGGATTAAACATGTGATTTCACTTGTTCACAAATATATTGGGCGATCAGGCCATCGAATTAGTGGATTAAACATGTGATCACACTTGTTCACTAATTTATTGGGCGATTTGGCCATCGAATTAGTCGATTAAACATGTGATCTCACTTGGTCACTAATTTATCGGGCGATCGGGCCATCCAATGAGTGGATTAAACATGTGATCACACTTGCTCACTAATTTATCGGGCGATCGGGCCATCGAATTAGTGGATTAAACATGTGATCTCACTTGTTCACTAATTTATCGGGCAATTGGGCTATCGAATTAGTGGATTAAACATTTGGTCACACTTGTTCACTAATTCATCGGGCGATCGGGGCATCGAATTAGTGAATTAAACATGTGGTCACACTTGTTCACTAATTTATCGGGCGATCGGGCCATCAAATTAGTGGATTAAACATGTAATCTCACTTGTTCACTAATTTATCGGGCGATCGGACCATCAAATTAGTGGATTAAACATGTGATCTCACTTGCTTACTAATTTATTGGGCAATTGGGCCATCGAATTAGTGGATTAAACATGTGATCTCACTTGGTAACTAATTTATCGGGAGATCGAGCCATCGAATTAGTGGATTAAGCATGTGATCACACTTGCTTACTAATTTATCGGGCGATGGGGCAATCGAATTAGTGGATTAAACATGTGATCTCACTTGTTCACAAATTTGTTGGGCGATCGGGCCATCGAATTAGTGGATTAAACATGTGTTCACACTGTTAATGTACTGTTTATCTCACTAATATTTACATTAGTGTTATTACAGATAAAAAAAATTAACCAGAGTTTATCTCACTAGTATGTACATTTATTGGAAGAAATTTTTACATTTATTTGAACCAAAGTGTTATTACCAAAAATATATATATATATATCAGGTAGCCGGACTGGTTATAGTCGCAGGAGAAAAACCAGGCAGCCGGACTAGAGAGCAACAAATGAAGTGGGCACACCAAGTCTGGATGATTGAGGGAAGATGGAGAAGGAGAGAGAGAAAGAGAGAGAGGGAGGAGAGAGAGGGTCTTTGTGATTGACATGCATTAAATTTTATGAATGATTCATGTACTTCTTGTCAGCATCAAACAGCCTACTAGCTAGTAGGGACTCATATATTATTCAAACAACTTTTACATGTATTGACCATTGGATGATATCCTTGACACATGGACAGTCAGATCCAAAGTAAGGAATGTAATTTCATTCCAGACAGTAGGGAAGGGATCAACTCTCAAATATAATATATAATCTAAACGGTCAGTTTTTCAAAATGTGTATGTTACAATTATCTATTAGCTTCATACTTACATAAAATTATGTAAGTAGGAACAATATTAAATCCAACGGTCAGTTTTTCAAAATACTCATTTTACATTGGCCAAAAGACCAAGTCCTCATATAAGGAAGTCCTCACAGGAACATGACTCAAGTAGAGTCCGTTCGTGTAAGTATATATGTTGATAGGATCAGTTTTGTGTGTGTGTGTGTGTGTGTGTGTGTGTGTGTATACACATATAGAGTTCCATTCGTGTGAGGACTTCCTTATACGAGGACTTAGCCTTTTGGCCAATGTAAAATGGGTATTGTGAAAAACTGACTGTTGGATTTAATATTCTTCCTGTGTATGACAGACATGCCAAAAATTACAGTGATCGGACCACTTGTTTCTTAAATACAAACTGTGAAAAATTAAATACCTATATAATCTTTAACAATTTGTATTCCAAAAACTGGTGATCCGATTACTGTGATTTTTAGAATGCCTATCATACATACGAAGAATATTAAATCCAACGATCAGTTTTTCAAAATACTCATTTTACATTGGCCAAAAAACCAAGTCCTCATATAAGAAAGTCCTCACAGGAACGGATATATATATGATTTAATTTTATACTTAAAAACCTTAGTGTAAGATGCTTATCCTGGTAGGTTCAAACCTCTAAATAATTTTTCCAAAAATTTAAAAGTAGCGACGTGAGATGGATCAGAATCCTTTTTAGGATTACCATGGCACGGTAAATAGGTGTCGAAATATATTGAAGCTTTTGTCATTTACGATTCAATCAAAATGCAATGAGTGTACGTGGCTTATGATAGGAATGTCTACCATGTAAAGTTTATGTATATAAATATAAATAAAAAAGGGTTATCTTGGCCGGGAGCCTCATGCAAGTTCTTAAAATGGGGTCCCTATTATTTATTAAAAAAAAAAAAAAAAAAAAATACTCGTAAGATTTCGAGACCTTAATTTCGTCTAAGCTTTACTTAAAAGGTTACAACTATACCGCAACAATCAATTCACAATTCGTAACAATTAATTATCATCACATGCATATTCCATTAAAATGAATATAATTAAACTATATTTCCAAAAATGTATCAAACAATATGTTCACATCTAAAAACCTTTAGTACACCGCGTAGTGTGGCGGGGAGTGCGGGTGTGCCAGGACTACCTAAAGTCCAAATGAGGTTGCTAGGAAACGACCCTCAGCACCTCTTAGCCGAAATAAAGGTTTGAAGACCTTGATTCCAAGTCAGTCACTATAAGATCGAGGTCAGACAATTGTCTAAGGTGAGGGTAGGTCTTAAATGGATTCTTGATTGGAATCTCCGAAGACCTTACTGACTAATTGGAAACAACAGTAGATGAATCAAATACAAGCAATATCAAAACAAACTTAAACTATGAACGAAACTGGTAATAAGAAAAGAAATGAACTTACAATGCTTGAAATACCCACCATGCTGGAATTGAAAAGTGCCATTGATGTACTTGATTGTTCGGATTGAACTCGACAGAAAATTTAAGGTACTTACAATTAAAATAAACAGATTGCTTGGGGATCAAAAGGAATTGTAAACAAGATGGTATTAACAGTGAGAATGAACAAAATAAACTGATAAACATGATAGCATTGTGCTGGTTTTGAAGGATGTCGTCGTGTCTGTTCCTACAATATTCTTCTTCTTTTATAATTCTTTCTCTGCAAAACTGCCATATCTTTCTCCACTCTTCCACGTTTTCTGTTAGATGGCCTATCTGCACTACCCCATAACCCCAAATCGTGAGTTATGTGTGCTGTTGTTACTAACAGATTCACCATCACGCCCCTAAATTTCAGCTCATGGCATGTAACTGCTGCCATGTGTCACTTCCATAATTTATTAACTTCTTTCATTAACCACACGTCTTCCTTCCCGGTGTTTAGCTACTAATGTTTATCCTTCACTAGATTTGAATTAAAATCAAAATACTACACCTTCCTACTAGCCACGTGTCTTTCTTATTCTCTCATAATATCATCAAAAGTGGACCTCTACACTATCTTGACTACCATCATTTAGCCACGTGTCACTTTGTGATTCGTAGGCTATTTTACTGTGAACACTTTGCCCCCTTTTTTATGTTTTATTCAGCCATTTAATAGAATAAAAATATAAAAAGCAGGTTTTTCTTGAAAGTCTTTCAAAAAGACATTCCTTACCTTTTATTTCTCCACGTGTCGCTTCATCCTCAAAATCTGTTATTCATAATTACTCCTCTGCAACAATCTGCATGGCACATTTTCAATTGTTATTCATGTTTTGCTTTCCTTTCCTCCCTTTACGTGATGCCTTTGATCTATAAGATATTATCCACACGCAGCCCTGTTCCTCTCATCTTTTTCAATTTTGAAAATTAAATCAGCCGCCATCCTTATCACATTCTCTCTCTAAATCAATATTATTTTAAACCTCATTAAAGCTCAGTCACGTCGCCATTCTTTATCTTTCTCTTCATAGACATCTCTTCGTCTCTGCCTCTTTTTCCATGGCTAGCTCTTCTTCGTCTCAACCCCAGAAAAGTCTTAAAGCTATACTGGAAAACCCTGTTAGTGATACTTCTGATCAGGTACTATCTTCCTCTTCTCGTATAGGTCCTGTTTTAAATACTTCATCCTATCCAGAAAGCTTAGAACTTTATACCCCTTTCTTCTCTGAAGAAGAACTTTTATTTGAGAATGGCTATATTCACTGGGATGAATGGTCTTGTAGAAAGTCCCATAGATGTTGGCCTAACCCTCTTGCAAACTGGACTCTCTGGATGAACCGACTTGAACCCCATTGTAGACAAATATGGATTGATGTAGGGATCTATGATTATTTACAGTTATGTAGACAACCCTGCGAGTTAAACTATAAACTGCTTGTTGCTGCGATTTGTTTTTGGAGTAAATCTCATAAGGTCTTCATGTTCCCTTGTGGTCCTATATCCCCTTATATTTTTTATATTTGTGCTCTCATTGGCCTTCCAGCCATAGGTGAAATCCCTAGTGCTGCATTCTCTCATTCTTTTGATTTTCAATTTGATTATAAGAAAGCCACTTGTTCATGGACGAACTATATTTAAGCCGAATGTAGTACTTCCAATGAAATTTCTTTACAAGAACATTGTGCACTGATGTGGTTTTGCAGATTTGCTCTCTGTTGTCCCTCTCAGCAACTGACCCAAGAATATCATTGTATTTCCATGGCTTTAGTGTTTGGTTATAAACTTGCCCCATACGTTTTAGCCCACCTATACAGAGGCCTTGGTACCCTAGCCACAACTTCCCTTTACACCACGGTGGCCCTTTGTGGCTACTATAATGCTGGTTGTATGAATACTTCAAAGAAATTTTTGTCTCTCCTCCTGAAACTAGGTTTTACCAGACCTATGCTTATAGAATGTTCAATGCTCTCTTCTAGTTTAAATCTTTTCAATTCTATTTTCATTTTTTTTGGAATTTGAACATTGATCGTGAAGATCACCTTTTCTTCCCTTTTGCTTCTCGCCAATATAGTCTTAAATGGTTTACCGAGGCCTCCCCTTATTGTCCTTCTAGTGTAGAAAGACAAAATAAGATCAGGGGCTCCTACCTGATGGTGCGAGATCTTCACTTTGCTGAAAATTTTTAATACATAAACAAAAAAGTTTGTGTAGAAATTTACCCAGTCAATCTGATCTACAGACAATTTGGCTTATGTCAAGATCTTCCAGTTCCACCATTTACTTACTCCAAAATAACCCCCATACTACCAGAGTTATATTTGAATCAGACAGTGAGATCTCTTCTTTATATTATTTGTATGAAGGTAAGCTTTCCTTAATTACCCTAGAAGCTCTTCCAAACAATCCATCCTCTACCTAAAGCTTCAAGATCTGGTGGAGTAATGCTTTCAGCCAGCGAATATCTTCAGTGAATTTGGGGTCTCTTTTGAAGCAACTACAGACTTTATCTGCTCCTCCTCCTATTGAAAAAAAATCCATTGATCATCGTCCCTACTTTTACTGCCAAAAATTCAAAATCAGGTATTCCTTTTTATCCAAATAGATCATTCTCCCCTGACAGGTTTTTTTTGTCAAGCCACTAAAAAGTTTTTAATGGGAAAACACAGAGCTGCCTGTTACTTCTTATGGATAACAGATAAGCAAGAGTTTGGTTCTTGTGTCCCAGATTCTCCATTCTTCTACTTTACTCCTTATCCAGACTTGTTTTGTGACATGGCAGCTTTATTTGCAACTAATGACTCCACCAAAAATATTTCCTTCGAAGGTCTTAGCCAACTTCTTTTTAAATGAATATTACTAGGTTAGTTCCTTTCTAAGAATTTCCTTTTGCAACTGTAACTCAATCCCCTCAAGTGAGCCGTACCTGTTCATGATAAAAATAGCCAGCGAATGAGAAGGTGACACATGGCTAAGACCCCTGTTTGATATTTTTTTGAAGAGGAAAAGAAGCCATGAAGGGACACGTGGCTAAAATGCTTGGTAAAAGAATTTCAATCTGATTCAAATTCTATTTAGGCAAAAGGGAAGCTAAGATTATGACATATGGCATAAATTGGTTGCCATAAGGCTAAAATAAAGGAGACATTTTGATCTGGAACAAGGGTAGAATAAAAAGGAAGCAACACGTTCCTGAATTGAAGGAGAGATAATGTCCCATAAGCCACCATCTTCAGCACGAAGTAGAACATGACCTTAAGGAGTAGCAGTTTGCGGGCCACAAATATAAAGTGGAGAAATGAGGATATGGCAGTTATTCGAGTATAGTTCTATAAAAGAGATGGAAGCAGTTAAAAAAAAAAAAAAAAAAAAAAAAGGACTACGACATCCCCTGACAGAGCAACAGAGCACGATGCTTGCTGAAATAGTTTCATAGTTTTTTCAATCTTCTTCTAGTATTACTGTTTTTGATTTCCAGTTCATTTAAATTTCTGAGTTTAAATCAGTTGTAATTCAAGAGTTGTAAGTATTTGAATTCAAGCAATTGCAATTCAAAGTTCATCAATGGCTCTTCTTAGTTCGAATGTGGTAAGTTCGTCTCTTTTCTTATTTCCAGTTTCATGCGTAATTCAAGTTATTTTCAATTATCTTTGTGTTTAATTCATCTATTGTTGATTCTAAAAGTTAGTAAGGTCTTCAGACATTCCACTTGAGAACCCATTTAAGACCTACCCTCACCTTAAACAACCGCCTGACCTTGATTTCATAGTGACTGACTTGGCATCAAGGCCTTCAAACCTTGATTTTGGCCAAGAGGTGCTGAGGTTCGTGTTCTAATAATCTCAATTTGGACTTTAGGAAGTCATAGCACGCCCGTGCTCCCTGCCACGTGCTATAGGTTTTAGATGTGAACATTACCAAAGTCAAGCAAGAGAGAACATCTCCAACAAAAAGGGTTCCCAAAAGAAATAAACCTTTCATTCCTCCTGAGAGTATCCCAAAGATGACTTCCCAACGAGTGAAGAATCGGTCAAGATCTTCTTCTATTTCCACTCAAATAGACCTCACCGAAGAAGACAGTGATTTTTCTGAACCTTTTGTTGATCTACCCACAAAAAAGTCTGCCATAAGCTCTTTCTTCCCACCTCTCAAGATAAAGGTTTTACTGCCACATCTACTTTGGCTGACCCTGAGCCTGTCATCGATCTCTCAAAAATTCTTGACGAATTGGAAGCGTGGGCTGTAATGTTGGAAGTCCCTACTATAGCAATCAAAGATGAGGAAGAATTCATTGTTCCTCTTGTTCCACCTCCTTCTAGTCATGTTCCTAATGATGCAAGGGCTGAACAAGCCAAAGCTCAATTCATGGAGCTTCTAGTAAGCAATCTTGACAATTTGACTCCTGCTATGGCTCAAGATTTGATGAAAAACTACAAAATCATTGCCAAAAGACCCGAGTACTCCATCCATGTCAATCCTCTTTATGCCCACATTGTAGGTGTTGAAGACCTGGTCAAGCAATTTGAAGCTCGGATAGAGAGAATATCTACCTTTGAAGTATTGCCGACTGCATGCAGACAGAGAAAGTCTGAACTGGACAAAGCCTTGGCTGATGTGAAGGGTTTCCGTGCTAGTGAAGCTTCGGCCAAGCTAGAAGCACAATCACTTTCCACAGGCATCACTACTCTTCGTGCACAAATTGCAGCCCTTCAAACTAAATTGGCTCATAAAGAACAAGCTCTGGCTGCACAGAATGCTACGATAAGGTCTGTTCAACTAAAGACTTCTATGGCTTGGGACAAGGCAAAGAAAATGGGTTAGGATTATGAAGGTTCTGCTATGGATGTACTGGCATGGGAGGATAATTGCATCAAGGCAAAGGCAGAAGAGAATTGTTTGATGAAAATATAGCAGGAAGTTCCCACCATTCCTGATTGGTTGAAGGCCACTGGTTCCTCTTTCTCTGCTTCTTAGAATCATGGTAATTTATAAACAATTTCGTTTCTCCTTCCCTTTCTTTCTTCTACATGGATTTGGTACATTTTGGTTTTAATTTGCGTGGTGTTGGATATGGTTTGTTTTGAATTTTCGTTGATCTCATTTTGTGGGTAAGCTTTGGTTTGAACAATTGGTTAATTTTGGATGTATTTGGGTTGCTGTGAATTAGTTTTGGATTGGAGTATGGATGACTGTAGATATTTGGATTTTATGGACAATTGTGTTTATTGGGTTTCCATGTGTTTTGTGTGTGTGATTGTTGGCAAGTTTGAACAAGGTAGGGATACATGAATTGTTTTTCAGTGGCCTTCCTAGTTTTCTCCCTGGACATATTCCCACAAGGTAGGAAAATACCTCTTTAGGAATCTCCCATTGATTGCTTTTATCACCTTGTCAGTAGGTAGTTCTTCTATTGAATATGCTCTTTTAGGAATCACATCTAAAACCTTAAATGATCTTTCCCAAGTGGGAGACCATTAACCCAGTCTAGGGTCTTTATTGAATATGCTCTTTTAGGAATCACATCTAAAACCTTAAATGATCTTTCCCAAGTGGGAGACCATTAACCCAGTCTAGGGTCTTTAAATCCCACTGGTAATATTAACTTCCACACTATATCTCCTACTAAGTGTGGGTGAAGATAGTAAAAAATATATTTTAAAATTTTAGTGTTGGATATAAATAGTAAGTATATGTCACTAGCAATATGTGGGGTGGCAATAGAATCACCCTATAATAAAATGCCGATTTTATTAGAGTTGCCGAGTGGGGAGATTAGGATGATTACTGATTAGTGATGTGGAGGAAAAACAAGAGAAGTAAAATTTGATAAGAAAATGAAAAGTTTGAATCATGTTGACGTCATTAGACACATTTTAGGAACATATAGCAGCCCTCCAAAAATAATGGCAACATCAAGGTGACCGTAAGGGGGATGTTGACGCCATGTTTGATGGAGGTTCACAATGGTGCTGGTGAATGGGGATCATACGGTGATGGTGATGGTGATGGTGATGACTAAAATTTATAACTTTGTGGGAGAACTTCTTACTCACTATCACATGTTGAATCATTTTTCTGCATGCAGCTATTTCTCTCATCTGTTCTTGGAATTTTAAACCTGAAAAATTTTTATTTTATTTTATGTATCGTGTCATTCTTCCTTTGTATCCATGGATTGCACATTTTCTCGCAAATTAATCATAGTTCACTCCATGCATTTTGAACAAAATGTGGTTGTGTGGTGTAGTAAGATACACCAATCATTCAAAGCACATACCAAAACCAAGCTCTAAAAGATGTATTTCCAAAACTAGCTAAGAAGGTAACATTTATTTCACTTACAAAATATATATCATTTAGACAGAAATGATAGCAAAATTTGAGACACTAAATGAGATTCACAATTTGATTTAATTCCTACCTACCAGCCAAATGGAGAAAACAAAAAATGACACAGTAAATATCATTAATTACAACACTTCATATACATTACTCTCTAAAAAAATAAAAAATAAAAAATGGTAGGGAGACAGTCAATAATTTAGTGATGACACAAAAAGTGTTAGCTGGAATTGAACTCATGAATTGATTGTTGCAATATAGGAAAATCGACTGAGAAGTAAACTCTTTGAACCGACAATGCTGAGAATGCATCGTTGTCAACTTATGATGTATTTAATTTATAAGCTAGGATTTTACTTTGAACCAATATGCATATGCCTGGTCTCCTGTAAGGAAAGGTTGAATTTGCTCCTCATCAGTCAAGAGGTTGAGCTCTAGTAAACACAAATACTCCTCCACCCCCGACAGCCCGCCCTAAAAGCATATTGTAATCCAGATATGAAAGGTAATATAGTCCTCCTACGGATCGACTGCAATTAAATTAAGTTTCATTGTTCACATGCATACCTAAAAAGCATATTTTAAAATTTTCCATAATTATTATATGAAATAATATACCTTCCCGAGTTTCTTACAGGAATTTGAGCTTTGAAAGCACGGATGAACTGCAAGATCTGCACACAAGCATTCATATCTCTTAAAAGAAATAATACAAGCAAATGTAACTAGTTACACACACAGAGAGATATACATACACATAAAAGCATATGCATATATTCATATATACATATAACCGATCCTGTAAGGACGTCCTTACGCTCTTATCGTAAGGACACTTTCACTGGGAGAGATATTTTTGTAAAATCGACCGTTGGATTAGATAATCTTTACATGTATGTCATGTCTGCCAAAAATCACAGCGATCGAACGGTTGATTTTTAAAATACAGTCATTTAAACAAATTTGACAGCATCCAACGGTAAATACTGTCAAAGCGTTTCACGAACTATATTTTGAAAACCGATTATCAGATCACTGTGATTTTTGGCAGACATGACATTCATAAGAAGATTATCTACTCCAACGGTCGATTTTCAAAATATCATTCATATGGCTTCCAGAAGTGACGTCCTTACAATAACGAGTGTAAGGACGTCCTGACAAGATCGCTTTTGCATATATATATATATATATCGGTTCCGATTCTGTAAGGACGTTCTTACGGTCTTATCGTAAGGACGTCTTCACTAGGAGAGGTATTTTTGAAAAATCAACCATTGGATTAGATAATATTTATATGTATGTCATGTCTGCCAAAAATCACAGCGATCCAACGGTTGGTTTTTAAAATACAGTCATTTAAACAACTCTGACAACATCCAACGGTAAATACTGTCAAAGCGTTTTACGGACTGTATTTTGAAAACCGATTATCGGATCATTGTGATTTTTGGGAGACATGACATTCATAAGAGATTATCTAATCCAACGGTCGATTTTTCAGAATATCATTCCTATGGCTTCCAGAATGGACGTCCTAACGATAACGAGCGTAAGGACGTCCTGACAGGATCGGAACAATATATATGATTACCTTGATCAACTGAAAATAAAACCTAATGACTCACGTGTGCAAAGTCATCCAGCTTTATAATCAAGAGCACGTCTAAGATTTAAACTAATATGAAAAAGGCATCAAAGCAAAGGAGACAACTTACATTGCATCTCGTAAATAGTAAGCTTAAACTATTTGAGCATGACCAAATATCAGCTAAAGATTCAAAGAGGATAGAGCTTCATAATATAAGCTAGTTGATATCCACCAAATCTCGGATCCAGATAACATATGTACAAGGTTGCATGCAAAACCAATAATCCAAGAATGCAATCTGAAACTAGTGGCATAGTTGATTTACCTGTAGACTTAAAAATGATCGTGGTAGTAGTGCTGGAGCTATTACAGCTTGCAGCTCCTCACTGATGTTTATATTTTGAACAGTTATCTGCCAAACAGAACTTGCAGGCTTCAGATAAAATACCACTAAAATATATTCGAGTACCTTCTTGTCATTTTGTTGAGCAATAAATTTATAGAGAAACAAATGGAATATTTTAATAAGCAGTCCGTTCAGGTTTCAGACAATCTGAAGGTCTACTTGCTGAACCTAATTGGGCCACTTCATTTGTAAATTGCAGGAGACTTATAGCCTCAAATTAAAGGCCTAATAAAGTATAATAAACTGACAGCGTTCACAATGGGCTAAGTAAAACGGGTCATTCAAGTAAAAATGGGCTAAAGTAAAATGGGTCACTGAAGTAGAAGATGAAGCTGTTACAATTTCCTCAACTTCACTTTAAGATTGCATAAAAGAAAGACCCATTCATTTAGCAAATTTGAAAACACAGCAACATTGTTTGGGATTAAGTTGTAGCTATGATAGCATTTTGGAACCTATCTTTAATGACAATGGTGATACGAATAGCAGAAGCTATCTTTAATGATAATGGTGATACAAATAGCAGAAGCTCACAGTGCAGCATAAAATTGAGTTTGTTCATCCTAGGGAAGTGAGAGAGGGACTATAATTACAGAAGTTGATTCTTATATGCAAGACAAGAATATGGTTTCATGCACTTGCATCAATTTCGTGTTGGCTGAAACAAATGGATGCTCTAAAAGAAAAAAGGCCCCAGCTGAATTGGGCAGATGGATCATAGATTCACATGGATGATGGAACATTAAATTCAGCTCTTAACTCAAAAGCAAACTTTGGGTACCAATATAGACAAGGCATAGTTTCCGCAAGGAAAATAATTGAGATGGGTGGTCATTTTATCTGCTAAAGCTGTCATCACCAAGAAAAAAGAAAAGAAATTCATTTTGATCCCATGGAGCTCCGAGTACGGAGTGCAGAACCCTATCAGACAATCTCAAATGTGCACCCTCCAATACTGTTTGCAACAAGAACTCTGCACAGGCCACCCAATCAATCTAAAGCTAGGCAAGTTGGACAGACCAAGAATATCTGAAGAACCATGAAAGAGATACAACCTTTTCTAACACATGATGTGTTTCAAATTGCCTTTTATGAGCCCGTGTAGCTTCTGTTCTAATTTCCTCTTAACATTTTTCCCCCATTCATTTATATGCAAACAAAATAAACAAACTATTCCCACATAATAAATGATGGTAAGTAGAAGAAAATATTGATGCGTCTTTCAAGCTTCTAATATATTATAGGGAGAAAGGGAATTAAATGGCTCAACCATAGTAGCAGGCATACAAGACACAAAGTCCAAACATTATATTTAAGGACCATTAGCAGAATCCCTTAGGCAGTCCAACCACATAGTACAAAACAATTTCAGCAGCTCTACCTCAACTTTTTTGGGAAGTCATGGTTTTTGAAGGGCAAAGAAACTGACCTCTTCAAACTGAAGGTAAATGTTACGCATAGAAACGACATTAAATTTTGCAGAAACGAGCAGGGTAGCACCTTCTTGTTCCTGTGAAGCAAAGAACCATAAAGTTGATAATAAAAATCAAAGGGTTATGAGTTTCATAGAAGAAGAAAAAGAAAAAGGCTGTCACACCCCCACAATTTCGACGATGCCTCTTGAAAATACAGACTAGGTTAGCCTTATGGCTACCCTTATGACCTTTTAGGTCAAGTTTTGAAGATAACAAACATGTCTTGTGAGCAAATATGTTTATTAAGTGATGCAATGTTCAAACTTGTTGGAACTATCATAAATGCATCAAGGACTCAAGCAAGACACTAGTTAAGCATATGGATTGAGCCCAAATCAAGCAAACCTAATGGAGACTCAAGCTCAAGAAGCAAAAAGACTTAAGACACTTCAAGACCTTGTTATTGATGTTATCTTTTGTACTTTGAGTGTCTTAGAATTATTTGTAAAGAACTCAATTAGATTGTGAAAATTCGAGGATGCTATTTCTTGAATGAAAAAGCGAATTTAAATACCTAGCCTTTACTTAGTGTTTGGTTGACAATAATAAGCAAAATAAACATCCACACAAAAACACAAAAATTTTATGAGGAAAACCCTAATGGGTAAAAAACCTCGGGAGCACTAGAAATCACTATGAACGAAAACACGTACAAGCAAAGTGAGACTACTCACAACACGACGCTTGAATCCACAAGCCCAGTAGAATCCGTTCTTGAACGAACACCCAACGAATCCACGTTGCCTTCACAGTATCTCCACGAACTAAATCCACAATCCTAGCTCCACACACCGAAGTCCACGATGCTAACGGAAATCCACTGTCCAATTCGAATCCACGAATCACTCTATACTCGGTAGGTATGAAGTTGATATAGCCAAGCTATTCTCTTCTATGCATCAAAACAATGCAAAGTATCCAAATGACTAAGGATGCATAAAAAACAATGACAAAACTAGGGTTTCAATAATGATGATAGTCAAGATGAAGTCTCTCAGCTACACCCTTCGAAATCTCCCTTAAATATGTTCAGAAACAAAGCCTAAGAGTTTCAAAGAAAATAGAATTGAAACACACGATTTAATATGAAAATAAGCACGAATTTACGAGTTGGATCGATCTAGGTTTTTGACTAGGATCGATCCAAACCCTTCTGCCACATGGATCAATCCGGGCAACAGAGCTAGATCGATCTAATATTATAGATCACAAATAGGATCGATCTAGCATAAAACCTTGGATCGATCCAACTTATGCAATAGGCCAAAATTGATTAATTTTCATATAAAAAAGGACCTATATCCAATAATGGATCATTCCTAAATGTTTAGGACAATTTAAACCACCTATGGTGAATGGAATAACTTAGGTTCTAAGTCAAGCTTACCTTCCTAGGTCATAAACCAACAAATGAATGCAATTCGAGCTTGAGCGATATGATTTTATTGATTTGATGAGCTTCTCTCATGCTTGATACAGTAGCTTGAACTTTCAGGGATTACTGGCTTGAGACGAATTACATACGCAGGCTTTTGACACCCGAATTAGCCAACACAATCATATGATAAACCTAACAAATTGAACTTGAAAACCTCAAATGAAACTTAGTTTTGACTATAGGTGGTTCACATAGGTTCATTTTTTCACACTTGGACTATTAGAAGTTTATTGAACCTTAGGGGGTGTTTGGGAAACCCAAGAACCGGGTTTCATGGATACAAGATGGGCCCAAAATCTTTGAACTGTGTTTGGTAACTTTACATCAACCACTTATCAGGTTTATTATTGTTCTAATTTTGGCATATATCAGGTTTTTAAATGATCCAGGTAAGTGTTGGTTTTCAAAAAAACCAAATAAGAAAAGGACTCCACGCCATTTCTTCTACTTCTTCTTCTTTGCAACAGCCACCGCCGCTGCCACTGCCTCCTCCTCCTCCTCTTCCTCCTCCTTCGTCGCTACATAGTAGCCGCCACCGCCGCTGTCGTTGCCGCTGCCTCCTCCTCCTTCTTCGTCGCTACATAGATGCTGCCACCGCCGCTGCTGTTAAACGGCGTTTACCTTGATGCCCTTCTTCCTTCCACCCTGTGTTGTGCGCCCTAACACTTGACGAAAAAATCATCTTGATTTTACTGTACAAAAGAGGAAAGACAAAAAATAGAAATCATCTCTCCATCTCCATATATGCATGGATATATATTTTAAATAAATGTATTTTTTAGGTCTGATTTTGGTTTGGACTTGGGTGAAATTTTTTTGGTAAAGAGTTTGTTTGGGGATTTTTGGGTTTGATTGGCAAAAAGGACGAACAGGGGAGGTCGACGATGGACGTGGCGGTGTTGGAGTCGGAGAGGGAATGGGAGATGAAGGGATGGTTTGCCGGAGTGGTGAAGATTGTGATGATGCTGAGGATCAAAACGCACAATAACAGCAGCAATTAAAGAAGAAGAAGAAGAAGAAAGGGAAGAAATGAACCCAGATCTAGCTACAATCTTCACTTTTTGATTTGGGAATTTTCAGCATCATGCTTGAATCCTTGTGGGTTGAGGAAGATTAGTAAATTGGGATGATTTTCTGCTCATGATCTGAAATCAAAATAAATTTTTAACAAACAGATTATAACTAAAAACTGGTTCTATTTAAAATTGATTTTAGCTTGAACTAAACAACTAATGGGTTCTGGACTGGTCTGCTCCAAATTTCTGATTTGCCAAACAGGCCCTTAGGATTAGCCCTTGGAATCTCTCAAAATTGCTTTGAATGGCTACTTTCCTTTTGCACAAGTCTTGGACTTCATTTAGAACATATATATGTTTTTCTAGCAAGACCCTATTTGAACAGGACAGTGCTTATGCAATGGAGGTTTTGATCGTTTGAACGAGAATTGAGATTTTACTAAGGCCGTTCAAACAGGGCTTTGGACGTTCGAACGGAAGACTGGGAAACTTAATTCATAACGGTTAGTCGGTCGTTCAAACGGTAGACACAGAAAATGACCATAACGGCTAGTTTTCAAATCCCAACGGTCATATTCCTTCCCATGTCTATTTAAACTCATTACATTCGTCATAGGACAATTGTTGAACACATATAAATTGATCTTGACTTAGTATACATCATTCTCTTGTGATTCAAACAATCATTCAAGCAAGACTTTAGTTAAAGCTTCCAAAGAACTTTAATCCTTGAGCTATACTTGCTCTCATCTCTTGTGAAGCTATTAGTGTGAGCAAATCAATTGTACTCATCAGCTTTTTGAAGCACACTACATTGTACTTACTCTCTACTATCAACATCTTCTGAGCTTGCGTCTTGGTAACCTTTGAAGAAGCTTGGAGTTGGTCTTCAAGCATTGTGAAAAGGTTGACCTTGAGCCTGTGATAAAGATCATTGGTGTAAGGTTTGATCTCTACCAGTCAAAGGGATCATCATAGTAGATTGGGGAATCCTCGAGCTTGGTGCTTAAGGCGTGGATATATGATTGGTGCCGAACCACGCTAAAATCGTTGTGTTTGATTCCTCTATCCCTAGTCTCTTGCAATTTATATTTCTATATTTGTTTGAGTGTGTATAAATTACATTTGTATTTAATTGGTTTTTAATTTCGCTTTATTTATAGTAGTTTGCCTTAGACACTATTCACCCCCCTTTAGTGTCTAGTTTTGAGGCAACAAACCATCTTTAATATTTTCCCCTCACACATCCCCTACTAACCCATAGTATCTGCTCCCTTAGCAGATTGGAAACTACTTCTCAATTTAATCACAAGTTCCCCACAATCTATTTTATTTGACACCAAGATATTTTAGGGGAATTCTAGAAGAAGAATGTGAAAGAAAATGAAGGATGAGTCTTACTCCCATAAGTTTATCAATAAAAAGTATGACTAAAATATCCCCAATAAGAAGAGTAAATGGCCTAAAAGCATTAAGACCAAAAACATCCTTAAAATATTAAAGTACTCCAAACATACTACTGGTTCAAATATGAAATATATGTGCTATAAACAAAAATTTTCAAAAGAATTAAATAAATAAAAGATTACATATATACAATAATGATCTAGTCCACATATGCTGATATAAGTTATGTCCACATGAAGGCTATAGATTATTGTAGGATGCAAATTTTGGAAAATTGACCGTTGGATTAGATACTGTACTCATAGATGTCATGCACGGCAAAAATCATGGTGATCCAATGTCAAAATTTCAAAATATAGCAATGAAAAACTGTGGCCACTGAAAATTGTCACATTTTTTCTCTGAGAAATCAACAGTTGGATCGCTATGATTTTTGGCGTACATGACATGTATAAGCATAGTAGTATCTAATCCAAAGTCAGTTTTTCAAAATATGCATCACACAATAATCTATGGGCTTCATGTCGACATAAACTTATATCAACATATGTGGACTAGATCATTATATACAAGAATGCTATTATCAGGTGCACCTGATGCAAGATGCATCAAGTGACCTGCTTTAGAGGCACTTGCTGACTATATTTTGAAAAACTGACACAAGATGTGATGTGGGGTCTTCTTTTTCTTTCTTTCTTTCCTGGTAATTTCTCCCTTTGCTGTGTCTTAGGTGTTTGCTCAAATGGTACGGTGTTTGATTTCCTTAAGGCATGGTATACATTCTGTTGGGTAAAAGAAAACAGTTACCTTGGAGGACAGCTCCTTTCTGTCTTCTGTAGTGTATATGGAAAAATCACTGTAGAAACACTTTTGGGGGAAAAAACTTAAATGATTGAAAATTTGAAACAAGTCCTCTTTGAAGCATTACACATCCTTGCTTATTAAAATGAGAGAAAGAGAGAAGTATCCTTAATTCCTCAAACAACAAATTGAATGCTTCCTTATCACTTGTCCTTCGAGAACAATAACTGAACTTTCTTATATATTTCAGAAAATGACCTAACATAACCCATAGCACCAAAGCACGGGAACAGTTGTTTCAGTATAACGAGAACTAACACAGCATATTCAGGGACCTATTGATGATGAACATAATGAAATAGTGTCAACGAGAAAATAGTTCAGAAGCAGCATCACACAAGAAATCCTACCATAACGCAGAGCCCTTATGCAATATTAATAATTACAAATCAAGTAGAATAACATTCAAAATAACATAGTGGTAGAAAAAGAAGGCTGAAATTTACCTCTAATAAGGATGGAATACTCCACCGAACAACATTACGGACAACCCCTCCATCGGAGTTTTCCCGGCATTCAAATTTCTGGAAGATTTGCCCAACCTACACCCACATTTATGTACAAACAGATGACGCAAAAAAACTAGGGGGAAAAAGAAAAGAAAAGAAACAAAGAAAAAACTAAATCCATCTAGCAAATGACATTTGACAATCACAAATTGACATAAGAAGCGGAAGTGCAGAACTTCTAGCAATTAAGTTTAGACATGAAGTGTTGAACTAGGACCAAAAAAACACAAGTCTCTTCATGCAGAAAGACTTCCAATAAAATTGTTTCATAAAGAAAGCGTATGACAGGGAAGTCAATTGAATCACCAAGCCTCTTCATGCAAATAGGCTCCCAGCAAAATCAAATTATTTTGCAGGGAAGTTGACTCAATCACCAAGATGTTTAAAACAGGTAATGTGACAAAAGGTGGAAAAAGGTTCAGAAAATTAAGCAGAGACATGGGGCACATAGTATAAGGATGCAAGATTTATTATTTTAGATTTTGATTGTTAGCACCTGAAAGAAGGGAAGCCTCACAGCAGATTCCAGAAGAATGAGCACATCAGGGGCTGAAGTATACTGCAGGCGCCATGTTCCATCCAACTTCACTAGGTCAATTGGTGCACCAGCATCGTACCCCTCCACACTCACCTGCCAGTTTTATACGTAAGATGAGAAAAAATCATCCTTGGTTCCATATTATACTAGACCCTCATTATGATCTCAAAATCAAGTTGACCAGATTACCAAGAGAGATTCCATAAAAGTTTTACTTGTGTAACTGAAACAAATGAGGAATCCAACCAACACTAGGGATGTTCTTCTTAGAGAAAGAAGTAATGGTTCTCCAATCAAGGAGAATCAAAGAAAGGGGAATTCCTTCAAAGACATCATTGATAACAAAAACCAAAACAGCTGTGATAATGTTTTCAATGATAACACAATGAGATTTGGAATTATCATTAAAAATCCTTTGATTTCTAGCTTTCCAAAGGAACCGAAATATAGCCAACACCAAATTATTATAAAGCCATCTTCCCCTCTTACCACCAAAACCTGCAAAGGAAGAGGAAATAAAACTTCAAGCATCACTAGGGGTCACCAAGAGATGCTAGCCAACCCAAACAAGTAGCTCTAGATAGCATAGGCCACATCACAAATAAGAAACGAATGGTCAACAGTCTCTCCCACTGTAAAACATAGAAGGTACACAGGAGGAGAAATTGCCTTGTTAGGTCTCTTAATTTGGAGCAAATTGCTTGTGTTGACTTTCTTATAAGCCACAGTCTAAACCAAAGCCTTGATTTTAGGAGAGGCTTTAGACTTAACAATATGGAAATTTAGAGCATTGTTTTTAATTTATTTATTTATTTATAATTAAAAGTAATTTCAAAAAGGCTAAAAGCCAGCATACCAGATGTAT
>JAESVK010000227.1:1683595-1713344 GCA_017140935.1 Hamamelis virginiana
ATAGAATGCAAGATAGTATGAATGATGGGATTTAGGACCGCTCACATGAGATAGCCCACAAGCCACACACGTGGCATGCCACGCACGTTCAAGACTTATACTAGGCAAGGCTATAGGGTTTAGCTTAATAAAATTTCCTTTTATAAAAATTTCCTTTTAATATCCTTTTCTAATTATGATTGTAGCCTATAAATAGGCCAAAAACTTTATTTTTTAAGGTAGGCTTTGATGATTGATAGCTAATTGAAATTTCTCTTACTCCTAAATTTCTTGCTTTTCTTCTCTTTCTCTTGTCTTCTTCCTTCATCTCTCTTGTTCTCTCCCTTCTCTCTTCTTTTCTCTTCTTTTCCTCTCTAGGCTTCATATTAATTGGTAGTAGAACTTAACCACATTTCAAGAACTTGCAAGCCACGCACAGCAAATAAACCTCCGATTGGCACCCCAGAAAGCACCACGACTCTAGTCAGCATTACTCCAAAGCATCAAGCACAGATACGCAACAACACCGACTTGCAAACTATTAGATTCTTAGAAATAAGAGAATGGTAATGTATAATGCGGTAAATCTTATTCAATCTTCCAAAATAAAAGAATACAAGCCTATATATAGAAGAGACTCCTAATCCAAGTAAAAGACTATAAAATAATCCTATTACAAGTAAAAGATCATATGAAAAGTAACTTAATCCAAGTAAAAGACTGTAATAGAATCTTAAACTAATACTAATACTACTCACACAAACAACTCCTCACCATAGTCGGCAAGCAATCCGTAAAGCCTTCACTCTCGCACCTATAGAATTATAGAATCCACTCTATCCCACATCTCCTAAATAAAAGGCTTTCTATAGCTTCATATACCTGTATGGCCCTCCACCTAATAGCTTAGGTTTTTGGGTTGGAAACTTAATATGGTATCAAAGCATTGGTTTTCCATGTGTCAAGGCCCATACGAGCTTGCACATGAGGGAGAGTGTAGAAAAATAGAATCCACTCTATATCCCACATCGCCTAAATAAAAGGCTTTCTATAGCTTTATATACCTGTATGGGTCCTCCACCTAATAGCTTAGGCTTTTGGGTTGGAAACTTAACAACATCATTGTCAAAACCCTCATATTCAAACCCTACAAGTAGATCAAACCCTTTTATGCGGTTGCAAGCTCTACACAATCACCCATCTCAAACCCTAAAAAAAACTCAACGGATCAGACCATCATACCTTATGAATCAGAACCTTCCATTTTATCAACACCCTAACCACCTTCGTTCCTTGTAGCCCAAACCTCAAACCCATCCATCGCTAACCTTCACAGTCACATCAAGCTTTCCTTAGCTTTACTCTATCGCATCATGTAATCCCTGATCTTGGAAGACAAATTTCTTTTTTTATTTTATCACTTGGGATACTCCTAATTTGGGCACCCTTTTGGGATATCATTGAACTAGTTTGGAGACCATCGCATTGTTGAGCTTTGTTTGTTTGAGTTGAGTTCTTTTTTTGGGGGAGGAGGGAGGATACACTTAAAAGAAAAGAAAAATAAATTCGCTTTACAATTCTTGAGACTTTTGCATCATTGGTCTTTGATAAAGGTGGCTCTACCTTTTATCATAGTGCAGCTCTAGTGCCGATTCTACCACGTTTACCAGCTTCGAGCACCGGTCAGATTGCCGATGTTCTTGAGGACCAAACTGTTCTTTTGCATAGCGATCATTATCGACATTATCTTGTTCGTTGGAGAGATTGTCTATATACAGTGGATGCATGGATTACTGAGGATGAGTTTCATCGTCTTGATCATAACCTTATCGAGGCTCATCACCACCATAACTCTCCAGAGAAGAGTTTTTATAGCCGGGGAGAATTGATGGAAATTAGGGCGACTCACATGAGATAGCCCATGAGTCACACACGACACACACATTCAAGACTTATATTAGGGCGGGTTTAGCTTAATAATTTGGGGTTTCCTTGTATTAGTTTATTTTCTTTTCCTTTTGGTGTACTTCTATGATTATGATTGTGGCCTGTATATAGGCTTAAAATCTTCTTCTTTTTGGTAGACTTTGATCATTGATAATTAACTGAAATTTCTCCTCCCTAAATTTCTTGCTCTTCTCTTTTTCTCCCACTCTCTTATTCTCCTTCCCTCATTTTCTTTCTTCTTCTCTCTTTTTTTCTCTCCTTTCCCTCTCTAGATTTCACATCAACGAGCCTCCAAATGACCTTTGAAAAAAGATTTGTTATTGAGAATAGAATGCTATCATTAGCAAATTGCAAGAATCCCTCTATCAAATCCATTCTTTGAGCTTTAAAAATCATCAAATTGAGAACAACTGCCACTAGAGTAAATGAAAAAGGAGAGAGGGGATCACCTTGTATAATTTCTTTATAGGATTCCTTAAACCCCAAAAACATTTGCAAACCATCTAAAACTAACCCTAGCCTATATTGTGTTAAATTGGAACTCATATTTTATTCATAAAACCCTTAAAAATTCCAGAGAGAGAGAGAGAGAGAGAGAAGAAAATGCAGAAATATTAAATAAAAAAGCTTCTAATAAAACTTAAACACTTGCATCATCTTCCCATGGGTCTCACACATCAATTAAGGTGAATCATAAATGTAGAGGATTGATCAACATAAAAGAGATAGAGAGGATCAGGATTATTAAATAAAGAAAATTGGGGAAACAAACCAGGGATTCTTCAATGGACAACCGTTGATCAGCGGTTGTAACGAGGCCCCGTTGCGTGTCTTGGATAGCTCTCAACAGATCATGTTTTTTATTCTCTAACAAAAACTCAGATGACTGAAACCTCAAATAAAATCAATTAGAATGTAAGAAGATTGAGTTATAAAACTACATTAATAATAATAATAATAATAATAACCTGAGTGGTCTCGGTAGCCGCAGTAGCCAAGCAAGGAAATATTTTCTGAGTGGACAGCCTTCTCGTGGCATTAAGGGGTGAGCTAAAAGGGTTTCTTTCATAGACTGCTCTCTTTCCAGTTGTAGGGTACAATAGAGAAGCAAACACCAATTCCATTTCTTCAGAGATGGGTACAATTACAAATTTGAATTATGAGTTACAGCTACAGTCAAACAAATAGTATCTATGCATGAGCATACTGACAACCAGTTCGATGGGCTCAAAGCTTCTCTACAATATCCAGACTCCAAAGTTCAATGAGACTTGCAAACATTTAAATATAAAGAAAAGAAACTGAGTTATTGGGGAACCTTAATCACAATCACATTGCTACAATAAAAGGATAACAAATTTAAAAGTTCAAGCTTTCATAAGCTCTATGCCATGCAAAACAAGACCTCTCTGAATCATTAATTAAAAAGAAAATCTATGTTGTTATGGATCCAACTCTCCTCAATAGTTCGCCAACAACTTTGGTGATAGTTTTCATAAGAACCCTTAAACATTTAGCTAAGTTTGGAGCATAAAAGGTAAACAAGTAAAGTGATAATATAATAGAGATTGTTACAAACCAACTTCTCCATCCATCACTATCACTCTGTAACCACTCCACACTCCTCTCTCTGATTGAAATTGTGACTGCCACTTTCTTATCTCTGAGAGAGATTGAAAAACAAACAAATAAAAGAATAAAAACAACCACGAGAAAATACACCTCACTCGCTATGACAAGAAAAACTAACATTCTCTGCCTTTAAACACATTGAACTAGGAAACTAAGACTCAACCAAATACATGACCTTATATCTTATTGAAAAATATCTAAAAGGGATTGAGTCCGAAGAAACAAATATGAATAAATATCTAAAAGATATTCTAAGAAAGAAAATGGTTCCAAATGAAAATACTATAGTGTAACCCCAAACATGGTCATCAGACTTAGCCAGTGACTTGGCTAATCAGTCGAAGTGGGTTACATAAAAAAGTCAGAATTTTTATTAATATTATATAAAATTACAAAGAGTGTAACCCCGAGTATAAGGGTTCAGCTATTGAGTTATAAAGTGGGAAGGTGACTCACATATTCCAAGTCACCAACTTTTGGTCTCTAATGCCCATTCGAGTTGCAATAAGGTTCAAGGAGCATGAAATCAATAAACAAAAAAATGAGAAAAAAATCAACGTGTGGGATAAAATATAAGTAAAAAAAAAAAAGGATTCATTGTTTGCATCCAAGCTAACAAAGGGATTTGCATCAAACCATGAGATGTTACCCTTCAAGACAAGTTGATAAGCTTGAAAAAAATAAGTAAAAGATTTAATTTGAGAGGATGGATTTTAAAATCATAATCTTAGAAATGCTTGATTTGAAAAATAAAAAATAAAACAAATTGTAAGGATTTCCCCAAATTTGGTTCCCCAACAACTGTGAAGAGAAAAATCGACACAGGCCCCACTAAGAAAACCAAATCATCAGTTAAAATTGAATTAAACTAATTTTTTTTTCCAAAACGATAGAAATCTACCCTTCCTCAGAACCCCCACTAATACTAAGTAAAGGATATCGATGCATTTCTATAAATCATGTTTACAGATTATAATTATCAAACCAAGCAACTAACAATCATAGATTCATGTAATTAGAAATAAAAGTGAGATTACTTGTTGTTCTTTGAAGAATTTGAAAGAAGAAACTTTATCTCGATTTTAATTGTCTTCCATATTTGAACCTAAACCTTCAAGCACAAATTTTTAGCTTTTAAATTATGACAGCTCAACCACCTATACAAGGCATTGCCAGCATCTTGATCTTATCCAGAACATAATTGCCGTCAGGACATGCCAAAATTTCAATTAATCATCCAAATAGTCACCTGCGGTGGTTTGTGAAGCATAGCGATATCAAGCAGAAAAGAAAGTGAGATTGCAAGCTATATATATATATACGATTCATATATAACATACCTGAAAAAACAGAGAGGGAGACCAGCCGCTACAGGAGAGAGAGTCACGGACGCCGGTCGGCGGCAACAGGCAACAAGCAGCAGGTGAAGGGATAACAGGCGAGTGATGATAGAGAGAGAAATGAAATGGTAATTGGAGAAAAAGTATGTAGCGGTTTCTTGAAATGGAATGTGCTTCGTGGTTTAAAGAAGTGCAGTACACAAGAAGTCGTTTGACGACAGGATTGTGTTGGTTGAAACACCAATTATCAAAGAAAGAGAAAAATGTTACACCACTCCATTCTTTAACCAAAATTAAAAACCAGCCTCACATGTTGGCTTCAAGTAAAGGAGTTAATTTGAAAGGAGATATCTCATTACTCAAAATAAAATATGTCAGGATCATTTTTAATTTTTAATTAAAGTACCTGGCGCTATAGCATTTTTTATTATGAAATTAGAGCTTTTGAGCTTTGGTTTTGTAGTTCACTAGTTGAAACCCTAGGTGATGCTCAGGAGTGAAAAAGAAATAAAGTATAGAAACTAATTGAAAAATATTAAAAATTTACAAATAATTTGACTAATTTTAATTTTATTATTATTTAGTACAATCTTTTTTTTTTTTTAATTTGTCCACTGTTATACCAAAAATAATATATAAATTCCTAGAAATGCCCGGGTTTATGATCTTTTAATGAACGTGACCTTTGGCTTAGTACGTGATCCATGTCTATTTTCTGCCTCGGATGAGTTTTATTCCTTATGAATGAGAATTAATACTTTTTTTATTTCACTTTCCATTAACAATTAACCACTTACCTTACTAATGTATATCAATTGGCAAAAAAATCATCAAACTTTTTTAAAATAAAAAGTAAGCATGGAGTTGATAAATAATTGTAGGATACATATTTTAACAAAATTGATGTCATGCATGCAAAAAATCATTGTGATCCGATGTCAGCATCTCAAAATATAAACTTTGAAAAATTGTAATTACCGAAAACTATTACAGTTTTCTTGATGACATTTCTATGAAACCAACTGCTGGATCATTGTAATTTTTGGCATGCACGACATAAATAAGGATATTATCTAGTCCAATTAATTAACCATTAACCTTACTAATGTATATTGCTTGGCCAAAAGAAAAAAAAAAAAAAAAAAAAAAAAAAAAACACCTACCTTTACAAATACACTATTTTTTTTTTTACTTGAAATCAATTGACGATAATTAAATATACAATCCTGATCCTGTAGTCAGTATATGCCTACTTTAGGTAAAGTAAGCATATGGATATTAGCATAAATGATCCATTAAGACCACTCACCATTAGGATAAGTATTTTGAAAAATCGACTGCTAAATTAGATAATATTCTTATGTATGTCATGTTTGCTAAAATATAAACTGTAAAAAATGGTAACTGTTAAAAATGATTACAGTTTTCTCAATGACACTTTCAGGAAATCGATCATCGAATTACTGTGATTTTTGGCATGTATGACATATATAAGGGTGTTATCTAATCTAATTGTCAGTTTTTCAAAATATGTATCCCACAATTACCAATGGGACGAATACTAAATTAAGTATATTCCAAAATTCTGAATCATAGTTCATTGGTAGCCGTCAAAATATTAAAAATAAATAAATAAATAAATAACTAATAAAAATAAAACTATCATAAAGTAAAGCAATTAAAATTACTAAATTAAGGTTGTTAAATACAAAATACAATAAGAAAAAAAACACAAAATTAAAAAATGAGTAAATAGTGATTAGGAGAGAGAGGGTCGTGGCAGGTGGGGCAAGTGGCAGTGGGCGGGTTTTAGGGGTGTACATCGGCCGGTTTGGTCGGTCTATACCCTCATTATATGAACCAAACCAATCACCTCGGTTTGAGGAAAATGAAAATCATTAGGGACCGTGGCACTCATGATAACCAACCAAAATAGGGATATTTTTCGGCTTGGTTCGGTCGGTTTATCGGTTTTGATAGACACTAAATTGAAAAAAAAAAGAAAAATTGTGTCACAAAATTGTGTCACCCAAAAAAAATTGTCACAGCCAACTCCTTTGTTCTCTCTCTTTTCAACTACTAGCAATGCGAAACCATGAAGTAATTTGAAAATTATGTCACCCAAAATCAACCACTAGTAATTGGAACCTATTATGCATGAAGTAATTTGAAAATTGTGTTACCCAAAATCAACTACTAGTAATTTTTAAATAAAAACCTATTATGCATAAAGTAATCCACACTACCAAGTACCAATTTCCAAAATAAGTTCCAATTGAGCTAATTCATACAACTACAATCAAACAAACATGCATTACGCAAATACTAGTAGGGGTGTACATCGGTCGGTTTGGTCGGTCTATACCCTCATTATATGAACCAAACCAATCACATCGGTTTGAGGAAAATGAAAACCATTAGGGACCGTGGCACTCATTAAAACCAACCAAATAGGGCGGTTTGGTTTGGTTTTGGTCGGTTCAATCCGTCCCGGTCGGTTCTTGAACACCCCTAGCGGGTTTGGGTGGGGCCCATTTTGAATTTTGAAATTTAAAATGAAAAAAGAGAGAGGAGAGAGAAAAGAATAATTTAAAAGGAGAGAAGATAGGAAATAAAAATGAACCAAAAACCCTAGCGCCACTGGACAAAGTGTAAGAGTCCCGCTATCGTTGCTTCCCTGTAACCTCGCCTGAAAGGATTCCATGAAATCATTGGGAATAAAATTTTTCATGGAAAGAGATGAACCAAGAACTCATGATTCATTGTACAAGCTATATATATAATTGAAATAATGTAAACACTTACATTGAAAGCCTTAGAGTGGGATTAAAGAGAAGGTAGAACAGCCCCAAACGTATGAGAACCTCTAGTAGTATCCACACTGGGTCAAGCTTCAAGTCTCTTCAATGCAAGATTAAAGATAAGAGAGAGAGAGAGAGTGGGAGAGCGAGAGAGAGAGGCACAGCTAGGGTTTTCCCCTTAAAGTGGCCGACCCTCTCTTATTCTATTTAAAGTGGGAGTGCTAGCTCCCTTGTCCCACAAAATTCAAATTTCAAATAATGGAAACCCTAATTCAAAAGTTTCTTATTTGCATATTGATACCAAATAATAACTTTTATTATTTTAGTCAATTATAATTAACTTTTAATTATAATTTTATCCTCTCTTCTCTTTTAAATTAAGATAGCACCCATATGTGTGTGACCTCTTAGGTTCACTACAACCTAGTAGTAGGTATTTAGGATAAGCGATTTATCCTTCAAATAAAACCACTTTTATTTAGGGTCCAAATTAGAACTCTTCTAATTTCCTTTTAAAAAATAAATTTCTCTTGAGCCTCAACTAGTCATGAGTGACATCTAGCAATATATCAATACACACCCTAGGTTGTGTGAAGGTTTATCATAACACAGTGAACCCTTTAGTTACAACTAAGATACAATTCAATCCTTTTATCAAACAATCCCTCAGTTAAATTACTTGGGTATGGATAATATGTCAAAACCCTAATTTAACATCTTGTATGTTATTCTCAAAATATCAATTCAATCTTGGGATACTCAAGAAACATTTTTCTTATTCCCAACTGTTTTGGCCAAAGACTTCTATGAATTATATCTTTGAGAATAATACAAGGCATTCCCTCTCTTTACTGAGAGTGATAGATTCCTTGTTGTACACTCATATGCCCCCATGATAGGTCTACTAGGGCTAATGAGTACATATACAAATTCCATGGATAGGATATGTACATTGTACTATCAAACCCTAACATCCCTGACACAGGACATCTATGGTGCCTCAGGTCTAAGGATTACTTGCATCATTGTGACCTTGAGTTGTTGTTTGACATGCAAGTAAAACTCTATTCAACAAACTCAATCAATGATCACATTCAATGTACTTGTTCTCAAACAAGCATCCACAGGTTTGCCCTAGTGTCTTTACACAAATGACTTGAGACTGGTCATTCTCCATATGGAGCAAACATAACCTATGCTAGTCTATCTGGATTATTAATGCCCAATAAATAATCCTATGACTAAGAATATCTAAGAAAGATGTCTTTAACAATATAAGTCTCCTTTTCCCAACTATTGAGTTCTTATATTGACATTCTTTCTAAGGACTTATCATGAACATAATAATAGTAATATAAAACATGATAATCAAAAGCCTATATTATTAATAAATAATAATAATACATGAATCAAGTTTATATCCCAAATTATACCAATGAGATTGGCTATTAGGGCATACTACTAACATCGCCATCGTCGGTGGTTACTGCTGTCGTCAATTCATCTCTCTTGCATAGGAGTGCGCTCTCTCTCTCTCTCTCCTCTTGTAGGAGTTGTATCTCTCCTCTTGTAAGAGTTTCTTTCTCTCATTTTGTGAGAGTTTGTTTTCTTCTTGCTGCTTCTGGCAAGTTTGAAATCTGTTACAGTTTGGTCCATAGGCGGTGTCGGCAATGTTTGCCTCATTGTGGCATTAGTGGTGTACTCCCAACAACGGTTTGCCTTCTTAGCTTGCGAATCCAAGTTCCACCCTAGATTGGTAGTTCGAGATCTGATCTTTTGGTCTTAGATCTGCTTCTTTGTACTGAGATTTTGCTTTTGTTTGTGAGGATCTGGTTATAATTAGCTTTCCTTCCCCTCTCTTTGTAGCCAAAGGTTTGGATTTTGGTGGAGCAATGAAGATGATGAGTTGAAAAGTATTCTCACATGCCCAGGATTTTAAGTCATGTTTGGAGGATAGGGATAAAGTGGGTCGGGTGCATATTGATTCAACTATCCGTTAGCCTGAGGGTCCTAGCTGGAGACCCCCTAGAACCTCTAGCCTCAATATGGATGTGGACGGAGAATGGGTGAGAGGTGTTGCAGGATTGCGTTCTGGCAGCAAGAGCGGTATTTGATCAGTTGGGGTTGAAAGTGAAGTAAATGTTACAGTTGTTTGCGATTTGGGGAATTCTCCTTTTGAGGAGAACACAATGATTTGTTAGGACTTTAGAGCCTACATTGACGCTACTTCAATGTATCGTCTAACTGCATTAACCCATTGTGGTAATATGGTAGCAGATAATCTCGCTAAATCTACTATTTATTGTTCTGTTATGTTGGTTTGGTTTAAGGATTCACCAAATTGGTTAGAACCAAATCTAGTGGAGGCCTTTGATTGTACCCATGCTTAGTTGAGTGAAATTATGTTATCTTTTGACCAAAAAAAAAATAGAAAAATAGAAAGGAAAGATGAGAGATGAGAAAGGGGATTATGCCCCGTCAACTTTTTAAGGAAGGCTTGGTAATGATTATTATTATTATTATTATTATTATATAAAAGATAATAGATGGGATCAAGACGTGAAGTTCTATTTTTCATAAATAAAATTGGACTAATTTGTTAATCAATTTTTCTATCAGGGTTTCTATAATAAGGTACACCTTAAGAAACTTTATGTAAGATATTCTTTATAGGGCCAAATACAAATCATCTTTTGAAAAACTTACTGTTGAATTAGATGAACAACTGCTTATGAATTTCATGTTCACCAAAAATCACAGTGATCGAATGGCTGGTTTATGAAAAAAAAAAAAAAAAAAAAAAAACACTAATCGGGAAAAACTGGTGATATTTTAAAGAACAAAAAAGTCACAATTTTTCGCTGTAATATTTTTCAGAAACTGACCGTTGGATCATGATGATTTTTGGCGAACATGAAATTCATAAGTAATTCATTTAACAGAATGGTTAGTTTTTCAATATATGATTTGCATTTGACCATATAGAGATCACCATACGCAATTTTGCATAAGGTGCACCTTACAATAGAAGCATAGTCTTTTCTATTATCAACAAATCACTAATCCTATTGATATATATAGCTTGGTTGGTATTTAATTAAATTACTCAAATGGTGTGTCGTTTGGGATGTCAAGAGTGCCAACCGCCAAAATAAGTAGAAATTTTGACAATGACCGCAAGGCTATCAAATTTGGCACCTCAAATGACATTTGTCATTTGTGCCATAACATAGTTTTTCTTCAAAAATTAGGAAATGATAAAATATAGCATTAATGCATTGGATCATATAAGTACTAAAAATTAACATTAATGTCATTTAGTACTATTTGGGGTGCCAAGTTTTGATATTGGCACATCAAATGATATTATAACGCCCCAATCTGATGCTACTGCTGACCGTCCCGGGTAGGTCGACACGTGTTAAAACGGAGATACAATCTGATATACTCATAAATATTTCCATACTCAGGTATATATATATATATATATATATATATATATATAACAAGCATGATATGTAGTGGAAAGTCATACATATGTCCCTTATACGCATTATGTAATAAATATAAATATAATCAATGTATAGTAAACTGCTAACATCATTGGCACATAGGTAAGACATAAATAAAGGGTACCATAAACTAATATTCAGCTAACGAGCAGCGGCTACCTATTTCGCAACAGCAATGCCCAAAAAACTACCCAACCAAGTACTGTAGGAAATACACTCTGCTCTAGAGATCCTGCTCTACTATACTGTGAATCTGCTATATGAAAGACAACTATGAGCTGTTGAATGCTCGGTAGGAATATAATTCTCAACTAACAATGATAACAAGGATGCATATAATCATTTATGAGCAGGTTTGTAAACATATATAAAATTTCAAGATATACAAGCATTCATAAGTGATATGCCAAGAATTCACAATATAAATAACATTCGATCTCATGAGTCAGCCAATACACTTTTCAACACATTTGGTATGGGAGTAGTCTCAACCAGTATAGAAAGAGGAGTAGTCTCAACTCTTTTTCCATTCACCACATAACCCAATCATATCCATTCCAATCATAACATAACCATCAATATTCCATGGCATAACAATCATCACATCACAAAGCAAGATGACATTCTTGTATAATCAAACCACATAGAAATCATGTAAATAATATGATATATGCATCAAGAGTTTATAAGCAGAAATCTCCCTGTTCATAATATGGGCATCGGCCCCAAAATATCATTATCAACATTAGTAAGAATATGAATATTCCTACCTCAAAATTAGATCTCCTCCCAAAACTAAATGCAAATGCAAGAGCTATGTGGCGTAATAATCCTCCCAAGGACTTTCCAAATCTGAAAGAAATGATAAATAGAGTACATATCAACTTCTGTTTCCCATTAAGATCGATCAAACCAGGCTCAATACTAAACCTTGGTATTCCCAAAGCCCCAGCCTTAGTATTAAGATTCCAAGAAAAGTCCCAAATGAAAAAGCGTAATTAAGAAAGGAGAAAAAATGAGATTTATTGAGAGATTTTGTAACGCCCCAACTCAACATCCGTACCGACCCTTCTGGATAGGTCAACACGTGTCAAGATGAAAGTACAAGCTGTCCTGCTCATCTGTATTTCCTCACGAGACTCACGAATTTAATACATATAACAAAATGAAATGTCATGTCCATACATTATATCTCAATCGTTATACATAAAATATCCAATAAATCAAATAGAATTGCCAACACCCCTGGCAAATAAGTAAGTTATCTATAATACTTATCAAAATATTCCAGTACAAATAATACATCCAATATAAGAATACAAAGGCACACATACAATGACAATCTTAATGCTGACTATCAATCCTTTACAAAGGATTGAACTGAACCAAATATGCAAACCCCCAAGTCAACCTGCAACCTGCTGCATAAAAAGCAGGAGTGAGCTTCAAGTTGCTCAGTAGGAATAATACAATTTCTATCAAGTGATAATGATAATTTAATAGATGAAAGGTTTATACAAAGCATTAATCTCTGAGGTTCGATAGATTTATACGCAACTTGAAAACAAGGTTTAAAAGATGTGTGAGTTTTCGGTGAAAAACTATAACCTCAAATAACATAAATAAACAGGGCATGTACCTCGCCTGTGGAACGAACCGACACACGTAAACTAGAATCCAATACCGTCATCATCCATATACGTAAATTTATACACATATACATATACATATTTTTATTACGTTGGCATGAGAGTATTCTCGGTACCAATGCCATTCCACATATTTCTTGAAAGATGAGTATTCTCCAGACTCTTTTCATTTCATCACATATTTATTCCATCCATCCCAAGAAAGAGAAGTATTCTCCAGACTCTTTCCATTTTATATTCGATCAATATGACATAGATGCAAACAATTCATAACATGCATCATTATATCGGAATATGTAATCAATGTCCATCATATAGAGATTAGAGAGTAACTTACCTGAACCTCAGTCATACATAGTAACCAAAGGTATAGTAATCCAGGGCCTCAACTAAACCGTTATATAAATCATATCCTCCAAGATCATTGATTCTTAAAACAGATATCACTTAAATACAAGTTCAAGTAATCATTTAGTATGCCATCATAATTCATATAAAATAGTTCACAAAGCAAGTCACCGTCCAACACAAAATACATTTCTACACCATTACTTGTGATTGTCATTTTTATTTCCAATATTCAGTTTAGTCAAAATTTAAGGGAATAGCTAGTTGAAGTATTGCATGGCCTTTCTTATTTATAAAACAATTTAGAAAATCAGGCATATGGGTATAAAACCGAGCATCTCAATTGTACTTACATAAAAATGTTATGATATGCCTTTGTAATATTTCTATTGAATAAATAAAGTGAAGAGCTCATTCCCATATTTATAAATACGTTATATCCAGTATTAAAATAGTTTATTAAGCAATGGGACAACTTCTTAAATATTTTAGTGCCATGCCTTGGTTTTCGTTTCATAAACATAACATATAGTTTGACAGTTCATGAAATAGTATGTTCCATGTATCTATTTGACACTACAGTAAAACGGTAGAGTTCTCCTGCATTCATAATTCATATTATTCAAAGGTGTATAAAATTCACGTGATTCTTAAATCAATGGTAAAATCGATACATCATTACCAACAGTAAAAGGATACTTATTCCTACCTCATTGCCTAAGTGTTTCCAACCCTTTGCGGCTCCACGAGCCTCCCAAATGCAATGCTCAATGCATCCCAAAACAAGTGGTTTTCCAAAGAACCTTTCGAACCGGAAACAGCATATAATGCAAGTATGGAATCACAATCAAGCATAAAGGATCCACAGCTTAAAAGCAACACCAAATATTTCCCAAAATCTCTCACTCGAGACTCAAAGACTCAAATTCTCAAAATACCCAACTAAAAGCCCAAAAACTTTTAAGATACGATCCCAAGGAAAAGAAAACAGAAGAAAGGATTAAACATAAGAAAAGAATGAAGAAATAGACAAAAGGAGAAAGTGCTTATCGATAGGCATGCCTGCCCTATCGATAGGAACCAACCCCTATCGATAGAATACTGCAACCTATCGAAAAGAACCCTTGCAGGACCAAAATTTTGCAGACTGAGGAGTGCACCTATCGATAGGGGTCATCTCCCTATTGATAGGGCACCCTCGAAAATGCCCAGTAACGAGCATATTTGAATCCATTTTTCTAAAAATCCCTCAATACTTCATTAAATCAAAATCCAACCGTTCAAAACATAAATCAACCCAAAATAAACTTAGAAAACTTTGAATATGACAGAAAACTCAAGATCTAACGGTGAAAATGTGAAAACCACAAAGTTTCAGGCATAAAACCCATATAAACTCAAAATAAGGCACAATTCCAAAACGAGCTACAAAACCCTAACAAACACTTTAAACTCAACTTGTTTACACATATTTAACCTTTCAAGACAAAGTACAACCAACAAGACTTCCAAAGATCAAACCTTTTGACTTTAGAAACCTATAAACTCATTTTCCTTCAAACCAAATAACCTAAAACCAAACAACACAATCAAACCTTAAAATCCACATTTGTACAACCTACAAATGCCCAAGAACTCTTCCCCGAACAACACACACCGAGAATCTACGAAACCCAACTTCAAAACCCACCAAATACATACAAAAGAAAAGGTAAAGAAGAAGAAGAGAAATGGACAAAGAAAGGAAATCAAGTCTTACCTTCACTGGCGACGCGATGGCGGCAACGACTCCGGCGACCTCCCGGCGGCATCCCACTCTCTCTATCTCTCTCTCTCTCGCGGCTCTCTCTTCTCCATCTCCCTTGCCAGCCGAAAATGAAGAAAATGAAAGGGTTTTAACCCTTTAAAATATCAAATGGCAGAATCGTAAATAATTCAAAGTTTTTTTTTTTACAATAATGATTATAAAAATATGGGTTATCACAGATTTCCAGCCAAAAATATCTCATTACTGATAATGCACAGGCACAGGTGCATTATCAGTAATGATATCTTGTTGTGCCATCCTGCTGAATACCATTATCGATAATAATAGGTCCCTTCCTCTATCAATAATGCTTCATTACCGATAATGCACTAGTGCATTATCGGTAATGACACCTTTCTGCCAACACCTCAGGAAGTGCATTACCGATAATGCACTCCTGCATTATCGATAATGGCCACCCAGAAAGCTTGAGTTCGTACAACGATGGTGTTCAAGCCATTCCATAACCCACAAACACTCTATAAAACCTCAAAATCTTAACTCAAAATTTTGATCTAACATATAACAACCTTTAGAACTTCAGATCTAACAAATTTACAAAGATCGCATGGTCCATTCACAAGATCAACTATGAATTACACTCTCAAACCCTATAAAACCAATATCAACCCATATTATCAAAACCAACACCAAAACCCTCAACAAAAGCCTCACATCCCATTCAAACCATGCAAATCCAACCACCAACCCAATCTACAACCATAAATCCCTCAAAATCCAAACTTAGCAACCCAAAACCCACAAAATGGGTTTGTACCAAAAGAAAAGGAAAAGAGAAAATGAAAGGAAGAAGAGGAGCATAAAGGAAGGCTTACCTTTATTGGCGACACGACGGCGATGGCAAGCTCCGGCGAACCTTCCTCCTTGTCCACGCAGGTCTCCCTCTCTCTCTCGGCCTTGCTCTCCCTCTCTTACCCTCTTGCCTTAGCCGAAAATGAAGAAAAGAAAAGGGGTTTGGGGTTTAAAAACATTTGGGGATATAAGGGGCATTTTCCTAATTGTTTTGTGAAATTTTTTTTTTTCTAAAATACCATTAAAATATTCAATAAATAGAAATAAAAGCTTAGGTTTTCACATATATAAATGCATTCGAGATGTTTTTTGCTTCATGTCTAAAATGTTGTCCTTAATTCTTATGAGTAATATTTCTTAAAGAAAAATTATTTAGAAAGTCCCAGAGTGTAAAGTGTAGAGCTAATTACTAATTACTAACTTTTGAAGAACCTTTTCAGAAAAAAAAAATCATATAAATTATGTAGTTCTTGTGGGGTCGCGATACTATTAACAAAAGGACTTTTAGCAAGGGTACAGTTTGCTAAAAGCCCTCTTCTTTTATCTACAATAGGAGTGCTATATAAATTGCCATTGCCAAAATTTAACATTGACACCAAAATAACTTACTCCAATGGAGTGCCAAAGTTTGGTAATGATAATCCTAGCTTGATTGATGCCAAATTTGGCACTTCAAATAGCAACTCTTTTTCTTTTGAAAGTTGATAAATGCAAAAATATAGTGTTAATGCATTGAAATACATAGGTGCCAAAATTTGGCATTGATGCCATTTGAGGTGTCAAATTTCAACTTTGGCACATCAAATGACACGAATACTCCTTTGACACAAAATGGGTAATACGCGGGCATGCCAGGACTATCTAAAGTCCAAATAAAGATCGTTAGAATACGACTCTTAGCACCTCTCGTCCGATATTAAGGTTAGAAGGCCTTAATGTCAAGTCAGTCACTGTAAAATCGAGGTCAGACGATTGGTTAAGATGATTGTAAGTCTTGTACGGGCTCTGATTAAAATGTCTAAGACCTAGCTTGATTAATTGAAATTAAAAGTAACTAAACAATGAATGCAAACAATGCTTGAAAGGAATTTCATGCTTGAACATAAATGAAAATTACATTGAAAATAAAATTCACTGTGCTTGGAGTAAATACCGAAATGCTTGAATTGAAAGACACCATTACTTGAATGCTTGCTTAAATTGAGATTGACAGAGAATGCAAATTGCTTACAATTGAAATTGAACTTGAATGCTTGAATTGAAATGAACTGGATGCTTGAAAATTGAAATAAACTGAAAACTGAGATTGGTATTGACAATGAAAAGATTAAAACTAGAAATTGATTGATTTGAGCATTGCGCTTTGTTGGATTGACGTTGTGTGTTTTGTTCATGTTGTATCCGTCCCCTTTTATAAACCTTCCTTCATGAACTTCTCTTCTCCACTATCTACCACTTACGACCATGGCCTGTATGCTACTAACTTGCTGCCTTATGTTCCTTTACTTGCTGTTAATGGCTGCTGGAGTTGCTGCAATTTCCTTGTTTTAGGTTCTTGATAAGTTATGCTTCCTTGAATTAAGTTTTATGGCGGCTGATTCATGCTATGTGTCCTCATTTTAGTTAATCTCCTCATGCTTCTCCGCTACTTTGCCACGTGTAAAATAAGCAGTGCTAGGAGTCCCGTCCCCCATTCCCGTTTGGTTCCCGTCTCAATAGTGAAAACACTAAAACATTGAAAATACTAAACAATGGAAAAGAGAGAAAATGGAGAGAAAGAAGGGGAAGATGAGGAGGAATACAGAGGAGAAGAAGAAGAGGAAGACTGAAAAAAAAATTGTGGAAACACTAGAACAGTGGAAAAGAGAGAAAAGAGAGAGAAAGAAGGGGAAGAAGAAGAGGAAGACAGTGAAGAAAACTAGAGAAGAAGAAGAAGAAGAAGAAGAAGAGAAGGAAGACTGAAAAAAATATATATATAGTGGAAATAAAACAGTGGAAATACTAAATAGTGAAAAAGAGATAAAAGAGAGAGAAAGAATGGGAAGAAGAAGAGGAAGACAAAGAAGAAGAAGAAGAGAGAAGAAGAAGGAAGAGGAAGACTGAAAAAAAAACACACAAAACAGTGGAAACACTAAAACAGTGAAAAAGAGAAAAAAGAGAAGAAGAAGAAGACAGTGCTGCTGCACGACGTTACTATTGCTGCTGCTGCACAACGCTGCTGCTGCTGCTGCCACACTCACCTTCTTGTTGCTATCTCATCTCACTGCTGCATTACTATTGCGGTTTATTTATTTTCTTCTATATTATCTCTAACTTCTTGCTCTGCTTCTTGGGCTCATGAAACAAGGTTGAGCTTCTTCTTCCTTATTAAGTTCTTTTCCTTTCTTTCCTTTTAGCCTTCTGCAATACTCATTTGTCTTCCCATGTTCCATCATCTCAAAGAGAGAGAGAGAGAGAGAGCGCTCTTTAGGTCATCTAGGCATGGAGATCCGCCCTTGAAGACAAGAAATCAGGGCTCATGGTCCATCTCATCAAAGCTGCAACAGCATTTTCAGTCTTCCCTGCAAAACTCAGTCTACTTCTCTCTCCCCTGCAAAATTCAGTCTTCCCTGCAAAACTTAGACAAAAATAAATGTTCATAAATGCGCCACATCAGACGGGAAATATATGGGCAGGAAACTTTGACGGGAACAACAGCATTTCTCATGTAAAATATATGTTAACCACTACTTAATCTGCTGCCACATTCCTGATTTGAAATCTCTTCTGCCACGTGTCTTTAGCTATTATGTTTAGTTAAAACTCTACTTCCTCAGCTTTATCTCACTAAACCACCAATTTGATTAGTCACGTGTCATCTCCTTATTGGAGATGCTCATACTGTGAAATAGTTTGCACCAACTCTTTAGTAATGGTCATCTGCTAAAAGGCCCATTTATTGAGAATTTTGCGCGACACTCCTTAAATCTTGGCCCAAGGAAATTTGAGAATCAAAGTGATAAAATACCAACATTCTGATGGAACTACGGTCAACATGACATTTACTAAAAAAATATTAGAATTTACATGTTCAACTTACTATATGATTTTTTTTATTTTGTTCAATGAGAGATTTTAGTAGATAAATGGTGGTGAGATTGATTTCCATGCATGAAGCAAGGCCACTACACAAAAGCAGTACATATGCTTGATAAAATGACCACCAATTCTATGAGTTCTAAATTTCAATGGATTTCAGCAACAAACTAATCCAACTTAAAACCCCCAAGTGTGGGTGAATTTATAATATATAAAATAAAAAGTTCAAAAATAAAAATGCATATGCCAATGATCATCCAGCTCACCTATTAATTACCTGATTTGTCAAATAATAGATGGCTTAGTTTTTATTTTTTGTCGACGGATGGACATCCAAACCTTTGGTTAGCTTAGTCCTCTTCGGCTCCATCCCAAAATATCCACAGTAGGAGAAAGCAGATAGATATTGGTGGGAATATATATTTGCTTATATGATTTTGTATACAATAGATGGATCAACTTCTACTTAGGGTGAAATGGTTGGTTTAATTTCTGATTAGGAGAGGGCACACTGTCATCTCTAAATATTCAAGGCATCCTTATTATCTTATTTGATTTGGCTGATAATTCATTTGGCCAAATGAGCTCCTTAAGGAGTTAATCCAAGAATTAGACAACTTCTACTTGGCTTTTTTTCTTCTTTTTCTTTTTCTTTTTGAGATCAATAGGCACAAGCCCAAATGAGCTTTTTAAGGAGTTAATCCAAGTTGTTCCCTGTTCACTTAACAACCTTACTAATTTTTGTGACACACAAACAATGGGGAGACCTATTCTTTAGTGGGGAAAAAACATTTAGTCATGCACAGAGAAATGACAATTATAGAAATAGAAAGCTAACCTTTTAGAGTTATTCAGCAGATTTTTACAGTAAGGAATGTACCTTACTGATAACATGTACCGTACCATACAACAAAGATAAATGCATGTAGATATAATGTTTATTCTTCTGTAAGTGTCACCTTGGACCTGAGAGAACTGATGGCAGTAATGGAGTCACAGCACAAAAATTAACCTCTTTGCGACCAACTTCTGCTATCAATTTCACTAATGGCGGATTTGAGAAGCTATAATCTAGGTCTTGTTCAATATCCATAACACCCTCCAAGACCTTAACCACCGTTGACATTGAGGGTCTCTTAGCAAAATCACTTTGTAAACACCATGCAGCAATGTAACTGCATATCCTTACTGTGCTTATCAACCAAATCCAACAATTGTCCCTCCTCTGCCTTTTTCTCAAAAATACTTAACAGATGCATCTGTTCTTCTGGCTGAGATCGATCCAAATTTTTTCACCCGCACAAGATTTCCAAGACCACCACACCTTAGCTATAGACATCCACTTTTTCCGTGATTACTGAGCTTAACCACTCTGGAGCCAGATAATCGGGAGTTCCTCTAATGGTGGTCATAATTTGGCTTTCGTCCTTGTCAATCAGCTTAGCCAACCCGAAATCAGAAACCTTTGCATTAAAGGTCTCATCTAAAAGGATGTTTTGAGGTTTAATATCTAAGTGGAGTGCTTTTTGCCTGCAATCTTCATGGAGATAGGCTAGTCCCTTAGCTATGTCGAGGATGATCTTCCTTCTGTGTTGCCAATCAAGTGCAAGCTCCTGATTTTTGTGGAAAATCCATTTATCCAATGACCCATTACACATGTACTCATAAACTAAAAGCTTATGAAATTTCTCATCACAAAATCCAATCAGTCTTACCAAGTTGAAGTGGTGAATGCTGCCTATTGTCTCAACCTCAGCTAAAAATGATTTCTTAATTTGATCTAAGCCATCAAGTCGCTTCACTGCAACTTTCGTGCCAATACTTAGAGTTCCTTCAAAAACTGAGCCAAATCCTCCCTCGCCAAGTTTCTTACTAAAATTCTCAGTGGTGGCCTTCAATTCTTCGTAAGAGAATCTTGTGGGCAGTCCTGGTACTTGGTGTAAATAATCCTCTTTGGCTTCGTAGGCATCACTTTTCTTCCAAAGAAGGAAAACCAAGATGCTAATTATGATAAACAGACCAAAGAAAGCTCCGAGGCTGGATCCCACTACGATTGCAACCTGGCCTGTTGCACTATGGCCTGTTGCATTTTGGCTAATCTGCACCTTTACAAATGCAGAAGATACATATCTAGTCTTATCCTTCTCGTTATTCTGCAGTGAAAAGATTTTGGATGGCAAATAGCAATACCCGAAAGAAGAATTCCTATCGTACTGAAACAGAGCAGCTTTGCAGGAACAGTTTTGGAGGCAGGCCTGTTTACAACTCTCCACATCTGTATACGTGAGGTAAGAGACCAACTCAAAGTAAGTAATGTCCTTGAGCTCCAGAAGTTGGTGAAATTGTGAAGCTTCACAAGTCAAGGGAGAGTTGACTTTGATGATTAATCAAAGGAGAGAGAGAAGAAGAGAGAAAGAAAAGAGAAAAAGAGAGAGAGACAAAAGTGGCTGAATCTGTCGTGAGATAGTTCTCACATTACAGCAGCCTATTATTAGGTTATCATTTAATAATAGAAAATTACAATAATACCCCTGTGTTAATAAGAAGACTAAATATTAATAATCTCAATACTCCCCCTCAAGCTGGTGAGAAGATATCCTTCATACCTAGCTTGGTAAGAATATTATGAAATACCCTACTTGACACGCCCTTTGTCCAAATAACTGCTAGTTGGTCTTTAGTCCTCATGTAAGGTGTACAAATCTCTCCTGAATTCAACTTCTCCTTGATAAAATGTCGGTCAATCTCAATATGCTTAGTCCTATCATGTTGAACAGGATTATATGCAATATTAATAGTTGCCTTATTATCACAGTACATACTCATTGGACCAGCACACTTGAGTCCTAATTCTTGCAATATAATTTTTATCCAGAGTAACTCACAGACTCCAAGAGCCATAGACCGAAACTCTGCCCCTGCACTAGATCTGGCCACCACTGATTGTTTCTTGCTGCGCCAAGTGACAAGATTACCTTCTACAAAAGTGCAATACCCAGATGTAGACCTTCTATCTATAACAGAACCAGCCCAATCAGCATCTGTAAAGGACTCTATCCTAAAATGATTATGTATAGAAAACAAGATCCATTTCCCTGGAGCCGATTTTAGATAGCGAAGAATCCTATAAACTGCCTCCAAGTGACTTTCTCTCGGGGAATGCATAAACTGGCTCACCACACTCACAGCAAAAGCTATGTCTGGACATGTGTGTGATAGATAGATTAATCTTCCAACTATTCTCTGATATCTCCCCCTGTCCACGACAACATCATCTAAATTATCTCCCAACTTATGGTTCGGGTCTATGGGAGCATCATATGCCTTACAACCAAGCATACCAGTCTCAGTAAGAAGGTCAAGAACATATTTCCTTTGGGAAATGAAAATGCCATTCTGAGATCTTGCAACTTCAATTCCCATAAAATATTTTAGATTCCCAAGATCCTTAATTTCAAATTCTCTGGCTAAATGGGACTTCAGATTCTGGATTTCCTCAACATCATCTCCAGTTATGACAATGTCATCCACATACACAATTAGAGCCGTCACCTTGCTTAGGGAAGAATGTCTGATAAACAAGGTATGATCACCTTGACTCTGGTTATAACCACATCTCAGCATAACTTGAGTAAATCTCTCAAACTAGGCTCTAGGAGACTGTTTCAAACCATACAAAGATTTCTTCAACCTGCATACCTTCCCAGTAATCCCAACATCTGCAAAGCCAGGAGGATTATCGATATACACTTCCTCCTCTAAATCTCCATGGAGAAACGCATTCTTTACATCTAACTGTTGGAGAGACCAACCCAAATTTGCAGCCAAAGATAATAAAATACGAATAGAAATCTTTGCTACAGGTGCAAAAGTTTCCTGATAGTCAATCCCATAAGTCTGTGTATATCCTTTTGCTACCAATCTAGCCTTATATCTCTCACTGAGCCATCTGCCTTATATTTCACTGTGAACAGCCACTTGCACCCTACTGTTCTCTTGCCTTCAGGTAACTTAACTAAGTCTCATGTATGATTTTTCTGAAGAGCTCTCATTTCCTCATTCATTGCTTCTTTCCATTTCTCATTGCTCAATGCATCCTGTACAGTTTTAGGAATATAAATAGAAGACAACTGTATAGCAAAAGCACGATAAGAGGAAAAGAGTTTGTGATAGGAAACAAAGTTAGAAAGAGGATGTTGAGTACATGATCTAACTCCTTTTCGAAGAGGAATAGGTATATCAGAATCATCAATAGGACTAGAATTACTAGAATTACTTGAGTCTGGATCAAATGAGGGACATAGCTGAGGAGCACTGGTATTTGCTTTCTATCTCCTAGAATAAACCTGCAACTGGTTTTAACCGGCAACATGCGGTTCAGGAGTAGAATCAGGATCAGGAACCAAGGTAGACAAAGTAGGCAAAGGTAACTCCTCTTCACCATTTTGTGGCATATTCTCCCCTGAAGAGGAGACGGGGAAAAATAGGACACAGACTCAAAAAAGGTAACATCCATAGATACAAAACGCTTGCCAGAGGGAGGATGATAGCATTTGTACCCCTTTTGAGTAGGAGAATAGCCAAGAAAGACACATTTAAGAGCACGAGGATCTAATTTGCTACGAACATGACTGGGAACATGAACAAAACACACGCACCCGAAAATCCTAGGAGGAACTATAAAAGGAGAAGACGAAGAAGACTGAGAAAACAGCTCAACAGGAGCTTTGAAAGATAAGATGCGAGAAAGCATTCAATTGATAAGATATGCGGCCATGAGAACTGTTTCTCCCCAATAAGGTTTTGGAACCTTCATAGCAAACATGGAAGCCCTGGCCACTTCAAGGAGATGGCGATTTTTCTTTTCAGCAACTCTATTTTGTTGAGGAGTGTCAGAACAAATAGTTTGATGAACTATCCCATGTTCTTGAAAATAAGAGCCAAGACCACCCACTAAGTATTCTCCCCCATTGTCTGACCGAACAATTTTAATGGATTTTTCAAACTGGGTTAACACCATTTTATGAAAAGTTTGGAAGCAAGAGAAAACATCACTTTTGTGGTGTAATAAATAGACCCAAGTCGTACGAGAAAAATCATAAATAATAGAAACAAACCAACGATAACCAGATAAAGCTAGAGTTGAAGAAGGACCCCAAACATCAGTATGAACAATAGCAAAAGGGAGCAAACTTTTGTTAAAACTTAAAGGGTAAGACACACGATGGTGCTTAGCAAGTTCACAAGATTCACAATGAAATTGAGAAACATTATTCTTAAAAAACAAAGAAGGAAAAATCTTTTGTAACAAGAAAAATGAAGGAATCACAAATGCCTTGCCAAAGCCAAATCTTGTCCACAGAACTGGTTGTACTTTCTGAGAGGTGGGCTTCCGGAAGAGTAGTCGGATTCAGAAAGTAAAGTCCACTGCTCTCTCTACCATTGTCAATCATCTTCCCCATGACTAGGTCCTGAAAGACACGGTGAGAAGGAAAAAAAGTTACACTGCAATTAAAATCTTTGGTAATACGACTAATGGAAAGTAAATTAGTAGTAAGAACATGTAAAACAGAGGAAAGAGATATAGATGGAAGAACAGAAATATAACCTTTCTCTGAAATAGAGGATAAGGAACCATCAGCAACTCTCACTTTATCCCTGCCTGAACAAGTCTTATATGATGAGAATAAAGTGGAAATAACAGTCATATGATCAGAAGCCCCCAGTATCAATTATACAAGGCAGAGAAAAAGATGTACACGATGCATTTAATGAGACATCTAAGTTACCTGAATGAGCAAAAGAAGTAGAGGCACTCAAAGGTGATTCCAGTTATGACATTAGGCATCTAAAACAAGCAATCTCGTCCTGGGTAAGACTAACATTCTCAGTCTCAGAGAAAGGAGCCACTGGTGGTACCACTGGTGAGGCAGAATCAGAAGCCTCATTCAAGGTAGTATGATAAGCCCAGGTGCGACCCCTAGCAGTACCTGATCTACCCCCTCGACCCCTGGTAGGTCCTCAACCTGTCAGTTTCCAGCAAGTCTCTCTCGTGTGGCAAGTCTTATGACAGTAGTCACAAATTAGTTTGTCCTTGTCATCCGAGCTCTAAGAACTATCTCGATTTCTAAGACCCCCACGAATATCATATAGAGTGGAAGTAACCATAGCAGAGCGCTCTAGAACTGAAGAGTGCATCATAACCCCTCATCTACTCTCTTCCTGTTGAACATACGCAAACACTTCCTGGAGAGAAGGGAGAGGTTCCTTACCCAAAATCTGGTTGCGCACCTGGTCATACTCAACGTTAAGGCCACTTAGAAATCCCATTATACGATCTTGCTCAACAAGTTTGTGAGATTTCAAGGCATCTGACGTATAAGCGGCCTGAAAATTCTGATAGAAGTCCAATTCCTGCCAGAGACCTCGAAGAGTATGAAAATAAGTGGTAAAGGACGAATCCCGTGAGTGGTAGCATGAATCTTTTTCCGTAACTCATAAATCTGAGCAATATTCCCTATCTTGTGATTGGTTTGTGATACTGCATCCCAAATCTCCTTAGCAGTCTTAAGGAACAAATATCCATTGCTAAACTCCAGTTTCATGGAGTGTAACAACCAAGACATAATGGTTGAATTTTCAATATCCCATTTGGCATATCCAGGATCAGTCCATGTGGGTTCAGTAACTTGGCCATTCACATAGCCCATCTTCCCTTTACTTCTCAGAAATAACGCTGCTGACTGTGACCACGCAAGATAATTAGATCCATCCAATTTTGAAGTAGTAATTTGAAGTGTTGGGTTATCAGTGTGACTACTAATCTGACCCTCAACCTTCCTGGGTTGGATTTGAGTAACATCACTGGCCTCTGACATCACTTATACTTGTCACAAGCCTTCCCACAAGCACTACACTCACAATAGATAGTCCAACCAGCAGCAACACAGAAGCAATAGGACAATACAACTTTAAATAAATCAAATCAAGAAAAAACTATCCCAAAATAGAGAGATACAAGGGTTGGTCTCTCATGGCAGCACCTCTAATCATAGCCCAACTCATTGTTAGACCTTCGAAACCTCAATCAACCTCAACTAAACTTCAAGAGGGCACTAATATGCCCTATTTGGAACCCTTAAAGGCTATTAGAACCATTCAAAACAACCTAAACAGCCCCAAATTCCAAATCTGGAAAATTGGCCCTTTTTTTCAAAAAATACAAAAAAAATTCGAAAAACATATCTAATGAACTCAAAAAATTGTGAAAAAATTACCCAAGGATGCGCAAGAGAGATGTGATCAAACCCCAAGCTTCTTCAAGTTATTTCTCCAAACTAGAGCAGACGTCATCCTTAGTCATGATGACGTCAACTCTCCTTCATAGGAGAGCAGCCTGTAGCACTGGTGCCCAGTCTCGATTTGTGCTTTATGCTCTGATACTAAGTTGGCTTTGATGATTAATCAAAGGAGAGAGAGAAGGAGAGAGAAAGAGAAGAGAAAAAGAGAGAAAGACAAAAGTGGCTGAATCTGTCATGAGAGAGTTCTCACATTACAGCAGCCTATTAGGTTATCATTTAATAATAGAAAATTACAATAATACCCATGTGTTAATAAGAAGACTAAATATTAATAATCTCAACAGGGAGTAGTTTCGGAACACCCAAGTTCAAGCTGCTTGTCACTTATTTGCTTAAAATAGGTTGTCCCATTGTTTGATCCGGGGCAACTACACAGCCCATTGTTGAAAATTCCATATTCGCCACAAACCATAGGATAATCACAATTGCTTAAGTACACTGACAAGGGATCGACTGCTAGCTTCCTGTAACACCCCACACAGGGTAACCCCTATGCGAAAATGCCACAGTGACATAAAACACCAAGCGCTTATCTTTTGAGTAATTTCTTTTTAAAATTAACACAGTTTAAAACAATTTTTCAAAATACGCGTGCGGAAGTCTTTAAATATTTTTTTCAACATCTCAACAATTAAAGATAGCGCTGAGTACTAGTTTGTATCCTGAGTACAGTCCCGTAATGTACCCAAATTCCAAAAACATCCATTTAGTTTACTGAGTTGGATAGAGTCTCATGCTGATAACGTGTCATCCTCTTAAAGAAAACACATAGCAGAAAAATAAACAAACACCAATATTTACGTGGTTCGGCAAAATTGCCTACGTCCACAGTGAGTCATTTTTATTATTGTAATTCATATTACAAGAATACAATATCTTCTTGTCTCAATACATTCAGAAATATTCACATCCTTCCATATTCTCATATCTGTCAACAAACTTCTTGTCTCAATACATGCAGTCATATCTGTCATTTTCTCTGTTCTGCTTTTCCTGCAAAACATCAACCATTCACACTGATGGTAACCTTATTTTAGGATTCACCATTTCACCATTTCATCATAACAGATGGCTACCTCATTTTTAAGGTACTCAACCATCTTACCACAACAGCATCCCCGCCTTTTTAGGATGTATATCACCCAGTCCCCGCCTTTTTAGGACCTACCGCGATTGTCACTCATTGACAAGAGGATTTACGTACTATTTTTAGCAAGGGTGATATATTAGTGCACTAACTGTTTCCAGGATCTTTTGTCCATCGGTGGTATCTCAACTCCTCGTTTCCACAGTTACAAAAATAATCATAAATGCATATGATTTTCTATGCAATATATTTCACATGTAACTGTGTCTCATGCCAGATGCAATTATTACATGCAATACATATGGCATACATCTCATATCAACAATTCATGTATGTCAATTCTTGTATACATTTCATAATATATCAACTCAACATATATCTCATATCAACAGTTATATCAGTGATATACAAATAAATCATTCTGCTCACTCAACTTGAGCCACCACATGTAACTGTTCCACTGTAACACCCCGTACTTCTTCAAGTAACAATATTGTCCGCTTTGCCTGCACGCGTAACATGCCCGCCCATATACACATATTCACATGACAAGTGTACGGTTTTATTTTCTCAAAACACATTGTTACTATGAGATGTATGGAATTTACTGTTAAGCCCAGTCACTTTCTCATAACATCATCACCACATGCCATATGCCAATTTTATGTGCAATAATTATGGCAAATATCACAAGTATGTATTTTATACATAACAATTAACATGCTTCATCATTTTATTCATAATAATAACAGCATGTTATAAACTTTACAAATATCATATGCATATATTAACAGTTTATATATATGCCAATATGATTTCCATAACTTGTATTTCTAAGATCTTTCACTAATCATCCTGATTTTATAAAAATCAATTATTCATGATTTTTAACTATTTTCCAAAGACTCACAATTTGGAAGATAGTTAATTTTCTATCCACATGTATTTTTCTACACAATAATCCATTATAGAACACTTGTTTGATTTTTGTAGAATTTATCAAATTTTGTTAGATTGAAAAAATCATACTAGAATAGTCAAAATACAATGAGGTCACATGGTAAGCCTTATGGTGCACCTTCATTATGCTCCATAATTTTCTAGGCTCTTTCATGCCTCCCAAACAGCAACTTTTGTACCCATTAATATCAACTTAATTTAATAGGATTTTTAAAAATAATTCCAAGTCAAAATGATAGCCACAAGTGCTAATTTGTAATTGAGGGTATATGGTTTACTATGCACCTTCATAGCACAGAATCACACATGCACACTCACGTACATGATACGTCCATATTTTTCATCTTTTTGGCCAACTTTGCACACTTATATCTCATTCGTTACTCATCCGATTTGGATGATTCAAAATGTTATAGAATCTGTGTGATACAAGCTTTCAAAATATCATGGTGGTGTATAACACCTCCCATCCGAACATATTTAAAAATGATGCCAAAGTAGGCTCGTTAATAAAATTTCAGATTTTTCGGCAATTTCGGTTCTCAATTTCTCTCACAATTTACATCCAATTGAAGTGATTCAAAGTTCTAAATTCATATAAAATCAATCTATACCATATATGTAAAAATCATAATTTTTCGATAAATTATGAAAATACACATTGTGTCTACTATTAAAGCTTCAAGGAAGCTTTCTCTCTCTAGAAATTCTCATTCATCCATAGGTCTTTTTCCATGATTCTTGTCTCTAAAAATCCATAAATTCAAGCTTTACAATATACTCAAATTTCAGAATTTTCGGACATATACACAATATACTACAAATTTTCAAAGTTTTAGTATTTCTAAACTTCAGAAAATTATAGAAGTTAATCTACTCATCGGAAAATTCCCAAATTTGGTACACATGATCCTGAGTTGATATAGTTGATAGGAAAAATAGTCCCAAAGTTTCAAATTTTCATTTTCATATAAAATAATAATCCAAGATTTGAAATCCCCATTGATATACATATATTATATATATGTAAGTCATTATTTCATCATTAAATCATACCATATTCCATTCCAAAAATTGAAATATAATCAAAATAGAAATACTATCTGTGGACACCCCATTTTTACTAATTATTTCTACCATATGTTCATGCAAATGATTAACTAGAATAGCTGATCATTTGCTAAGGAATTGGCCTTGTAAAGACCAAATTGCCCAAATTGCCCTTTTCTAAGGAAAAGGACAATTCATTATTTCATGTGTACATTTGGATTGGAATCAACCCATTTATATTGTATTTGACTTTTGAGGTGTTTTAGAACATCCCTGTAAATTTTCATGGTATTCTGATGAGAGCTCGATAGGTAATTAGGGTTTTTGCGACTTGAAGGGCATTTTCGTCCTTTTTCTCGTATAATTTCCGAATGACCTCCGAATT
>JAESVK010000227.1:1713354-1744292 GCA_017140935.1 Hamamelis virginiana
AAATAAAATATTTTTATGGTTTCCTTATTCCTTAAAAATAAGGTGGCAACTCCTTTGTTTGTTTTCTAAACCCCCCTAATCACATCGCCCGGTGATGATGTGGACACCACCAAAGCCCCGCCACGAGGCTGGTCCACACTATCTCACCTCACTAAGCTCGGAATTATGCAATTAAATTACCGAGTATTCTGCTTTTAGCTCTATCTTCCCCTTAGCTTCTCATTTTTCTCTCCTTCTCTTTCTTTTCTTTTCTTCTCTCCTAGTTTTCCTTCTCCTCTTCTCCGACTCCCCTCTCTTTCCTCTGAGCTCTCCCCTTCTTATGATCTCCCCCTCTCCCCTTCTTCTCCCCCTATCCCCTTCACTAATTGCCGACAAAACCCCCCTCCATTATTTTTTTCTCTCACTCTCCTTCTCCTTACTCCCTTTCTCTCCCTCTCTCTTATCCTCCTCGACATATCATCCTCCCTCCCTTTCACTCATGTCCCCCTCCCCCACACTATATATATATATATAATTTTATATAATTTTATATATATATATATATATATATATATATATATATAATTTTATAATCATAAAATACAATATGGTGATCATCCACCATTTGCCAACACAATAATGCATTTCAATTATAATGCATTACTCCACCACTTGCCGACACAATAATGCATTTCAATTATAATGCATTCATAATATTCTCATGCACCCTTCTCAAAAAGTGGTCACATGGCACACTATGGCCAATAACAAAATTTCATGTTTGCAATAAATAAAATAAAATAATAATAATTAAGAAATTTACTATTGAAAATTTCGGGGTCTTACACTTCCATCCATTGTCCCACTTATAAACTCTCAAATGCCCGTCAGGTTCCAATCTCATGTATTGAACCAACGTAGCCAGAGGAACAGAAATCGCCGCACTTGGCTCACTTTATTCACCTTCAAGATACAAAACTAAACTTCCATTTCAAAATTTAATGTGACTTGGTTCGTTACTCCGAATCGCGGCAGGAAGTAAATACCGAAAATAAGCTTGTGAAGGATTAGAACCTATGAAAGCAAACAAACCTTCTTGAGTGCTCCAATTTGTTTTTAAAATATTAGTGATAGAAAGTGAATACAAACCTCCTCGAGTGCTCCAATTTGTTCCTGAAACACTCGCTGTTAGCTTCTGCCCTGACACCAACTTCTGCCCAGGAAGCAAACAATCTGTTGGGTGATCAAAAGACTGCCATATAGCAGCATTGGTTTTGTTAAAGAGAACCAGATTACCTTTTCTGTCAAGTTAAAGACCACAACAGACTTGCCAGCAGTGTTGGATGCCCAAGCTAGAGTGCCATCAACATCTCATAAGACTAAATCGCCTTCTGATGTGAGCTGCAAAGTTGCATTAATTCTGACCGGATAGTCGCGGTTAGCAGACCAGACAACTGCAGGAAATCCTATGGGATTATAGGTATTTGCAAGATCAGTGCTTACTATGAAAATGGCAAACAGATAAGTGTCACAGTTTCCATTGCAGTAGAAACCATAGGCAAATCGGGGGGCAGAGCTTCCTTTGAAAATGATGGACCTCACCGTTGATCTGTCTCTGAAATTCATAGAATTGGGATTAGATGGGCTGTTGGTCCATGAAGTAGAAAAGTTTACAATTGGATGATCATCAAGTTGGCTGTTGTTTTCAAAGTGAGTACAATAAACTTGAATGAAGATAAGGAAAAGAAGAACCCAACATAATTTCCAGCTTAACACCATTGATTATATATACACTACATACAACACAATTAACAATTCAGAGAAGGCAAAGGAAAAAAGAATAGCTAGGGAGAAATTGAAGAATTCCTTATATATAGCAATAGCAGCATGATACCATAACACCATAACAAGAGAACATAGTTGCAAACTTTAACTTGTACTCACAGTATATATCACACATGGATGTCAACTGTCCTCCTTAGTCTCCCTTTCTCTTCCACTATCCCATGGAAAACCCACTCCCATTCCAGACGGTGAAGACTTTTAAGCTGTGACCCCAGTTAATTAATAATTAATGTGTATTCTCTTCCACTGTCCCATGGAAAACCCACTCCCATTCCAGACGGTGAAAGACTTTTAAGCTGTGACCCAACTAATTAATAATTAATGTCTATTGTCATTTAAAAAAAATCAACTTAATGTTTAAAGGTATAGATTCATTGTAGGCATATCCAATGGTGAGCCCCACAGCTTGCATGTTCAACAAGCAAGTCCTTGCATGAGCAGTCACATGGCCGGCAGAATTGACAAAGAAACACATACAATTTTTATATTCTAAAACAGATTTTCGGGTTGTAATTTTCATTAAAAACAGCCATGATTAGGGCAATGAGTTAGTCAACTTAGTAAGTTGGTTCCTAATATCATCAATTGCTTGGACATGCTGAATATTTAATTCTATCTCACTTTGCACGAATTGAAGCAAAGCATTATCGAAGCTTTCTTGAGGTGGTTGGCAAAATGGTTGGTCCATTGGATAGGGTGGTGGGGCATAGTATTGGTTTGAGTCTAAGTCAAACCCTTGATATCCTTGACCATCATACTCATAATTTGGTTGGTCAAGAGAGGAATAGTAACCCTATGCCTCTTGAGGATTAACCTCGTAACCATTTCTCCAATTAGAATTTGGGTCATCTTGCCACCCATGATTAAATGTGTTGGAATATGGAGAATTGAAAGGGTCACTATGATGATTAAGAGCATGAGAGTGCTCATGGAGGACTTTCCTAAACATGGGGATATTAGGACAAACACTAGTGGAATGCCCATATGTCTCACAAATAGCACATGCCTCCTCAACTTGAGGAAACAACCTCTCTACCGAATAAGGGTATTGGTCATAACCTCCTTACAATGGGGTTGTGGGTGTAGGATTGATTGATTTTTTTAAAAAAAAAATTAAAATACAGTACTATGTACACAAATATTTACACAAAGAATGAGAAAAACTTAAATAACTAGCTCTTATTTGAATTCGACCTTGAACTTGAGCAAATTCCTGGCAACGGCGCCAAATGCTTGAACTCAAAAGTGATGCTCAATAATCCCAAGCGTAGGATTCAAATGTCGTCAAGCGTACTGATACATGGGAGTGCCCATGGTCATTTCCTCAGGAATTGGGAGGTTATAGGGTGAATTCTTAGGTGTTTAGGTGTTGCTACTCAAAGAATGAAAATAAAAGTGCAAAAGCATGTGGTTGTGTGTTGGAGTTGTAGAGAGTAACTAAAATAACTAAACTAAAAGAAAAAACAATGAAATGTAAATGGTTGGATTTTTGGGTTTCATTCCATCCACAACTTAGAAACATGAATTTCTCATCTAAGATCCATTAAAAAATGGTCTTTGATGGGAGATTTAACTTTAAAAGCATTTTGAAATGAAAACTCATCTAGGATTAATTGAAGAATGGTCTTTGATAGAGGATATAGCAATAAAAGCATAATAAAGTTAAATGGAAATAAATATTATTTTGGACATTTCATTAAATACTTAGAGTATATATAATTTCAAGCGCTACATGTGCTAAGCATAGCTTCTCTACAAGTAGTCCAGAAGATACAAAACCAAGAGAATTCAAATATGAAAGCATTTACAATCATTCAAACACAAAACACAAAGAAAATATGGTTAAATAATGAAAAATACTCATTGGTATATTTTAGCAAACACTTGGAGTGCGTATGGTTCAAGCACCATTTGTGCCAAGCCAAAGCTTGTCTACAAATGGTCAAGAGATACAAAACTAAGTGGATTCATAAGATGAAGAGCATTTAGCATCATTCAATAAATATTTATAGCATAAGAATGGAGAAAAATCATATTACCATAGTTGTGGGATGGAAATCCACCATTGAATCCAACCTTGGTGGTTAGAACTCCATCAATGGAGCAAATGATTCTTGCATAAAATAAAATAAAATACAAATTTTAACAATAAACAAGAAACTAAGAATGCTAAACTAAGAGATTAGAAAACCAAAAGAAATGCAAAATCTAAGATAATCTAAGATAAGAAATGAAAAACAACTAAGACTCTTACCTAAGACTAATGGAATTATATCAAAATGGCTGAAAATGCCTTTAAATAGCCCCCAAAAGTTTCCCTAATGTGCCCTTCAAATACCCACATTGCCCCTCAACAAATGGGCATTTATAAGTTGAAACTGCATATTTCGGGTAGTGGTATCAGTACCACGGGTTGGAGGTACCGGTACAAAATGTTTCTGCCTTAAAAATGGCTAAAAAAATGGATTTTCTGGGCTTGGTACCGGTACCACATATGAGGTACTGGTACCACTTCTCAGATTCTTCAAAAATGCCTCAAAATGCCTTGAAAATGCCTTCCACTTCAAATGCTTGTAACTTTCTCATCCAGAATCGGATTTGGATAATCTTTATATGGTCGCAAAGCTTGAGAAGTCCTCTTTCCAAAACATGGTAATCTCATGGTCTAATTCAATCTTTAGAGAAATAGTTTTTCAAAATGCCTAAATTGGTCATTTTTGTACTTCTTGACTTCATTTGTCCATATCTCCCAAACTATTTGGCATTTAGTTTTGAAATTCGTTATATGGCCTCTAAACACACTTAGAAGTATGTCACATAAGTCCCATGACCCTTGAAGACTTCCAAGGCTTGACTCCAAGCTCCAACTTTGCATGCAAAAAGCATCAATATTATTGCATTTTTCCTACAAGGCATGAAAAAACAAGAAAACATAAAAAGCACCTATTCACTAATATAAATGGCTCAAGAATATATAAAATGGTGGTAATAATGCATAAGAAATATGAAAATATATGATGCAATCACACCTCCTAACTTGAACATTTCTAGTCCCTAGCAAGAACTAGCACAAAACAAAAACTAATAAAATAATCAAACCTAACTAATCCATTTTCGCAGGAAATCGCGATTGCATTTAACGCATGCAGCAAGCCTTTAAACCCCTAGGTTCCCCCTAGCGGACGAGTTGTAGTCTCGTGAGAGTTTGCAGAAATGACACCCACAAACATGAAGAGTACATTTCTTATATTCACAAATGGATAAGAACAAATTTCAACAAAATGAGCATGCATAGAAATCTATTTTCTCATAAGTTATGCAATGGTTTGAACTAGCTTTGCATAAATAAAACCCTTGTGTTCGTGTAGAAAACCATTCAAATACATTCCAAACCATTGAATGCACCAAGCTTAAGCAAAAACAATGGAAACAATGGAAACAAAAAGAAGCACAACAAAGAGATGAATTACAACAGTAACAAAAGAAGCTGTACATATACGAAATAAGTTAACATAAATGAAAAAAGGGAATAAACGAACAACAACACACATATACACAAAAGATAATAAAATTGCAACGAAAGTTAAACATAAACAATTCATTGAATCAAATAGGTCTTTATTTGGCTCAAAAATGCCTTTAGGTTCTAGGATAGATAACAACAAGAAATGTGATGGTTTGATAACGTAGTATTGGTTATCTACCCAACCATAACACACACAACAACCAAACCTAAAACTCAAGAACACATTACTAAACAACAATCACAATACTAAACAAAGTACACTAAACAACCCAAAAACTAATATACCCAACCCAAAATAAATAAAAACACTATGCCATCCAACTGTAGCAGAAGAAACTTTTGAGTACATAAGGAATGGGAATAAAAGGCTTTAGGGCTTTTAGTTATTGCAAACTTTTCAATATTGCATTACTCAACCCTTACATCACTAGCCATTATAACTCCATTTCCCTTCCAATGAAAACATGCCCAAACTTGAGACTTGGCACACAAAACACTGAAACACAAATGTAAATAACTAAACAACTTAAACAAAACTAACACAATTCATCCAAAACCTAAACCACCTAACCTCTACCCTCGAGCTTCCTAAGCTGGCCAAGAAAAGTAAACTTGAATGTTCAAAATTTGGTGCTAGCGGCAATATAATATGAAAGAATTTAGGCTCAAATAGTTAAAGAAGGCCTATGATCCTTTTCCAGGAATTACAAATGTGTAAACAATACGCAACAAAACCATCAAACATGCATATGCTATACAAACAACGGGAACAATGAGAATTATGGTAGTGGAACAAAAAGGAAAAAAAAAAAACACAAAGATACATGGGAAAATAGAATAGCAAATATAAACAAGGATTACAAAGCTTAAGCTAGACATTCTTTGGTTCAAAATGTATCCTGAATAATTCATGCATGTGCATTAATAAGAAATCAGTTACACAAAAGCATATGCTTAAACCAAGGCATAAATAAAATATTTATAGATTCACACAGGCATACACATATTGAAACAAATTCAAAAATATAAAGTGACTAGGGGAATGACTAAAAAAATTGAAAAATTTAATAAAAACTACCTAAATGTGAACAAAACTACCGTTTACATGTGTGATCAACAAGTGTAAACCTTCTCCCCCAACTTGAAATGTGCATTGTTCTCAATATATGCGAAAATAAGTATTAAAGACATAATGTAAAGGAAAGAGAATGAACAAAATCACATGTATGTGTTTGTCATGATTTTCTCAATAACCTATAAAAAGAGGTAGAGTACTCACAATAACAAGTAAATAAAAATTAAAAAAGAAATGAAATAAAAATGACTAAATAAAAAAGATAAAATCTACTATGTACAACCTACTATAAACATATCCTGTCCACCAGGATCAAAAACTGTTCGGATACGCTCCCTCTTTTCCAAACACTTCTCAATTGAGTTCCCAAGTGTAGAGAACTCATTTAAGAAGTTGGGAGCAACTTCCTCCACCTTAACCTTATGTATACCCTTTATAATTCTTTGGAAAGTTTCATTTTTGCCTGAGGTGGTGAATTTTAAGATGTAGGGCATTTAGATCTCTTCAAGTTCATGTAATTTGGATGTTAGGGATGAAAACTCCTATTCAAGAGAGGAATCAGGAGTTGACTCCTCAAACTTTGGCGGCACTCACTCTTTTGCTTCCATCACTTCACTCACTTCAAAAATAGCAGAATTAATATTTGAACCTTGAGGCACATCATCATCATTAGGATTCACACTTGACTCATTAGGAGAGTCCTTCAAAACATCATTTTCAAATTTTCACTCCTAAGTATGGTGATTGCCTAAAGTTGCTCTAGATGATCATTGATGTCATTAAAAACTTCTTTATTTTGTTGACCTTGAAATACTATTTGGGATTGTGCAGGAAAGTTATCCTCTTGTAGAAGCACATCCAATGAGTTAGTCAACTTAGTAAATTGGTTCTTAATATCACTAATTGCTTGGGCATGCTGAATATTTTATTCTGTTTGACTTTGCACGAATTGTAACAAAGCATCCTCCAAGTTTTCTTGAGGTGGTTGGCAAAATGGTTGGTCCATTGGATAGTGTGGTGGGGCATAGCATTGGTTTGAGTCTAAGTCAAACCCTTGATATCCTTGACCATCAAAATAGGACGATTGACCATCATACTTATAATTTGGTTGGTCAAGAGAGGAATAGTAACTCTGTGGCTCTTAAGGATTAACCCCATAACCATTTCTCTAATCAGAATTTGGGTCATCTTGCCACCCATGATTAAATGTGTTGGAATATGGAGAATTAAAAGGGTTACTGTGTTGATTAAGAGCAAGAAAGTGCTCATGGAGGACTTTCCTAAACATGGGGACATTAGGACAAACACTAGTGGAATGCCTATATGTCTCACAAATGGCACATGCCTCCTCAACTTGGGGAAACAATCTCTTTACCAAATAAGGGTATTCATCATAACCTCCTTGCAATGGGGTTGTGGGTCTAGGATTGATTGAATTTTTTTTTTTTTTTAATTTTAAAACAACTACACTACTATGTACATAAATATTTACACAAAGAATGAACTTGTGCCAAATGCTTAAACTTAAAAGTGATGCTCAATAATCTCAAGCGTAGGATTCAAATGTCGTCATGCATAGTTATACATGAGAGTACCCATGGTCATTTCCACAGGGATTGGGAGGTTCTAGGGTGAATTTTTAAGTGCTGCTACCCAAAGAATGAAAAATAAAAGTGTAAAAGCATGTGGGTTGTGTGTGGGAGTTGTAGAGAGAAACTAAAATAACTAAACTATAGGAAAAGACAATGAAATGTAAATAGTTGGATTCTTAGGTTTCATTCTATCCACAATTTAGAAACATGAATTTCTCACAAGGATTTCTCATCTAGGATCCATTCTTCCTTGAAGAATGATCTTTGATGGAGGATTTAAATTTAAAAGTATTTTGAAAGGAAAACTCATCTAGGATCCATTAAAGAATAGTCTTTGATAGAGGATTTAGCATTAAAAGAATAATAGAGTTAAATGGAAATAAACATTCTCTTTGACATTTCATCAAACACTTGGAGTGCATATAATTTCAAGCACTACATGTGCTGAGCATAGCTTGTCTGCAAGTAGTCAAGAAGATACAAAATAGAGAGGGTTCAAATATGAAAACATTTATAACCATTCAAACACAAAATACAAAGAAAATAGGATTGAATAATGAAAAATACTCATTGGGGTAATTTAGCAAACACTTGGAGTGCATATTGTTCAAGCACCATTTGTGCCAAGCTAAAGCTTGTTTACAAATGGTCAAGAGATACAAAACTAAGTGGATTCATAAGATGAAGAGTATTTAGCATCATTCAACAAACATTTATAACATAAGAAATGAGAAAAATTATATTATCATAGTTGTGGGATGGAAATCCACCATTGAATCCAACCTTGGTGCTTAGAACTCAATCAGTGGAAAGGAAACAAACATAAAGCAAATGATTCTTGCATAAAATGAAATGAAATACAAAGTTTAATAATAAACAAGAAACTAAAAATGCTAAACTAAGAGATTACAAGTAGAAAACCAAAAGAAATGCAAAACCTAAGCTAAACTAAGCTAATCTAAGATAAGAAATGAAGAAGAACTAAAACCCTAACCTAAGGCTAATGGAACTCTATCAAAATGGCTGAAAATGCCTTCAAATAGCTCCCCAAAAGTTGCCCTACTGTACCCTTGACATACCCACACTGCCCCTCAACAAATGGGCATTTTATAAGCTGAAACTGCAGATTTCGGGTAGTGTTGCCGGTACCACGGGTTGGAGGTACTGGTACAAAATGTTTCTGCCTTAAAAATGGCTAAAAAAATGGATTTTCTGGGCTTGGTACCAGTACCACATTTGGGGTACCAGTACCACATTTGGGGTACCGGTACCACTTCTCAGATTCTTCAAAAATGCCTCAAAATGCCTTCAAAATGCCTTCGACTTCAAATGCTTGTAACTTTCTCGTCTGGGGTCGGATTTGGATGATCTTTATATGCTCACGAAGTATGTCACAGTCTAATTCAATCTGTAGAGAAACAGTTTTTCAAAATACCCAAATTGGTCATTTTTGCACTTCTTAACTTCATTTGTCCATATCTCCCAAACCATTTGGCATTTAGCTTTGAAATTCGATATGTGACCTCTAGACACACTTAGAAGTATGTCACATAAATCCCATGACCTTTGAAGACTTCCAAGGCTTGACTCCAAGCTCCAACTTTGCATGCAAAGAGCATTCATATTTTTTTTTCCTACAAGACATGGAAAAATAAAAAACATAAAAAGCACTTATCCACTAAAATAAATGACTCAAGAATATATAAAATGCTGGGAATAATGCATGAAAAATATGAAAATATATGATGCAATCATGGCCAACCAAAACCCATAAACATACCAGTTTTTATGCAAACTTTGATCATTAGTTCTTGTTCGGTCACAAAAAATCCCTTGAAACTATAAGTTTTAGGGTTAATGGTTTCACCTTTTGAAAACGAATAATCTTCCAAAATTCAATGCACAAAATGATCATAAGTTTTAGTTCTTGTTCTTGCGATATTTTTATCAAAATACATACTCCCTCCCTCCGTCCCACAAATATAGGCCGAAGTGGTCAAGGCATGTATTTTGAGGAAACTGATTAAATATTGATTTGGTCATATTTTTCCAAATTTTTTTTTAAATACTATTCTAGTCTTATAATAGTAGGGTATTTAAAAAAAATGCATGTCTTGACCACTTTGGCCTATATTTGTGGGACAGAGGGAGTGTTACATTCCTTTCCATCGAAATCACCCAAAAAATGATCATCGCTACACATCTCCATAAAATGATTCATTTCTAGCCATGCCTAAAAGCCCAAAACTCAATCTTCATCCTATCTGAAAAAGATAAAGGAGCAACCAAACACATATCCACAAACTAAAACAAGTTATTCCATAACGATATATATATATGCCCTTGTTTGAATTTCAAGCATAGATATTTTTTTTCCTGCCTAGTGATAGAAACTAATCCCAATTTCAACCTAAACCTTTGGTATAATACTAATTAATGAGTATCGGTACACTTTTACCTGCACGAATTCAAGAACTTCTCTTAAAAGTGAACATACATGCCACTTGACTAATTTGGCAAGTATAGAATAGAAATTTTAAATTTTCATATATATTGTTATAGATTTCTCAGTTCCACCCTTGATTTAAGCAGTATCTGAAAAATTGGTCGCTCAACACAGCTCAGATCCTTGGGCCTATTTTTACAATCACAACTTGTGCAAAGGGTGGGCATAGACAATGCCAATGCTCAATTGGCCACTACGTACCCCCCTCAACCATCTCTCAGATTGAAATTGTGACTACCTGTGAGAGAGTTTGAAAAACATACAAATAAAAGAATAGAAACAGCCACGAGAAAATACACCTCACCTGCTATGACAATAAAAACTACATTCTCTTGGTCTTAAGCACATTGAACTAGGAAACTACTCCATGTAAGCATAGGCTGACTGTAGTAATGTTTATTCTAAAATAATTTTTCTCGTTTGACAAAAAAAAAAAAAAAAAGAATAAATTAAATTAAATTAAATTAAATCATCTTCATGAATCATGAGTGACTACTAAAATGTTAACCTTAATTCTTATTTTGTTTTTACTTTTTAATTCACACTGAAGAATCATTTTTGACAAAACCTGGGATACATCCACAACTTCACCACTTGTCAGCATGATAGAAATATCTTCACAAAATCACAGCAATATCGTACTTGCTTCATTATTGCCCCTAGTAGAGTCCACCACAACTTTGGCATAATAAATTAAATTTCTAATTGATCTCCTAAATAATTCACATGGTATACATCATTTGTTGGGATAGTTGGCTTAGAACTACATCTTGCAAAGTGAAGGAAAATTTTGACTTCGACTCTCAGCAGCTTCTATTCTTTCCTTCTTCATGTGCGTCTAGAATAGCGCCAAAAGTGACTGAAGATCTGTTTGCATTAGTTTTTCTTAAAATCACTTTTGGAGCTTAAAATTCCATTTGATCTAAGAGATTCCTATATTTTTAACAAGTCAGTACAATTTTCCCTTACAATAATGATGAAAATTGACATTACAAAAGATCACAAATGAATTTTCTCTATGCTGCTAATCACATGAACTCAAGAACAGTTTGTTAACGAGTAGCCAATGAACAATGAAAATTTGAATATTCTACTGAGAAATGATTTCCTTAGAAACCAAAAAGGCTCAATACATTTATTATGTACATCCAAGCCAATGACAGAACCCATCTAACAGGGCCGAAATAATATTAAAATTTTGAAACGGCCAGAACAATCGATCCCATTACAGCTTGCAGTGAATATCTACATCTCCAATTTCTTAATAAGAATGATTAAAATTAATGACAAAAATTGAATCAATATTAAATTTGGCACTCAGAAGCATGTCTCCATCTTAATGCAGAATATGCATTCCATCAATTGAAAGCTCGATAGAACTTTCCATACCAAATGGGCTGCTCTACTTATCATGGGCAGTTACTAGAAGAACCGTAGCAAAATTGTTTGCTCAACTCTTTCAATCTATAAGAACTTCCTCTTCCAACAATCAAGCAGATAGAGGAATAGTACAAATACAAGGACAAAGCTGGAAGAGCATGGGAATCGGTAAATGCGGCAATTCTGAGACTAGCAACATGCGATACTTATCACAAGCTTCTCCTGCAAAGAAACATGAGAATCAATCCTTCCTGAATAAATATTACTGCATATGATCATATCTAGTAGAATTATTAAAACGGTATATTTAACTAGTTAATATTCAGTACTTATTTATTTATTTTTGTGGGGGGAGGGGGAATGGGTTACAGTTCTGTTGGAGATAACAAAGAGCTTGCTATTCCATTTGCTTGAACATCACTGTTGAAGTAATTCGTTTAGGAAAAAACATTGATTAGGAAATTGTTTATTGCCCTCGAACAAAAGATGAAATTTTATGCTTTTTGGACCTAAAATGAAATTTAAAACCTTATGCAGGATAATGATTGATGACTCATGTAGACAAACAGAAACTAAGGACATCCAAAAAAGTTTTAAGTAATCAAAAGAATAATGTTCATTTTCTCACCAACTAGCAAACACACTCTTTATGCCCTTCGGACATCCTAACCTTCTTAAAGATGAACTTTAATTTTGAACCATCAATCACATATTTGTAACAATCCCAAAGAAGACTCTCTTGACTAGATCAAAGAGATGTAGATTCATACAGAGTAAGTTGTAATGACAAATAAGAATTATCACAACATGGTCCTCTAAAGATTTCAAAAAAAAAAAAGAAAAAGAAAAATCAAGCTTCTCTTCACACTGGGATATATACTCCAAAGCTAAGACACATTAAATTTTTAATATTAACTGGTGAAGGTAAGAACAGCTGAACAGATGAAAACAGTTGCAGGATTTAAATAAAAATCTTCATGATTTCTACACGTTTAGTTGGGAATATTTGAGTGAAAACCAAAGCAAACCTGCGACTTCAGAATGTATTTTCTTCCATGTATGCCAGAATCATTCATGTGCATGGGAAGTTGAAAGTTGAAATGCACACAAACTGTATAAATATCCTTATACATTACAACATTCATTCAAAGAGAATACAGTGAGAGGCTTACTCAATTTTATCAAATTCATGTGATGTGGTCACTGGAACTTTCAAGTGCCATCATCTTGATCATCCAACTCTTCAAGAATAACATATTTTGCAGCAACATTCGTTGTGTGTGACCCCGCCATGTCATCTCCACATGTCTTACCTTTCTGTAGCTTATGGAATCTAAAGAATTCAAAATAATAAATAAATTAGAAAAACAAACAAACACTGCACATTAAGACAACTTAACTCTACCTTTGCGGAGCAGTTACATATATATATATATATATATAGAATTTTTTAAAAAAAAACTACATGGTCAGATGATAATCTTAAATCAGTTAGAAGATTGTACTACAATTCAGGTATAGTTTGTATCTAGCTATGAATCAAGTTCTGAATTTTATGTTTCCATGTTCTATGATTTGACAAAAATTTGGGCCTATTGTTTTGTTTTATAGACTGTACAATTATAGTAACAAATTCTAAGATTCATGATGGTTTTGACAATTCAATTATTTTGAATTGAAATGTCAAGTATACAAGGATTAGAAAAGGAAGAAATTAAAATACCAATGATTAATTGAGCAAGAATTAATAAGTCAATGGAGGAAGAGGAGATAATTGACTACACAGTTAGCTGACTGAGCCTAATCAATATTTATATGTTACTGCTAAACTAATAGCCATTTCCAGGTAGTATTTCATGGCTAGACATGCTGCTACTAACTTTTTTAACTGTAGCTCTCCTATGAAAAATTGCACATTTAAAAGAACATGGGATTAGAAAAAAAGAAAACCGCCTTTTGGTCTATCATATTTTCAGAAATTGCTAAAAAAGGCACTAGCAAACAAGTGGTATATATATATATAATAAAAAGCCAAGACTATATGCTTTCTACCAAGCATTTGGATAATAACAAGGACACCTTTCTTATCAAGATTTGTTAACCACATAGCAATGTCTAACTAGGAATTTGGGAATTTTTAAGCTGGTTGGAAATAATCGTGATATTCTTGGTAAATTAACTACATTAATAAAAAGCCAAGAATGGTTTACTATGACATAATCTCAGATTTTTAATGAAAAGCGTATTTTTGCTTCTATTGTGTCTACTTTCGAGCGTCATTTATAACTCGACTTCCTATAGGGTGGGAATTATACACACTCAATTCATTTTTTAAAACATCCAAACCAATGCTGCATGAGAAAATTTGGCTTAGTGATCCTCAGATAAATTACAAGCAGATTTTCTTTCATTCTTTCTGTCTTTATATATATATATATATATATTGGGTGTTTCTTTTATGCGTTCATCTTCTCTTCTAGAAAGCAAGGGATTTTGACAGTTGCATCCCTAGAGTAAACAGAGCCATATGTGCAGCTAAGGTAATTATTGACAAGGTTCCATTACAGAGAACCAATATGGAGATTCATCCACCACATTGATGGCAAGTATCCCATGCATACCTGAGCATGGATGAAATAGACTCCTGAGAAGGGTGTGGATTATGAAGATCCAACAAAAAATAAAACCTTTTCTTTTTCACATCAAGGTTCTAGAACTCAGTTTGGATATCAACCTGGTCCTAATCATAGCTGAAGTAAAATCCTTTGAAAATCTCTAAAATTTTAACGCTGCCTGAAAATGAAATTTAATTATGATAATCTTAATATTTTAGCCACAACTCAACACCAATAGAACCAAAAAATGTGAAGTATTTCATTCTTCTGAAACTCCCATCTTATTTTGTGTCAGTTCCCAACGCAGTAATGAGGTGTCTGCTGCAACAACCTCCACAAGCTGAAATGCAATATATTGGTGGACCTAAAATAAGTTTCAGCATCCAACATAACAGTAAAATGGCAAACATTGGAGTGCCCTTGTTACATAGGTGAAGATGAGGTAATGCCAATATTTGAAACTTGTGGAGCCTAACAATTTTTCAACTAATTGTCACCAAAAAACTGAGCAGAGCAAGTATTCCTAAATCTGGAATCCAAGCTTCAGCCACTATATACTAAAGAATTAACAAAAACCTAAAATTCTACAACAGAACAAACAACAAATATTTGCTTGGTAGACGTACAGATTATTAACTTCATTTAGAGCATCTCCAATGCAAAAGCCAAATTTGGCATCCCATAAAGCACTAGTTGATGCCAAATTCTAAGCCCATTTGGCACTTTGGGATGCCAAATTTGGCTTTTTGGCATCAAGGAATGCCAAAAAAGTCAAATTTGGCATTCCTTGATGCCAAAAAGCCAAATTTGGCATCCCAAAGTGCCAAATGGGCTTAGAATTTGGCATCAACTAGTGCTTTTTGGGATGCCAAATTTGGCTTTTGCATTGGAGATGCTCTTAGCAACAAGAAAAAGAGAAAAGCCGTAACAAGACATTGAAATTTTTGCTTGAAAATCAAATTGACTGATGACTTACTTGTACCAGTTGAATAAACTAACACCAACCATGATAGTGAAGAGACCAAGCCCTTTCAACCAGGTAAACTGATCATGGAAGTAAAAGACTGCAACCTGAACATAAATTACATAAGATCAGAATATAATTTGAAAGAAAATAAAAATAGCAGCCTCGCAATGAATGAGAGAAATTTGACCTTTACAAAGAAGTAATCAAGATCATGATGTTGAAATGGAATTTTTAAAAATCAAATGATGGCAATTGAATGATTAAAAAAGGACCATGGTACCCCATGCTGTCTCATTGTAAGTGATAACTTTTCTAATTATGCCATGCGTTAAAATATAAAAAAACCACAAGAACATCAGAACAGTTATAAACAAAAATGTTTCAGAACTGCTTCTGTAAGTTTATCTTGCTGGACAGAACTGCTCTTGGCAATTTATTGTACTGGACAGAGCACTTGCCACCTGTTGCATGCAAAAAAGTGGGAAGTTATTAGTAACTTCCACTTATAAAGCAGCAGGTCTGAGAAGAAGTCAGTTGGCTACAGAAAAAGAAGTCAGTTTGCTGCAGAATAAGTCAATTTTGCTACAGAACAAGGAAGTCAGCTCAGTTATAGAATAAGGGAAGTTTTACTACAGTTTTCTGGGGGAAAACACTTGGAAGAAAGAGAGGAATTGGAAAGGGAAGATAAGTGAAGAAGAGATTGTCAGAAAAGGAAAGAAAAAAGGAAGATTCATAGTTAGGTACATCTATCTCTATCCTATCCTTTTCTCTCTTTTCCTGATTCCCCCCCCCACCTATCTCCTCTCAATATGTTTCAATTCATATATATATATATATATATATATATATATATATATATATATATATATTACCGTATAGCAAACTTTCTAATTTGCTCACCAAATATCATCAATTACATTAAAAGAGTCTCTGAATTTTTAAGATATATACAAATAAGAGTCTCTGACTATTCTATTGCAAGATAAATGCAAATATTTGACTCTTTTGCAGCAGGTTTTAAAGTACTACAGTTAAAGACGAGTCTCTGACTCTTTTTGCTGCAAATATAAGGAAGAGTCTAACTCTTTCGTGTATAAGATGAAGAATGAAGGAGTGTTGACTACTTTGCTGGAGGTTTTAAAGTAATCCAATTAAAGAAGAGCCTCTGACTCTTTTTGTTGAATGTATAAGGAAGTGTCTTTGACTCTTTTGTGTGCAAGATAAACTGACACTCTTGCTGCAGGTCTTGAAGGACTGTGAAATAAAAAGAGTCACTAACTCTTTTCTTGCTGCTATAAGAAAGAGTCTTTGACTCTTGTGTGCAAGATAAAGGAGTCTTTATCTTTCTTGCTAAAAATATATGCTGCAATTTACAAAGAGACTTTGACTCTAGCAGATAAAAAAAAAAATCTCTCGACTCTTTGATTTCAAGATAAATGAAGAGTCTTTGATTCTTTCCACCAGTTAAAAGTGCTTCAATTTGAGAAGAGTCTGCGACTCTTTAATATTATTTAATATATGAGTCTCCAACTCTTAGATTTTGTTTTAAAAAAATTCTGGACAGGATAGCTGTCAAGATAGAAGAGTTTCAAACTCTTTTAAAGTTGCTAAAAATAAAGTTGCTAAAAATAAGCCTTTGATTCTTGAATAACAGAAACCATTTTCTGCAGTAAACCTGTGGGACCTTTAGATCTTTAAGATCTATTAAAACAACTAGATTTCTGAATTTTAAAAGATCATCATCAATGTACCATGCCTTTTGGTTTCTGCCAAGCCATTGAAATGTCAATTTGAAGTCTCCCAACTCCTCAAAATTTGACAATTTCATTTTGACAACTTCCTCTCTAGTGAAGGGTAAAAACAGATACAATCGGGTCAACATTTCGTATTCTTTAAAGCATGATTATTTTCTTCATAAAAAATGGAGTTAAATCTTCTAACTTTCGTAATTGTGATGTTAATCATTTTATAGTCTATGAAAAGAGACTCTAACTCTTTAACAGTGACTGTAGAATGAGTTTTCTACTCATTAAAATTATATTTGTCCAATGGTAAAAGTTTCGAACTCTTTCAAACTGTCATGACTTAATTTTGACATGGAAAATTTAGAGTGTATGAGTTTTTTTCTCCACTCGGACCAATCCCCCTACGCCCTAATATGCTTTCTACTTTAAGACCTTTTAATATTCAAGGTGACAGAATCATTCAGCTACCAAAAAGAATATTTTATCAACTGACTAAGTAATAAGGTTCATTTTATACCATTTAACAGTCCAAGATATTGGTTTACCAATTTAGTGAGTCTTTGATTCATTTAAAGATGAAACCAATGAATCTAAAAACAAAGGTATTTGGACTTTGAATGAATTAAAACCCATCACATACACATGATACACCTGTGGATGATAGAAATATTTTCCGAAGTGGTGGAATGTTGTGGCGGAAGTCGTTCTTCTTCTCTCTCCTTCTTTCTTCTTCTCCTTTCCCCTAAATTTCAAATCTCTCTCCCCTAATTTCTTTTCTCTTTCCCTAATTTTCATCTTTTCTCTTTTCTTCTCTTCACCAATTTTTCTTCTCTCTCTCAGCCTTTTTTGGGTTTTTGATTTGGTGTGCTTGTTTTATTTTCACCGAGTATGGCATCAAAATTTTTGAGAATAGAGTATAAGTCATTTGATTTTGTTGTTATTTATGGGCATAATGATCTGCTTATGAAGATTTCAGAAAATGGAAAGGGATTCAAGATCTTTATCATGGTGGAAAAAGATTGCTTTGCTTGGTTGTGCAGAAGTTTTACAGAGGTTATCAACTGGAAAGGAGATCAGAGGTGGATAAGAAAGAGCGGGGGAAGGAGAACTACTTTGTTGCTAGAATTGCAAGCGAATGGTAATGGGAGGTTCTTGCATTTGACGAGTATGGATGCTAACGGTAAGATTAGATTTATTACTATCCCGGAATGATTGGAAAAATCAGGATGGAAGAATTTTTTCAGAATTTTGGATGGTTTCCAACGGACAAAAAGAGTTGCTGGAAAATCAGAAGAGTCCAAGTTACCTGTGCAACACCCTTCAATACATTCGGATCAATATGTGAGAGGGAGGATCAAGGAGACAGCTTCAAAGATAGCATATCCAGCAGAACCAACTGTGAACATAGATGCTCCTTCAAAGGAATACCTGCAGGCGCTTAAGAAGGTTCAGAAGAAAGATGATAGTTTGCCTTCTCAACAGCTTAATGGTGCTGAATCAAGGCTGGTTGGAGATTGGAAGAAAGCATTTGTTTGCCAGCGTTATAGTGCATCGAATGAGTGGATATCTACTGAAAAAATTTTAGCATTTGATTTGGATTGTACTATAATTTTAATTCCTTTTCAAAGTAATAAAGTTGTGTTTTTTTGTAAGAATGCTGAGAAAGCTTTATATTTTATAGGAGGGATGATGTTGAAAAACTCAATTCCCATTGAATTGAGTAAATGAAGCTATGATGTTAATTGCTGTAATGGAAAAAAAATCCACAATTCATGGCGGCAGGATGGCTATTGTTGGGCTTCCTTTTCATTTGTGGCGGGTGGAAGTATTTGAAAAGATTGGTAAGCATTTTGGAGGATTGGTTGCTATTGATAAGAGAACGTTAATTATGGAGGATTTATTTGAAGCTCGCATTCGAGTTAAAGGGTTGGGTGAAGTGTTCTGTCTTTTGTTCTTAGATATTGAATGGAGTAGTAACAGGTGTTCCATTCAAATTCGATCGATACCAAACTTTCGGGTAAGAAACAGCGTTCTTTTCAATGGTGTAGCAAGCTCTCAGAAGAAAGGAGGCAGTAGTATAGTTTTTTCGTATACAGGTAGGGAGGTTAAAGATGAAGTGGTGAGGTCAAAATATCCATGTGGCAGCAGGGCTATAGATGGTGCAGAGAGGATGCAAGAGAGTTTCGGTTTTGGTAATTATTCCAGTAAAGTTTTAATGAATGATAATTTCGGTCTTGATGATATGCATTTGAAAAACCAAAGGTTGCCATTGGTATCAGTTGATTGTATTAATGAGGGTGGGAGAGAGAAGGGAGTATTATGATGTTATCAAGAATCAAAATGATAACACGGGTTCAAATGGTAGAGAAGCAGATGTCTCAATTGGAAAATTCGATAAATTGCTTTATAATGGGCCAGAAGTTCCTAGTTCTTTTGGGCCGTTAATTAGGCCTGCTTTTAAAAGGGCTTTATTGGCTGTTATAGGGAAAAATAAAGAAGGGGCTGGGTCAGTTGGGAGGGGTCTTGGGCCTGTTGATGTTCCTAATGGGTCTGGGCAGTTTGTTAGTAAACAAGTGGATAGGAATGGGTTTGTAAATGTTAAATACAAGAGGCCGATGGAAGTGGATATTTCTACTAAGAATTTTCTAGAAAGGAAAAAAGATAAGGCAAAGAAAAATTTATGGGTGCAGAAAATAAATGAGGATAAGAGAGCCGTAAGTGAGGATGGATCCATTTTTGCCGATGTGATGGAGATCAATGGCAACATCCTTTAAAAGTATATAAAAGGCGTGGAAAGGAGGGTTCCAAGGCCCAAGCTTTAATTTGGCATATGTTAGATGACATAGGGCCCACTTGGGAACTTGCATGAGTGGGTTTAGTCTTGTTGGGCTTTGTATGGGCTTTATTTTGTTAGAGTCCTAGTTGCACGGCTGCTGGTCTTAGTTTCTATTTTTATTAGTAGAGAGTTGCTATTTTGTTAGAGTCCTAGTTTTTATTATCTTATTGTTGCTATTTTCTTAGTTTCTATTTTTATTAGTAGAGAGTTGCTATTTTGTTATAGTCCTAGTTGCTATTAGATTTTCGTTGCTATTTTCTTAGTTTCTATTTTTATTAGTAGAGAGTTGCTATTTTGTTAGAGTCCTAGTTTCTATTCTCTTATTGGAGCCCTATCTCTATATAAAGGGTTGTAAGTCTCTATTTTGAATGATGAATAATAATTACAGAATTTTCCAGCAGCTATTGAAGCTCTTAAGGGTTGTGTGATGCAATCCTAACCCTAGGTGTGATGCCTAAGGGACCTTGGGTGTGAGGCCTAAGGGTTCTAGGAGTGATTCCTAGATTATCTTCTTCTTTTCTCTCTTTTTCCTTTAAATTCTCTGCTGCTGTAATTTTTATTCACACATCACCCTTTGATTTATTCCTCTAGACGTCCTGCATCAGTTTGGTATCAGAGCGAGGTTGACATTATGTCGACAAGGTCGGGAAGGACTTTTAGAGGGAGGTTGACTGACAATCAACGTGATGAAATATTATTTCAACTTATGGAGCATGTGGAAGCGATGCACATACGATTTAATGATATGGAGACTCGAATAACACAGCCCACTAATAACGTTGCAGCCGTTGTGCAAGGAGAGGCATCCGAGAGTAATAATAATGGTGAAAGAGGCGCAGATCAAGAGGGACAGCAGGTGAATCAGCCTCTAAACCCTCTCCAAAGGCGTGAAGTAAGGATTGAAGCACCAAAACAGCCCATGTTTGAATGGAACAGAGGGCTATTTCAAACAGAACAGTGTGACATAGCTGGAGATATAACAAAGAAAGTAAGGATGGAGGTGCCAGACTTTGAAGGAAAGATTGATCCTACTTTATTTTCCGATTGGCTCGCTTCCATTGAGGAGTACTTTGACTGGTATGATATGAGTGATGATCGGAGAGTTAGATTTGCTAAAATGAAGCTTGTTGGCTTAGCAAAAGTGTGGTGGACAGGTGTTGAAGGAGATATTAGGAGGATGGGACATCCAACACTTGGCACGTGGCAAGAGATGAAGGCTAAGCTTCGGGAGAAATACATGCCAGCCAATTATCACGACAAGTTGTGTGATTTGCTTATTAATTTAAAACAGGATAGCATGTCTGTAGCGGAGTATATGTAGAAATTTGATGAGCTAAAGACTAGAAGTCAAGTGGTGGAAGACCCACGACAGACGCTTGCTCGATTCAAGGCTGGTTTGAGGGTTGATATAAGGAGAGAGTTGCTTCGACAACCATTGTATAACCTTGAACATGCTTTCCAAGTTGCGTTGGACATGGAGGAATACTTGAAATACCCAATTATTAAAAAGTTTGGGTCTCAAGTCGGGGAGACAGCATCTAAGAAGTTCAATGATGTCAATCATAATGCACGAGCAGCCCCAATACAACCATTCAATCGATCTAATACATCGAAACCAACTTCTTCCAACGTGGCAAATTCAAGAGGCAAGGGCACTATGTCCAACAAGTGTTTCAAGTGCGATGAGCCCGGTCATATGGCATATCAATGTCCAAAAAGAAACTTGCATATCAGATTGGAGTATAAAGAAGAGCCTAATCGACAAGAAGATGAAAGTAATGAGAATTCATTTGATTATGGGGCATACAACACTGATGATTTAGAAGAGGAAAAAGTAGACACTTCACTGATTTCCGTTGTTAGGCGTATCCTCGCAGCCCCTAAAGTTGAAGAAGAGGATTGGCGGCGCACTTCTATTTTTCAAATGCTTGTTCGTTGTGGGAATCAAGCTCGAAAACTTATTATTGATGGTGGTAGTTGTATGAATGTTGTGTCCACAGCCACGGTTGATCGTCTCAAGCTTCCAATCCAACCACATCCTCAACCATACAAGGTGGCTTGGATTGATAGCACTTCAATTCCGGTAACTCAACGCTGTCTTGTATCCCTCTCTTGTGGTGCTTACAGTGATTCTATTTGGTGTGACGTAGTCCCTATGAAAGTGACACACATCCTACTCGGTCGGCCTTGGCTTTATGATCGAGACGTGTATCATTGTGGAAAGGATAATACATATTCCTTTTTGTTTGACAAAAAGAAAATTGTTTTGAAACCCATGAGTACAACTGAAATGGAAAAATATAAGGGAGGCAAGCCAGAAGTTGCTGCTGAAAATAAGAAACGGTCACTCCATATTCTTACTAAAAAAAAATTTCAAGTTGAGAGCAAAGAATCGGGTGTTATTTATGCTATGGTGGTGAAAGAAGTAAAGAAAACAGCTGCTGTGCAAGTTCCTGCAGTACCATCAGAGGTCGTTAAGCTTCTATCTGACTTCTCTGATGTTGCCCCTGAAGAGTTGCCTAATGAACTACCTCCTATGCGTAATGTCCAGCATGCTATAGACTTTGTGCCAGGATCTCAATTGCCAAATCTCCCAGCCTATCGCATGAATCCAAGCGAGCATGCAGAACTTAAAAGGCAAGTTAATGATTTGTTGTCCAAGGGATTCATTCGTGAAAGCTTAAACCCTTGCGCTGTCCCCGCTTTGCTCACTCCAAAAAAAGATGGTAGTTGGCGCATGTGTGTCGACAGCCGTGCTATTAACAAGATTACAATCAAATATCGATTTCCAATTCCTCGACTTGATGATATGCTAGACATGATGGCAGGTTCCTGTGTGTTTTCAAAGATAGATTTGAAAAGTGGCTACCATCAAATACGCATAAGGCCCGGAGATGAGTGGAAAACGGCTTTCAAGACAAAAGATGGCCTCTATGAGTGGTTAGTAATGCCGTTTGGCCTTTCTAATGCCCCTAGCACATTCATGCGCTTCATGACTCAAGTATTGCAGCCCTTTATTGGCAAATTTCTGGTTATTTATTTTGATGATATATTAATATATAGCAAGACCAGGGAGGAGCACATCTTCCATCTCCAACAAGTTATGAGGGTTCTCCGCCAAGAAAAGCTCTATGTCAACTTGAAAAAGTGTTCCTTCATGAGTCTGAGTGTTGTCTTCTTGGGTTTTGTTGTTTCATCTAAAGGAGTCGAGGTTGATCCAGACAAAGTAAAAGCTATAATAGAGTGGCCAATTCCCAGTACATTGCATGAGGTACGGAGTTTTCATGGGCTAGCAACATTCTATCGACGCTTTATTAGAAATTTCAGCACTGTAATGGCACCTATTACTCATTGCATGAAAAAGGGTCAATTTGTTTGGACCAAGGCTGCGTCACAAGTTTTGGAGAAAGTAAAGAAAAGAATGACAGAAGCTCCTGTTTTAAGCCTTCCAGATTTTTCGAAGGTGTTTGAAGTGGCCTGCGATGCATCACATGTGGGAATTGGAGGCGTGATTAGTCAAGAGGGGCACCCAGTTGCATATTTCAGTGAGAAGCTTAATGAAGCCAAGCAAAAGTATTCCACTTATGACAAAGAATTCTATGTCGTGGTTCAAGCACTTCGCTATTGGCGTCATTATCTTCTTTTCAAGGAGTTCGTGTTGTATTCAGATCATGAGGCACTCAAATATATTAATTCTCAAAAGAAGCTGAGCCACCGACAAGGGAAATGGGTTTCTTTCTTACAGGAGTATTCGTTTGTTATCAAACATAAGGCTGGCGTTGAGAATAAAGCAGCTGATGCACTTAGTCGAGTGGTTTATATCCTTTCTTCTATGGCTATCCAAGTTGTGGGCTTTGATTTGCTTAAAAAAGACTATCCATCTTGCAAAGATTTTAGTGTTATACATGCTGATTTGATGGCTGGACAGCAAGCACACTATTCTGATTTTACCTTACATAATGGTTATCTCTTTAAAGGAACTCAACTTTGCTTACCCAACACTTCTCTTCGTGAACAAATCATATGGGAGTTGCATGGTGGTGGTGCAGCAGGACATTTTGGAAGAGACAAAACCATTGCGATGGTTGAAGATCGTTTTTATTGGCCAAGTTTGAAGCGAGATGTGGCCAAGGTTGTTTCCCAATGCCGAACTTGTCAATTATCGAAGGGAAGGAAGAAAAATACAAGTCTGTACATGCCACTTCCTGTGCCTCATGAACCATGGCAAGACCTAAGCATGGATTTTGTCCTTGGGTTGCCAAGAACCCTTCGGGGTTATGACTCTATTTTGGTTGTGGTAGACCGTTTTTCAAAAATGGCACACTTTATTCCTTGTTCAAAGACTTCAGATGCTGTCCACATTGCTAAACTCTTCTTTAAAGAAGTTGTTCGACTCCATGGGTTGCCCAAACCATTGTTTCTGACCGTGATGTGAAGTTTATGAGTTACTTTTGGCGCACCTTATGGAATTTGTTGAAAACTAAACTGAAATTTTCCTCTTCTTTTCATCCACAAACTGATGGCCAAACAGAAGTTGTTAATCGTAGTTTGGGTAATCTACTTCGTTGCCTAGTTAGTGATCATGTTACTAGTTGGGATCAGATTCTTCTTATGGCTGAATTTGCATATAATAGCTCTGTTAATAGGACCACAGGTCGCAGCCCATTTGAGACAGTGACAGGTTTAATTCTCAGGAAACCAATTGATTTGGTTCCTTTACCTGTTGAGGCACGTTCTAGTGTTGAAGCTGATGCTTTTAGCAAGCATATTCATGATATACATGATGATGTTCGAAGGAAGATTGCCATAAGCAATGAGAGGTATAAATCACATGCTGATTTGAGGAGAAAGTTTGCTGAATTTAATGACGGAGACATGGTTATGGTGCGGATAAGGCCTGAACGATATCCTCGGGGTGTCTACAAGAAACTTCATTCGAAGAGTGCTGGTCCTTACAAAATACTTAAGAAAATCAGCTCCAATGCTTATGTTCTTGACTTACCAGAGGACATGGGAATCAGCAACGTTTTCAACATCGAAGATCTCACTATATATTCTGGTCATGTCAATTATACATCTCTAGCTGATTCAATTGCTTGTCTCCCACCAACATCACATTTAAAGGAGGAAATCGAAGAAATTGTTGATCATCAACTAGTTTCAACTCGAGGAGGTGGCTATCAAAAGTATCTTATCAAATGGAAGGGGCGTCCACTTTCTGATTGTACATGGATAACTGATAATGAGTTTCAATGCCTAGACTGTGACCTTTATGAGAGATTCCATGCTTTTAACTGGTCGGGGTCGAGTTTTCTCAAGCCTGGGAGAGTTGATGGAGATCAATGGCAACATCCTTTAAAAGTATATAAAAGGCGTGGAAAGGAGGGTTCCAAGGCCCAAGCTTTAATTTGGCATATGTTAGATGACATAGGGCCCACTTGGGAACTTGCATGAGTGGGTTTAGTCTTGTTGGGCTTTGTATGGGCTTTATTTTGTTAGAGTCCTAGTTGCACGGCTGCTGGTCTTAGTTTCTATTTTTATTAGTAGAGAGTTGCTATTTTGTTAGAGTCCTAGTTTCTATTCTCTTATTGGAGCCCTATCTCTATATAAAGGGCTGTAAGTCTCTATTTTAAATGATGAATAATAATTACAGAATTTTCCAGCAGCTATTGAAGCTCTTAAGGGTTGTGTGATGCAATCCTAACCCTAGGTGTGATGCCTAAGGGACCTTGGGTGAGGCCTAAGGGTTCTAGGAGTGATTCCTAGATTATCTTCTTCTTTTCTCTCTTTTTCCTTTTACTTCTTTGCTACTGTAATTTTTATTCGCACATCACCCTTTGATTTATTCCTCTAGACGTCCTGCATCACGATGGTAATGAGTCAAACATGGTTTTGATGACTGCAATAGATAGTGTTAACTCTATTCAAGAAGGTTCTACCGGAAGTAGGATGGAGATTGAGGGCAAAATGGGTGCTGTCGTTGCTGCCGAGAGGACTTATTCCCCGAATTCTTCTGTGTTTCATTTTAAAAAGAGCTCAAAAATAGGATTGGAACAAGCTGTAATTGTAGATAGTAATTTTGAGGCTAAGAGGCATGAAGATGAAGCTAGTAGGAGGTTTAATTTCAAAATGGAAGAGGATATGGAAGCAGATTTTGGAGATGGAAACAAAGATGAGTTGGCAAAATTTATGTGCTTTGAAAAGGAAGTAGAAGAGATTGAGAATGGGCTTATCAATATCTGCAAAGATTATAATTCTGATTTGGCGCAATCAGATTCATCTTCATCTTCTCCATCCTCTTTAAAAGCAAGTTCCTCTTACGATGAAGATTCCTATCTGGCTAATTCGGAGCAATCATGGAACGAGAAAGCTTTTGATTAACTAAGGTCGATGTTTGGCTTGGAGGAAGGAGGCTCTCCTATTTAGGTGTAAAGGTTGGTTTTGCTGAAAAAGGGGCAAAGGTGTGTTCTTCTTTTGTCAATGATTCTTGCAAAAATTCTAAATTTTGGGGAGTTAATGTGGGGGTGGTAGTAAGGTGGGTGGGAGGAAGTTAGGTAGTGTGTCTAGAGGTGTTAGAGAGCTTAGAAATTTAGATTTTTGAGTGAATTATGATAATAAGGATTTAGGAAAGAGTAAGGAGGGGGTGGTGTCGGAATCTCAATGAAGATCATTAGTTGGAATGTGAGAGGGTTACATGATTTGCGAAAAAGAGTGGCTATTAAAGAGTTATTGAGAAAGATTTCTCTTGATATTGTGATTATTTAGGAGTATAAACTCATGGAGGTTGATGGGAGGTGTGTTAAAAGTTTGTGGGGTTCTAGATATAAAGATTGGGTAGATTTGCCGTCAATGGGCAGGTGGTATTATCGTTATGTGGGATGATAGGATGGTAAAAGCGGAGGAGGTGGTCATTAGAGGTTTCTCTATTTCAGTTAGATTTAGAAGTCTGGACGATAAAGAGTGATGGTTGTCGGGAGTATATGGTCCAAATGATTTTAGAGGTAGGGTTCAATTTTGGGAAGAATTATCTAGCCTTTTTGGACTTTGTGGTGAGTATTGGATTTTAGGGGGTGACTTTAATCTGGTGAGGGGTTTTTCAGAAAAATTTCCTATTTCTAGGGTCACAAGGAGTGTGAGGGATTTTGATTCATTCATTAGGGATTGTGGGTTGTTAGACCCTCCATTATTGAATAGAAAATATACTTGGTCTAATGGTAGGGAAAGGGTAGTGGGTTGTAGATTGGATAGGTTCTTGTTTTCTAACAGATGGAATGAATTATATCCTAATGGTAGGCAAGAGGTGTATCCTAAAATGGTGTCTGACCACAACCTTGTTATTCTTGAGAGTTGTGCTTTCAAATGGGGCCCTATTCCTTTTAGATTTGAAAGTATGTGGTTGATGCATCCTTCTTTTAAGGATAATTTTAAGTTGTGGTGGGATGAAGTTAGTGTTCAGGGTTGGGAGGGTTTTAAGTTTACAAAAAAGTTAGGTTGGGTGAAGTCAAAGTTGAAAGTTTAGAATAAAGAGGTTTTTGGGGATTTGAAGGTTGTTAAAAATAATTTAATTGAGAGAGTTGGTTTTTTGGATTCATTGGAAGAGACTGGGTCTCTTTCCAAGGATTTAAGGAGAGAAAGAAAGGATCTTCTGGAAAAGTTTGAGGATGTAGTGTTTAAGGAGGAAGTTTTGTGGGGTCAAAAGGCTAAAGTTAAATGGGTTAAAGAATGGGACATCAATACTAAATTTTTTCACAAGATTGCTAATGGAAATAGGAAAAGAAATTTTATTAGTAGGTTGGAAACTGAGGATGGGTCTTTTGTGGAAGATGAGGATTCTATGATCAATGAAGCTAAGAGTTTTTTTTTGTGATTTGTATTCTTCTGTTCAAGTTGATAGGCCAATGGTGGAGGGCTTGGATTAGTATCCTATTAGTGATGTAAAGTCAAATTGGTTAGAGAGGCCTTTTGAGTTGGAAGAGATTAAAGAGGCGGTTTGTGAGTGTAGTGGGGATAAATCCCTGGTCCAGATGGTTTTACTCTTGGTGTCTATCAAGATTGTTGAGATGTTTTAAAATTATATCTCTTGAATGTGTTTAAAGAATTTTATGAGAATGGGGTGGTTAATTTATGCACAAATGCTACATTTATTTGTCTTATTCCAAAGAAGGAGAGTGCGGCAAAATTGAAATACTTTAGACCAATTACTTTGGTGACATCGCTTTATAAGATTTTGGCTAAAGTTCTTCAAGAAGGTTAAAAGAAGTTCTCTGTGACACCATTTCCTACTTTTAAGGGGCCTTTGTGGAAGGAATGCAGATTCTTGATGTGGTTCTTATAGCTAATGAGGCTATCGATGAGTATAGGTCTATGAATAAAGAAGGTTTATTGTTTAAGGTGGATTTTGAAAAAGCATATGATCATGTGGATTTGGGTTTTCTTGATTTTGTTTTGGAGAGTAAAGGTTTTGGTAGTAGATGGAGGAGATGGATAAGAGGTTGTCTGTCTTCAATTAATATGTCGGTGGTTTTTAATGGTAAACCTGGTGAGTGTTTTAAAGTGTCTAGAGGCCTTAGGCAAGGTGACCCTCTTTTCCCTTTTTTGTTCACTGTAGTGGTTGATGTTTTAGGTAGGATAGTTGATAAGGCTTGTGAAGCTGGATTAGTGGAAAGTTTTTGGGTGGGTGGGGATAGGGTTCATGTGTCCCATCTTCAGTTTGGCAGATGATACAATGTTTTTTTCGTCTAATGATAAAGAATGTTTGATGAATTTTCATAAGAATTTGCAAGTGTTTGAGTTATTGTCTGGTGTGAGTGAATTTGGGCAAGAGTGGTTTAATGGGGATGAATGTTCCTAAAGTGGAGGTTAAGAGGTTGGCAGATTTGATAGGTTGCAAGGTTGAATCATGGCCCTTGAAATATTTAGGGTTACCTTTGGGGGGGAATCCTAGGTCTGTCTCTGTTTGGGATCCAGTGATAGATAAAGTTAGGAGGAGGTTAGATGGCTGGAAGAAGTATTTGTTGTCTAGAGAGGGTAGGTTGACTTTGGTTCAGGAAATTTTGTCTAATGTTTCTATATATTTCTTGTCTCTGTTTAAGGTACCGGTTAGGGTAGCTAATAATTTAGAGAAATTAATGAGAAATTTTTTGTGGGAAGGTCGGGGGGGGGGGGGGAAGCTCAGTTTTTTAGTTGGGGGGGGGTGGGGCGGTTTAAACCTAAAGGGGGGCTTGCTGTGGGTAACATTATTCATCAAAATTTGGCATTATTAGGGAAATGGTTTTGGAGATTTCCTCGTGAAATTAATTCCCTTTGGCATAAAGTTATCGAGAGTAAGTACGGGTTCCAAGATAATGGTTGGGATGCTATAGTGAGTAGGGAGGTGACTTATCGTAGCCCTTGGAAAGGTATTTCACAAATTCTTCCCATCTTTTTGAATTTTGTTGTGTTGTCGGTTGGTAATGGGGTGAAAGTTAGGTTTTGGGAGGATGTTTGGAGAGGGGAGCATTCTTTTGCTTCGTTGTTCCCAAGGTTGTATAATCTTTCTTTTGTCCATAATGCTCCCATTGTTAGTTTTGTGGTTTCATATTCGGTTCCGGTTTCGTGGGATTTTCATTCTTTCAGAAATCTTAATGATAAGGAAGTGGGTGAGCTTTCTTCTCTTTTGGCCATTCTTGATGGTTTCATCTGAATCCTTTTATTGAGGATAGGAGAGGTTGGGTTTTGCATTCTTCAGGGTCTTTTTCTTATAAATCTTTCTTTAATGCTTTATGTGATGGCTCTTCGGTTCCTCCCTTTGTTCCTGCAAAGTATATTTGGAAAGCGAAGGCCCCGCTTAAAATTCAAGTTTTTGCTTGGTCGGTGGCTCATAAAAGAATTAATACTAATGACTTTATTCAGAGGAGAATGCCTGGTTGGTATCTTTCTCCCCAGTGGTGTGTGATGTGTTGTGGAGAGGAAGAGAGTATTGATCATCTTTTTCTACACTGTCCGGTTGCCAAGGAGTTGTGGTGTTTCTTGTTTCAACTTGGTAATGAGCTTTGGGTTGTTCTTCAACATGCTTTTGAAAAGATGGAGATTGTTTTAAGGTTTTTGGGTCTTCTTTGAGAGCTTCCATCGTATGAAAGTGTTTTGTTTTGGCTATTTTCTGGGTAATTTGGCTTGAGAGAAATGCAAGGATTTTTTATGATAAAGGTCAGTCTATTCAAAGTTTACGAGATAAAATTTGTTTTTTAACCTCTTTGTGGCTTTCGGTGACGAGAAAGTTTAAGGGTGTTTGTAATCCTTGAGTATGTTGTTTTTTGTTTTTTCTTTGTTTTTTATTTGTTTTTGTTGGATCTTCTTGTAAGTAGGACTCCTTGTCCTTGGTTTTCTAATATACTTTTGATTATCAAAAAAAAAAACATCACATTAAGAAAAATGAAAAGTTTAAAGGATCAATATCCTTAGAACTTTAAACATTGAGTATATCAACCAATTGAACATCCAATTCACAAAAATGCTTAATATCTTAATGGAATCTTTTGACCAACAGTCAAACGGTATAAAACCTAAATTAAAAACTACAGCCAACCTGATTCCAAATCGGATACATAGGCAATCCAAAAACAACACAGCATGCAGTCACAATTCAAATGAACTTCAAGTTCATCCAAATCAGAATAAATAAATCTTTAATGGGTCATTTGCCCAACAAGACAAAATCCTTAAGATCTAAATTCCTAAAATGGATTTTTCACCCCTTTCAACCTATTCTACAACTACAGTTGACATAATCCCTACAAGGTATACGTAAGCAGCCTAGGATATAACCAAGGTGCAGCCACAGTAACAAATATATATATATATATATATATATATATATATATATATATATATATA
>JAESVK010000227.1:1744302-1775066 GCA_017140935.1 Hamamelis virginiana
ATATATATATATATATATATATATATATATATATATATATATATATACACATTCACTCCAATGTATCTTACTTCAACTCATGTGATTCATGGTTGGAATCAAAGGATTTTCCCTTGTAACAAGGGATTGTAACTAACAGCCTGTTTGGTATGAGGGAAGAGTAGGAGGAGGGAAGGGAGAGGAGGGAAAAGGGGAGGGAAGATGGGTAGAAAGCTTGTTTGGTATGAGAGGGGGGGAGGAGGGGAGGGAAAAATGGGAGGAAAGGAGCCAATCTTCAATCCGCCCAAAATTGGGCGGAAAAGTGGAGGGAAGCCAACTTTATGTCATAAAATGACTTTATTGCCCTTTTATAATTTTGAAAACCCACAATTGCCCCCCTTTCTTCTCCAAGCAAGCAACTATACATATATGCCCACGCCCACTGTTTTATATATATACACACACACACACACACACATGTGCGCACACACACGGGAAGGCTTCCAAATCATTTTTAATATTTTTATAAATTATTAAAAGCATTTAAAATATATTTGAATATGAGAAGATAAAATTGTAATTCAATACAATACATCATTTCCCTCCCCCTTATTTACCAAACACATGGAAGGAAGGAAACCACTTTTCCATCCATCATACCAAACACACAGGAAGGAAAAAGAGTTTCCCTCCCCTAATGAAGGAAAGTCCATCCCTCCTACTTTCCTTCCTTCCATTTTTCCATCCCTCCTACCAAACGGAGCATAAGAGACATTTATTATCTTGAATGGGTCCTACTCACACTAATAAAAGCTCATATATGCATCGTATATGAGTGAGATCATGTTTTGTAGAAATATGTAAATGGTCAATTTTTCCTTAACACAAGAATTTAAGAATGCTACACTCATGAGCATCAGTTCAACACAAACTAATAATTAAAGAATTACAACTAAGATGTTTCTAGAAGTGTGCTCGGATTGCAAATTAATAGGCTATGTTACACGGACTCGTGTACAAGTGTCAGGTGCAGGTATGTGTCCAAGTGTTGGATTCATCTATTTTCCGTAGATTTTCCACTATTTTGAAGTATCCGGCTAGAGTACCCTTATCCTTGTCCAAGGATATGGTGCGGGTACTTCAAGGTGAAGTGAAGAGTCCGTGTAACATAGTTAAAATGTTCCGACTGCATTAGTAGGAAAAGTAAAGATGAAAAAGAGGCTATGCAGTGAAATATCAGCAAAGTTGACACTCACTAGGCTGTCCGCTAAATGGGCCACCATTGTGCCACAAGATTGTCAATCTAAGAGCTACTTAAGAAAGAAATTAAGAGTTTTAACAAAATAAGTTCACATAAGGGAATGTTACATCTCGCACACATTTCAGTAAAAGATTATTGAAATTAAACGATAAAATAATGTGATCATAAGAAATCACATTAACACGTACTAAGCAAATATACTAAAACAAACTGTTTTATCTCACCTACACCATATCTTCTATCTATTTTACAACCCTTCGATTGTTGGTAGAGCCTTGTATTCTATATAAGCATCTGGTGCAAGTGCAATTGTACCAAAAATCAAATCAAACATTATCATTCCAATTTTATCAGATTTATCTGAAAAGACAGATCAAATCAAATGGTAAAAACCAGTTCTAGTTACCTTCACTTTTTTTTTTCCGATCATGCTTGTTCAGCTTGTCAGCAATATTTATTGATGTGTTATTATCAAAATATAGGCCCAGTGATCGATAATTGATACACCGGTATTCGTTCAATAGTAGACAAATTAACCCACATATATCATGCGTCATAATTCCTAACTACTAGCTCTAGTAATAATAACTGTTTTTAACCCAATTACGTTAGATTCATACCAATAAGGATCTACTTTTTCATTCTTTCTCTCAACTACTCATTTTTCGTTGACCATGCTTATTCAGCTTGTCAGCAATATTTATTGATGTGTTATTATCAAAATATAGGCCCAGTGATTGATAATTGATACACCGGGATCGTTCAATAGTAGACAAATTAACCCACATATATCATGCGTCATAATTCCTAACCACTAGCTCTAGTAATACGGACTGTTTTTCACCCAATTACATTAGATTCATACCAATATGGATATATGGATCTACTTTTTCATTCTTTCTCTCAACTACTTATTTTTCGTTGAGCAGTTTACCATATGATTTAGTATTCAGCACCATTTCCTTGGGCAAAAAAAAAAAACTCCTCCATAATTACGATCTTTCCATTGCTTGAACGAACATTGTCCTGTATCAGACCATGTTTAAGCTGAAGTATCAAAAGTCTTGTAAATGAAATACATCTCATTGTTACTTCGCATCAAGTAAACCCAATTATCCAGAACCAACAAGCCTTGTCCCAAGTTATTCCCAACTATCAGGGATTGGCTATATGCGGAAATATGATCCACCAAGATTTGAGATTATTTGATGACCAAATTGACACCTGAAATACCCTCCACGAATTAGTGACAAGTTCCTGAAAGCCAGTTGATGGCTGGAGAGGGGCCTACCATAACCTTGTCTAAGACGAGTTGATAGGAAGGGAGCCTTCCCTATAGGTTCTACAGTTGAAACTTTAAACTCATGAAACCAAGGAGTAACCCTTAGACTAGAAAAGGGTCTATATAAAGGGAGTAAAAGGCCATTTTGATAAAGGAAACCAAATTTCTTTCTTTGAGTATATGGCTGATCAAGAGCCCAATGTGATTCTCATATAATCATCATTAAACGCCACAAAATGCTGCACTCCAATGATACAATTGGTGACATTCATACATTAAAAAAGAACATGGTACGAAGGTGAAGAACTTTTTCCTATTACTATTGATACTAGCAAATAAAGAGGAACAACTATATTAGCGAACAAACACCCAATTTAAATAAGCCAAAACTGTTAGGAAGATATGCCAACACATAGTCTGGGATATATTGACACTGCTGCAACCCTGTGATGCCCTCATAAATGCAGGTGTTAAAAGCAACAAAATATGAATCAATGGCATCTCAAAACTTCCAATCATCAAACCTGATAAACAAAAGATGGAAAGGGAGAGTATATAACTAAAGAAACTACAGGGTGACAAAGAGGAGGTCCAGAAGGTTGGAGTGAACCATAGTAAGGGCCAAAGCACTGCATATTCATTTAATAAGGGGGCAACAATCTGGAGAATAGCTCATACCAGAATAGTGACTGCCTCCTTGACGACTCCTGCTATCGTCACTGTCACTGCACTAGTCACTGAAATAAGGATGTATTCTGTTAACACCTGCACTAAGAGGTACATGTTAATATCATTGAGAGCAAAAACTCAAACCAAAAGGAATATAACTGAAGTTGCTAAGATCATAGATGACAGCATGAAAACTAATTAGGGAAATATTACTATATCAAATGGAAAAAGAGTTCAACAGAGATTCCTACCATAAAAAAAGCCAGGGTTCCACCAAAAAACATCAGCAAGGAACTACGAATGATATGCCATGAACTGTTAAAGTAATTGTTCTTTCTGAATTCATCCCATGGATCCAAAATGAGAGAGAGCAAAAAGGTTGCCACTGCCATTACTGGAGTCACGTAGCTCATCAAGGTAAGCGGATTTTTAAAACCTGAAAACACCCAAAAAGAACCATCTTAGAGTAAACTATTTCAAATCAATTAATAATAAATTCAGAATCACACGAAGTAGACCTAAGATAGATATATTTTCAGGTCAAATAATTCAGGACTTGATCAAATCTGGAAGGATTAAACTTAACTGTGTCACCAAGTTGACCTGGCCAGCTCCAGGTAAAATAAGCTGGGTAAAGACTATAAAAACCCTCTTCAAAATGAACTTTTCCCATGAAACAAAGTGAGGGTGTGGCTTATATAGTTTTTTAAGAAAATACAATATCGGAAAAAAAAAACACTTAATAAACCATAAAAGGGCAATATTTTCAACTTTAAAACCATCTGTCCAATAAAAAAAGTTATGCTTTCTAACTTTCAGAAGCAAACAAGCTGAAATAGTCTCTGCACCCTGTAGCAAGCCCAGCCCTGTCTCTGGAGTCTGGACCTTACCATTTCTCAACACAGACCACACACTAAAGATTTTATATTTTCCCATTTTCATTTTATCATTTTTCTTTCTCCTTTAATCAAGTTAGCAAAAAGGACATGTAAATTGCTAGATTTGCCAAGTAACAAGCCTTATCTGTTTACATGTTAACTGTTAAGACACCAATTTTATTCCATTTACAACATGTTCAAAATGATTGTATTATACAATTTAGGTTGAAATTAGTTGAGGTAGAAGCAGAAAAAAGAAGAATGATTGTTTATTAAAAAAGCTACTAAAGTCACATTTCAAGTAGGTCAATACTCAATACAAAATGGTGAGACAGCTTGACCGCACCCAACCCTTTCATTCGTCAACAAACAATACGGATTTAAAAACTACTGCAATTTGTGATTCATCTTTTAGTTGTAGATTCCAATCAGATGATTTCACATCAAGTGCTGGAATTTTTCTGCCTTCATATTCAGTCATCAAATTTAGTGTGTCCCCAGGCTTCAAATGCTCGTGACATAAAATATTGCAACACCAAAAAAAGGGATGAAAGAATCAACTCGGATAAAAGAATAAAGTTAACTCAACCCAACAAAGCCTTATTCCCAGCTACCAGGGTCTCAACCCATAAGGAAGAACCAACACATTTAAATAAAATAAAATAAAAAATAAAAACCTTCTAGATCATGCAAGACCATTTTAGGAACCAAATTCTCGTGTCACCACAAATCTATGTTGCAGAAACATTCAGACAGTAAATTCTTGTGTCAACACATCCTGGTTTGTTTCATCCCCCTCAGTGGTGTGTGATGTGCAAGGGTGATGGTGAGAGCTTGGATCATTTGTTTTTGTATTGTCCTTTGGCTATGGCTTTATGGCAGAAGTTGTTCCAAACCACGATATGTGTTGGATGGCACCAGTTTCTTCTTCGACAATGTTGGACATTGAGTTACGGGCTCTTGGGTGTTCTAAAAGGGCTTTTTGTATTATGGACATGCGTAGTTTTAGGCGATGTGGAATAGAGTGGATTCTATTCTTCTACATATACAATACTACCTGCCAGTGCATGGTGTGATACTACAGATACATATAGTCACAAACATATGTTTTTCAAATTAATTATACTTGATGATTATTGTAGAAAATATTCTTTCGGTATAGCTATATTTAATTATTGTTGTAAAAAAAATTATAACTACACCTCATATAGACCATAAACCATAAATTCTTTTAAATACAAAGCTCTAACTAGATATACTATGCAAAACCACATTGCGACATAAGAAGATAGTTTAAGCCATAGGTTGTACAAATTAAGTGACTTTCTTCTCCCAACATATGCTAGGTTGTGAACTTTGTGCTAATGAGAATCACAAATGTCACTATTTAAGAGAATTTCTTATACATTCCTTCCCTTAATTTACAAATCTTTAGTATTTGTAATAAGGGAATAGCTCACGCATGAATAAGAATTATTATTCTAGATAGAGCGAGAGTCAATCTGAGTTCTGAGGCTCAGAATGGTTCTGATAATGGTATAAAAGGTGAATCTAAGGATTCTACAGATTGCAGATGCACTCTTGCTGACTTATGTACCCATGTATGTGAATGTTACAGCTTTAAGATTTGATACAATTGGCATCCACAGAGCTAAGAAAAGTGCTTACCATAGGCTTCTTTCTTCATGCAGGGTTTTTGTATCATCGCACACCAACAGAATGAAAATTCAGGTTCCAAGCGAACAAAGATAAAGTAAGAACACATAATGAAAAAAATAAATTCAGAAATCAGAAATCATGTAGATACGAAGTAAATCACAAACCATACCTGCAGAAGAATCTGAGTCATGGTCCAGCGAAAACCAGACATAACAGCAGCCAGCATAACAAAAATGAAACCCCAAAACTCAAATTCAGTCTCCTTTGCAACTGCCATAGACAGATGCAAGTCAGGATTAAAGACGGAAAATTTTGAACATTGAAACGCTTGAGAAGTGCATGAAATGTAATTTAACAAAAAATACCAACAATAGGCAGGATGGTAGCCATTCACTTGAGAGGTGAAAAACTAAATAAATCTATCTTTGAAAAAGAATTCAAAATAATCATAACATTGTAATTGATTGAGCCATTGAGGCTAAAATTTTGTACAACCTATAACATAATATAAATTCAATACTTGTTTAAACCGAAAATATTAGGTAGTTAAAACTAGAAAAGATTTAGTAATTAAATTAGGTTTTAGAAAGAAGTTACTACAACATTAGTATAGCAACTTATTGTCAGATATTATTCACACTATTGCAGCTAGTTACTATAGAAGCTTAGTTTTCATGCAATTGTATCAATTAATTAGTAAGGGTTTTTTAGTCTGTTTGGGTTGTTTTACTCAAGTTAAATTGATGATTGAGAATAGTTTGAAATCAAGGCCAGGGATTAAATGTTATTAGGGTTTTACTTTATAAATAGGATTGTAATCCTCTCTTTTGGAGTAGAGTGAATATCAAATTAAGAATTTGCAGCTTTGGAGCTTCATTTAGAGGACGTGAGTACCTGAGATCTCTGTCTCTTCATTGCTCTCTTTCTTTCTTTAAATTTGAGAATATAAAGAGAATTTTCATTTAAACTTGTGTTTTGTATGGGCCTAATGGTTTTAAGTTTGTGGTACCTAAATCTAGTGATTATAACAAAAACCAGTTTGCTTCTTTAAATATAAAATATTTAATTAAGTATTTTGTTCAATCTAATTGCATTTATAGTCATAAAGATTGTGAATTTTATTGCTTATAAAAATAAATACATAAATAAAAGAAAGGACTTTGAAATATACAAAAGATAAAAGATAGTATTTCTTACCAACGGAAACTTAGAAACTAATATTTAATTCATCACCCACACAAAATCATGTTTATAAGTCGAATAAAATCAAATAAAAATCATTTAAAACATTCGTACACGCATGGGAGGAACCAAGAGGAAGGCATGGCCCCTCCTAACTTTTGAAATTCTTTTATATATTAAGTATATTATATTATACATTGTATATGTCATACAAATATTCTAAAGATTAGCTCCCTTTGATTTAATGACAAGATTGAAGAAGAAAATTAGAATTAAAATTTTGAAAAAAAAGGGTTTACCAGAAATTTGAATCTCCCAAAAAGAATTTAAAATGAGAGAATTATACTCAATTGAATTTTCAAAAAAAAAATACGACCTTAAAATAGGTTATTTCGAACTATGGACCACAAACTTTAACAAACTCGTACAGAGTATAATGAATTTGGATTGAAGAAATATTTAATATATCGGTGGAATCCTTGAGTTGAATGCTAATATAACTAAATAAAGTTGTATGAATTTTTATGATATTGTGATTTGGACACAAACATTTTATAAAATTATGATTATACACATTATAAAAATGGCTCTTTTATACCATTTTCGTATGAATATTTTTTGCCTCTACATTAAAGCTAGTTTTGGCCCCCCTCGAAATAAAATCCTGGTTCCACCCCTGCGTACATGGGATTGGGGGATGCAACATGCATGCCTATGAGTATTTAGTATTAAATAATGTTTGCTACACCTGATAACGTCCACTACACCCAATACCCACAACACCATGACTCTGCAATAATTCAAAACATGACTTTGCACTAGTCATAAAAACTTGATAGAGAAATGGAGCCTATTACCAAGGTAGGGTGACCAAAATGGGTAAGAGTGATGACCCCCCCACACACACACAAAAAAAAAAAAAAAAGGATGGGGGGGGCTATTTTTTGACAAAGGCTCCGAATGGAGTATAATGCTATAAATCTAGGAAAATCAAAAGACACTCAAACATATGAAAACTAGGGTAACATAAATGAATACAAAGATGTAGAAAGAAAAGCTAAAAACATCTATGGAAATCAAGAAAGATCTGGAATGATGGGAGAAATTAATACTGACAGAATACATGGAGCAAAAAAAATGGAATACTTATTCAAAGAATGCCCCGTGGCGCGGGGGGGAGGGGGGGGGGGAGGGAGGGGAATCACAGCAACTATAGAGCAATCAAAATTGAAGATCACATTTCAGAACTAAGAAGTGTCTAATGAGGCAAAATTGAAACCAATATTAATGAAAATGGATGCACGCCAAACCAGTGAACCAAAAATGTTCACTAAAGACTTAGGAAATTTAGAGAAATCATAAATCATTCATATGTATCTAGAAATTTAAGCCGCTCACTCTACCCCTAACCCACCAATAACCCAGGCAACCCATGGATCATCTAGAATACACCTTTGGGTGATCCCTATGTAGTTCCACCTTGAGTCAACCCTAGAATGAGATGTTTGAAGATTTGCTTTGTTTAGAGTTTCATATTTTATTCTTTTTAACAAAAATCAGTGATCGGAATGTAGTCTTGCATTAGTTATTTGTTTCATTTTGAGTTTAAACAGAAGTAATAGTTTATATTTGAAAAACGCTACGTATATTCTAAATGAATCAAGAACTCAATATTCAACTATCTTTCATTTAGGTGTGACTACCCTTCCTCTTTGATGATCATGAAATTCCAGTAACTCCATCTTCAAGATTAGTGACTCTCCAATATTTTTTATCCCTACTTTTGCTTTCTTTTTCCTAATTTCTTTTCTCACAAACAAAGCCTGAAATCATAAGAATGGGATTTTTAGCACATTAAATCACGCGCATATACACATATTCTAAACTGATGAAGTGAAGATAGAGAAGGAAATTGACCTAGGAAAAAAGAATGACATTGTAGCTAAGACTTTATACGCTACTTGTATATGGTATACCTCACATATACTTGGCCATAGGCTTTTCAACTTTTAATACAATTTACCCTTTATCAGAGAGAGAGAGAGAGAGAGAGAGTCAAGACAGACAAATGTAAAAGAACAAGAAACTAGCACAATATATATGTATAAGCCTGTGTAGCAATATTTTAAGGATAGCTGAATGAGCTTTCTTGATCATATGCAGAGAGAGAATGCCAGAAGAAAGCAATGAGAAAGAGTTCCTCGGTTCAAGTTGAAGCATTTTTTTATATTTTTTTTTTATTAGGTAAAAAAGTATTGTATTAATTCAAAAAAGGATTGTTCCTGTACACGCATGGTATACCAAAAAAAACAACGAGAAGACACAATCACAACTGTAAAGTATCCAAATTCTTGCTCAACTAACACAGCTGATTCCTTCCACTCAAAAAGCATCCTAGCTACCCTATCCTATAACTGCCAAAAAACCTCTTCCACCCCTTGGAAGATTCTTCTATTCCTTTCCTTCCATAGTGTCCAAAAAATGGCATGCGGCACCTTCTTCCAAATAGCAATACACTGCTTCCGGTTGCTCTCACACCACCACCCCTCAAGAAGTTGTATAACAGTTTGAGGAATTACCCATAGCACACCAAATAAACTTAGGCAATAACACCATAGCTTGTGCCATTGAACAATGTAAAAAAAGATGATCAATCGTCTCTGCTTCCATCTTACATAGTCCACACCGATTTGGCAGAGCAAAGTTCCTTTTCATTAGATTATCTATTGTTAAACACTTATTATGAACTGCTGTCCACACAAAAAATCCTACTCTTGGTGGAACCAAAGGTACCCACACTCTACTAACCAGGAACCTCCTCCCTCTCCACCTATTCTGAACTTCAAAAAAATATTTAACAGAAAACACACCATTAGCTTTCCTTTTCCACGCTATCTTATCCTCCATTTCCCTATCAATCTTCACCGAGTAAAGTTGCTCAAAAAAATCTGCAACTTCTTCTATCTCCCAATCAAGAAGGTTCCTTCTAAAGGTAATGTTCCAACTCAAAACTTCCCCATTCCACAATATAGCATCAACGACCCTCATCTCCTTAGACCCTGCAATCTCAAATAAATATGGAAATTTTTCTTTCGAAGGCCTCTCACCACACCATACATCGTCCTAAAATCTTACTCTCGATCCTCCACCCACTTCAAAGTATACTTCTTTAGCAAAACTATCAACAACGGCCCTTATAGCTTTACATAATCCTACCCCATGGCTTCCTCGAACTTCTCTACTCCACCACTCTTCTTCTACACTTCCATACTTCCATTTAATTACTTGCCTCCATAATGTTTCTCTATCCATTGCAAACCTCCAGAACCATTTCCCTAATAATGCTTGGTTTACCTGTAGCAAAGAACAAAATCCCAACCCACCTTTCTCCTTTGGGGAGCAAATTAGCGACCATTTCACTAAGTGGAACTTGTGTTCCTCTCCCATTCCTGCCCATAAAAAATCCCTTCGAAGTTTCTCTATCCTCCTTGCCACTTACACAGGAATCTTGAACAATGACATATAATATGTTGGCAAACTGGCTAACACACTCCGAATCAATGTCATCTTTCCCCCTTTCAACAAATAACCTCTTTTCCATCCAATTAGTCTCCTCTCCACCCTATCCACCACTGAATCCCATATTGCTCTAGCTTTGAATGTTGCTCCCAATGGTAGACCCAAGTACGTACTAGGAAGGTACCTACTGTGCAACCCAATATAGCAGCCAATTGATTCACCTCTCCCCCATTTCCAATTGGTATTAGATCGCTCTCAGCTAAATTAACCCTCAGCCTTGATACTGCCTCAAAACATAACAGTACACCTCAAAGCTCTCAACTTTTCATTTTGTTTAGGCCATTTAAGTCGAGACATTTTGGATAAATAGCTGAACGATAAAAGGTAAAATGGGAGGGTCAACACTCCATTGATTTGGGAGAATTATTATGTGTCGGATTTCTAGGAAATAAATTAGGAAATTCAAATAAAATCTGAAATTAATATTCCAGATTTTAGTAGTTTCCTTTTCCTGTTTTCTAGCTTATAGATTTGCTGATTTAATTTGATTTGCTGATTTTGTGGCCTTCCTAATTTGGTAGCCTTCCTCAGCTATTTAACTTGTAATCGTCTCTCTTGAAATCAATAAGAATGATTATTTTTCCTTCTCAAAAACCTTCATGGTATCAGAGCCTCGCGCTCTTTTCCTATTTTCTTCTTTCTTCTTTCTTCTTTCTTCTGATGATGTCATATAAGTCCGCGATGACCGGCGCCCAAAGAAATCCTACTGTCTCTTCACTTCCGAAACTATTCCACCCAATTCCACTATTCCTCTCACGCCTGTATCTGCCGAGTACTATTCCCAAAATTCAACCCTTTATCTCACTGCTACAAAACTCAACGGGCACAACTATCTCAAGTGGACTCAATCCATAAAATTGGCGATCGATGGTAGAAGCAAAATTGGGCATTTGACTGGCGAAATTTTGAAACCTGCTGCTGGTGATCCTAATCTGAAAAAATGGCAGTCCGAAAATTCTTTTATTATTCCTTGGCACATAAATTCCATGGAACTTGCCATTGGAAAACCCCACCTATTTCTTCCCACTGCTCGAGATGTTTGGGAGGCCATTCGAGATCTTTATTCGGACCTGGAGAATTTTTTTCAAATTTTTGAGTTGAAAACTCGACTTTGGAAATCCAAGCAAAATGATCGCGATGTTACTACTTATTACAATGAATTGGCAACGTTATGGCAGGAACTTGAACAGTGTTATGATGATGTTTGGGAGAATTCGAACGACTACGCTCGCCACCAGAAGAGAAGAGAGAGGAAAATGACAAGGTTTACATGTTTTTAGCCGGCCTTAATCGGAGTTTGGACGAGGTCCGAGGCCACATTCTCGACAAGAAGCCATTGCCCTATATTCGGGAAGTTTTTCCTTGAAGTTAGGCGTGAGGAGTCAAAAAGAAAAATCATGCTGCGCAACACCGAACCTGTTTTCAACCTAGAACATGAGAGCTCTGCTCTTGTGTTAAGAGATGTTGATTCTGACAACGACGGGCGTAAGAAACCGTGGTGCGAACATTGCAAAAAACCGTGGCATACAAAGGAGATGTGTTGGAAGCTTCATGGTAAACCAGCAAATTGGAAACCAAAATCCAAACGTGATGGTCGCGCCTACCAAGCCACTGCTGAAGAGATTTAGGAGCCTTCTACCAATTCGGATGCAGTCCCTCTTACCAAGGAACAATTAGAGCACCTGTACATATTGTTTCAATCTCCAAAAATGTCTTTAACTCCGTCTTGTTCTTTGGTACAGAAGGGTAACTCTCTTGCTACTGCGTTTTTAGGTGTTATTCCTAAATCCGTTCACTTTTGGATAATTGATTCCGGCAAAACTGATCATATGACTGGTTGCTCCAAATTGTTCTCATCCTATAGTCCGTGTGCAATTAATAAAAAGGTCAAAATTGCAGATGGTTCACTGTCGGTAATTGCCGGGATAGGAACTATCAAACTTACTTCGTTGTTAACCCTCCATGATGTGCTCCACATTCCCAATTTATCTTGCAATTTGTTGTCCATTAGTAAAATTACTTCTGATCAACAGTGTCAAGCTAATTTCTACTCTTCTTATTGTGAGTTTTAGGAATTGAACACGGGGAGGATGATTGGCAGTGCTAAGGAAAAAGATGGACTCTATTATTTTGAAGATGGACCTGACTCGAGTAAACGATGTCAAAGTACTTGTTTAAATTCTGTTTCTATTTCCAAAGATAATGATATTATGTTATGGCATTATACGTTAGGCCATCCTAGTTTTCAATATTTAAAATACTTGTTTCACAATTTATTTTGGAATAAACGTCCATCTTTTTTTCAATGTGAAGTTTGTCAGTTTGCTAAACATCATCGTGCATCCTTTTCCCCCCAACCCTACAAACCAACTACAACATTTATTGTGATTCATAGTGATATCTGGGGCCCATGTAGAACATCTACATATTCTGGAAAAAATGGTTTGTGACCTTTATTGATGATCACACGAGATTAAGTTGGGTTTATTTGATGAAGGAAAAATCTGAAGTGGAAATAATTTTCAAAATTTTTTACACCATGGTACAAACATAGTTTCAAAAAAATATTAAAATATTGCGAAGTGATAATGGTCGAGAATATTTCAAAAACATTTTTGGCCAATTTTTTCTTGAAAAATGAATTGTTCATCAAAGCTCTTGTGTCGACACTCCGCAACAAAATGGTTTGGCTGAAAGAAAAAACAAACACTTATTGGAAGTAGCTCAGGCATTACTTTTTACCAATCAGGTACCTAAATATCTTTGGGGTGAAACCGTTCTTACTGCTATATATCTCATAAATAGAATGCCTAATAAGGTTTTAAACTTTGAAACACCTTTTGACGTTTTTCATAAGTTTTATCCAACAAATCGGCTTTCTTCTTCTTTACCATTAAAGATATATGGTTGTACCGCATTTGTTCATATTCATAGTCATAATCGAGGAAAACTTGAACCCCGAGCCATAAAATGTGTGTTTGTTGGTTATGCTCCCACTCAAAAGGGGTATAAATGTTTTGAACCCAATTCCAAAAAAATGTTTGTTACCATGGATGTTACATTTTTTGAATTACATCCATATTTCACACCTCATCTTCAGGGGGGGAACCAAAACAAAGATTTGGATTCGGCTGTATTTCATGATTTTTTGCAAATTGAATACTCGCAAAATGATCCTTCTCCAACTTTGATTATTCAACCTGAAAACCCAAGCTTTATTATATTTTAGGAGAAAATTAGTCGAGTTTTTTAGATACTGAAAAGGCAAGTCTTCCTACAATGCCATCTCATGATATTCATGATCCTATAACAACTAACAAAGGAGAAACAGATGATCCTATAACGACTAACAAAGGAAAAACAGGAAAAAAAACCACAGCATTGGTACCATTTGACATTGTCTACTCGCGACAGAGGACAACTCGAAAGCAAGGGTCTTCCAATCCTTTGCACTGCCCAGAATCCGTAAAACCTCCAGGTAATGTCTTCAATGAGCCTTTACCTCATGTTTAGCCCACTTCATCTTCGAGTTCTGAGTTCTCTAGTTCTGAACCCGAGTCTAGTTCCAATCATGAGTTCGATGATTCTGAACTTCCCATTGTTGTCCGGAAGGGTGTGAGGCCTTGCACCCAGCATCCATTGTCCAATTATGTGTCATATGAAAATCTCTCACCTGCTTTTCGTGCTTTTACCTCATAATTGTCTTGTATGGAGATTCCTAATACTGTGCAAGATGCTCTGAAAATTCCTGAGTGGAAGGAGGCTGTCTTCGAGGAGATGAAAGCTCTTGAAAAAAATGGCACGTGGAAGTTAGTTGATCTACCAAGAGGAAAGACAACTGTAGGGTGCAAATGGGTGTTTACAGTCAAGTATAAATCTGATGGCGCTTTAGAACGGTATAAAGCTCGATTGGTTGCTAAGGAATTCACTCGGACCTATGGCATTGATTACTTGGAAACATTTGCCCCAATCGCAAAACTAAACACCGTAAGAGTTCTTTTGTCACTTGCAGCTAATTGTGACGTAAAAAATGCATTTCTCAACGGACACCTGGAGGAAGAAGTGCACATGGATGCACCTCCAGGGTTTGGTGAAAAGTTTGGCACAAAGGTGTGTAAATTGAAGAAGTCTTTATATGAGTTGAAACAATCACCAAGAGCCTGGTTTGAGAAATTCATTCAGTTTGTTAAAAGTCAAGGGTATACTCAAGGGCAAGGTGATCATACGATGTTTATAAAACATTCACAGGATGGGAAGATAACGATACTAATTGTGCATGTAGACGATATAATTCTCACGAGAGATGACGTACTTGAGATGAATCGATTGAAGACTTCACTCTCATCAACATTTGAGATCAAGGACTTAGGATCTCTGAGGTCTTTCCTTAGAATGGAGGTTGCTCAGTTGAAGAAAGAGATTGTTGTCTCCCAACGGAAGTATATCCTTGATATCCTGAAGGAGATTGGGATGAGCGGTTGTAGGCCAGCAGACACTCCAATCGATCCCAATCAAAAACTTGGAGATGACAAGGAAGGTGATCCAGTGAATACAACTCGGTATCAAAAGTTGGTGAGAAAGTTAATTTACGTATCACATACACGGTCCGATATTGCTTTTGCTGTGAGTTTAGTAAGCCAGTTTATGCACTCACCCTACAAAAAACATCTTGAAGCAGTTTATCGGATTCTCAAATACTTGAAAAGTACACCAAGCAAGGGTTTACTCTTCCAGAAAACCAAACAGCAAAACATAGAGGCATACACTGATGCAGACTAGGTAGGCTCAGTTATTGACAGGAGATCCACGTCAGGATACTGTACTTATGCCTGGGGAAATCTAGTCACATGGCGAAGCAAGAAACTGAATGTGGTTGCAAGGAGCAGTGCTGAGGCAGAATATAGGGCTATGGCTAATGGAGTTTGTGAGATGCTATGGTTGAAGAGAATTCTTGAAGAGCTACGGATGCCGATAAACATGCCAATGAAGTTGTATTGTGACAACAAAGTTACCATAAGTATTGCACAAAATCCAGTTCAACATGATCGCACGAAGCATGTGGAGATTGACAGACACTTCATAAAAGAGAAGATTGATAGCGGAGTTGTTTGCATGCCTTTTGTTCCTACTACTCAACAAATAGCCGATATCTTCACCAAAGGACTTTTCAGACCTAGTTTTGAGCTCTTTGTAAACAAGTTGGGCATGATAGATATCTACGCTCCAATTTGAGGGGGGGTGTCGGATTTCTAGGAAATAAATTAGGAAAATCAAATAAAATCTGAAATTACTATTCCAGATTTTAGTAGTTTCCTTTTCCTGTTTTCTAGCCTAGAGATTTGCTTATTTGATTTGATTTGCTAATTTTGTGGCCTTCCTCTGTTATTTAACTTGTAATCGTCTCTCTTGAAATCAATAAGAATGATTATTTTTTCTTCTCAAAAACCTTCATTATGTTCAAATAGCTTCAGCAAAACTAACATACATTTTGACTGCTTCAACCAAGATTGTCAAAATCTTTAGGAGGAGAGAGAGAGAGAGAGAGAACTGTCTAGGTCATCATACACTTCTTAAAAGGCTTCAGATATAGTATGGTAGTAATAGGACTCATGCAACTGAAACCAAAGTAGTAGAGATCTTAGACTGCAGTGATAATGATGCAGGTAAGGTAATATATTGTCAAACACCGTGGACATGTAAATACCACTTACTGTGCATGGACAAGTAAGGCAGTACTAAGTTATAAGATTGTCAGACCATTGCTGTAATTGTTCTTATTGATCAAATATAAACAAATAAATGTAAAAATTAATTAATAGCGAGCAAATGCAAATGATGAAACTACATACCTGTTAATAAGATTCCAATGGAGATGATTAACATTATGCCTAGAAGTTTAATGCTTGGAGACTCCAACCTTCCAAATAGAAGTTTGACTTAAAAGTCAGAAAAAGCAATTAAAATTCCAAATAAATAAACAGAAAATAAAAAACAGAACACTTAATGATTGTTAATTAATGTTCATATGATAAAATAAACCAGTCCTAACGAACGAACTGAATTTCTCTGAAGTTAGGAGAAGCATCCAACAGAACAATCATATAATGACTATTTTTTTTTTTTTAATGAGGAAGGTATTTACTGAGCACAAACAGCGGAAGTTCAGACCATGATTATGATGCATCAATACAGGAAGAACCAAGAAACATTAGAAGGCTCACAAACTTATAGAGCATTTCAGTATAGAATTAAATTTACATGTCCAAATGGAGAAGTGTTTCATGACCATTGGATATTATATATTTATAACATCCCTGTTCAATTTGACTCAACAAAGCCTTATTCTAGAAACTTAAAAACAGCTGCAAGAATCCATTTCTACCATCTAACTCTATTTAGGATCATATCAGTGGTTAAACCACAAACGAAACCATCATGTCCTTTTTCCTAAATCTCAACCACGTTCTTTTTAGCCTTCCACTTGAGTCTTGTCCTTATAGAACCTTTAGCAATATCCCAATCACTCCTTACGAGGTGCAGTAGTTGGTCTCCATTGCACATGACTAAACCACTTGGTTGACTTCCTCTGATCTTGCCTTCAGTTGATCTAACTTCTCCTGAATGCTTTCATTTTTTAACCTGTCCATTTTTTCCTTTACAATTATCCATCTCAATATCATTATTTGGGTCATGCTCTTTCATGGATAGTGGTAAGTTCTTAGCATCTTGTTCCATAAAGTATGGACAGCCTTATAAACTTGAACCTTTATTTTGAAGAATTTACCAATCACACAACACCCTTGAAGCACTTTGCATCCCTCTGTAATTCTATGGACAAAATACTGTTCAAATCCACATCAAATTACATTACACATATTCTATTTTAATCCTACGCACCTTTCAATTTTAAAGCATCTGTCCACAATTCTAATTTAGTATTTACTTGCCTCCAATCTCATCAATCAAAATGATTACATGAGCAATCACACACAATCAGCCTCCTCCCGAAATAACCCTGTCAATTCATCCACAACCAATCCAATGCAAAATGATAGGAGCTCTATGCTAATTCGTGATCTATGTTTAATGAATTTAAGTGCAGGATGCAAGTATGTGTCTAGATTCAAATTTGTCTAACCTCCAAATTTCATGACAAGGGGACACATTGAATTGTGTAATTTTTTTTCTCTAATTCCCCAATACAAAATAAAGTGAAAATGTTAGATAATATACTAAATGTGTATACTTTCATTTAAAATTATCTATGCTGCATGGAAGCAAATTAAGAAAATGTAGTTGTAATGAATCAAGAATATGTTCCCCTCATTTTCTTGTCTGACACCCCTGTTGATTAGTGTCCAACAATAGCCATGCCATACCCATACAGCCATACCCCATATCCATACCCACACCCATGTCATCGATAGCTCATAAAGTAAGCTATTATAAACTGCTTGTCTCTCCAATTGTTCTCTTGCTAGCTACCACTTACCACATCATCATGTATGCTAGGACCATGTCACTATATCTAGTTGATACAAATATTTTCCTGAAGGCCACAGCCCATTATGTTATCTGTCAATGAATCATATCATACAAGTCTCTTTTCTTATCTCCAAACCTCACTATTAGTCACTTACTCACTTTAGTGAAATATAGCTTCCATGGTCAATTCCCCTATCATTAAGCCCATCAAAATATCTTACTCTTGTTTCTTTTTCTTTCTTCCCTAATAGGCAACATTCTTATCTCATAATTTAGTCTTTACAACACCACTCTCCCAAAGTGAACAAAATGATACTAAAGTTATATACCACGAAAAATGGTCTAGCTTTAAATAGCACCTTTATTTCAATATGTAGGCATCAGAAAGATTTTTCTTAATTCAGATGGTCATTACAATCATGTTAAACATATTCAACCAGATTAGACTATAATCACACAGCCCTTCCAAGTATCAAAGGAAACATTTATGACCCAAGGCCAAATTATGTGAGGTCACATAAATGAAGTGCCTTTTCCTTAAATTATTACGAGTCCCATATTACAAACCACGTTATTGAAGAGGAAAACTGAGATGCACTTAACAAGGTGTAACCAGCAGGTGATATTAAGGGTTCTAATGCATTTGAAGAAACTTCTCACTTCTCCAATCAATATAAAAAATCTAAAATTCTTTTCCAAATCAAACTTCAAAATTGACCATGCCCCAGCATATGATGGTCATCATCTCTAACGACCAACAGTTCTCATTAGATATCTCACAGTGAATTTTAACTATAGTTTCATAACCAAAAAATCACAATAAAGATTGTAAACCAAACTCACTGACCACTATATAGTTAGTCCAAAAATATTTCGCCATTAAATATTTATTACAAAAAGCACTAACTAATGTTTTAATTATTGGTATAAGATCCCTTTTTTTTTTCTTTTTTTTTTGGGATCAGGTAAAGTGCTCATTTGTATTGATCAAAAGAATCGGTTAGAAAAGACCCCTGTACACGCGAGGTATACAAAGAAAGAACATGAAATAGAAAGGAAAACAAAAGCTATAGCTTTAAAGAATCCAAAAGGAGATACAATAAGGAGTAAGTAGAGTCTAAAGTAACAGACTCCTTCCACTCAAAAAGCATCATAGCTGTACTAGATTGCATGGACATTACCGACTCTTCTTCCCTTAAAAAATTCTTCTATTTCTCTCTATCCGAAGATTCCAAAAGATAGCATGTGGACCAATTTCTAAACTGCTATACATGATTTCCAGCTACTTCTACACCACCACCTCGCCAGCAAATAAATAACTGGCCAAGGCATCACCCACTCAACTGCAAAAAAGTTCCAACTGGACACCCATAATGCCTGTGCTACTGAGCAGCGTAGAAGCAAATGATCCACTGTATTTGCCTCTTCTTTGCACAGCTTACATCAATTGGGCATTGTAAAGTTTATTTTGATGAGATTGTCTATTGTTAGGGACTTATTATTTGCAACCATCCAAACCAAAAACTGCACCCTTGGAGGTACTGCAGGCACCCACACACTTTATACTGGTAAACTCCCATTACCCTTTCTGGATAGAACATTAGAAAACGATTTGACTAAGAACACCCCACTTGTATTTCACACCATACCAATTTGTCCTCCCTCTCTCTCTCAATTTTAGCTGAATAGAGTTGCTAAAAAAAAATCAACAACTCTTTCAAGCTCCTAATCATGACAATTTGTTTCAAAGGTGATGTTTTAACTCAAAACTTCTCCTGTCTGAAATAAAAAATCTACCGACTCTTGCATCCTTCCTCCTCGCAATCTCGAATAAGTCTAGAAAAACCTCCATCAGGGATTTCTTTCCACACTAAACATCACCCCAAAAGCTCTGTCAAGCCACCCCAACTTTAAGCCTCACCTCCTTCTCAAAATCTTCCATACTTGCCATAATAGCCTTCCACAACCCCAGTCCATGACCCTCTCGCCCTTCTGCTTCATAACCATTTTCCCAACAAAGCTCGACAAAAGAGTAAAACCCAAACACCCATTCTCCTTAGGATGGTACACTGAAAACTCCATGCAACCAAGCGAAATTTTGACTCCTCACCCGTTCAATCCCATAAAACGTCCCTTTGCAATTCCTTCAACCTTCTTGACACTGACACGAGTAGTTTGAATAAAGAGATGTAATATGTTGGCATGCTAGCTAAAGTGCTTTGGATCAAAGTCATTTTTCCTCTTTTTGAAAAGTACCTTCTTTTCCACCCACTTAACCTCTTCTTGAATCTTTCCACCACTGGATCCCAAATAGTCATTATCTTAAAGCTCACTCTCAAAGGTCACCCCAAATATGTGTTTAGAAAACCACCCACTTTACAACCCAAAATAGAAGCCAACTACTCAATATTTCCACCACTTCCCACTCGAATAATCTCACTCTTCGCAAGATTCACCATCACCCTCAACATTTCTTCAAAACAAAGTAAAACATACCTCAAATATCCTAAATAACCTTCACTAGAACCGCAGAACACTCAATATGATGTCATCTACATACAAGAAGTGTGTCATAGTCCCGCTTTTTTCCCCTCCACCTTCTATGTAATTTCCAGACCTGTCTTTTCTAGAAGTTTGCTAAGAGCCTCCATGACTGAGATAAACAAAAAAGAGGGTAAGAGTGAGCCTCCATGACTATGATAATCAAAAAAGAGAGCAAAGGATCACCTTGCCATACCCCTTGAGCTTCTAAAAAAACCTTTCGAACACCCATTTACCAACAACTAACACAAAAAAGAATCTATGTTCATTTAACACATTCAAAGAACCTTTGCAGAAATTGAACCACAAATAAACTGCATTAGATTGGGGGAACACGAATAGGAACCAAGCAATTGTTCAATAGAAATATTTTTTTATCATGAAAGGTAAGTATATTATTTATAAAAAGGCCAAGGGCCAAGTATACATAATGTATACAAAAGGGAAGAACTTCAAAAAGCAAAAGAATTCAAAAAATCCAAAAGGGTTGGGGTTCCTCCAACCCAATTTTAAGAAACCCAAAGAAAAGGAGTATGAAAAAACCTATCCTTCAAGCTAATACTGCTCAATTCAACATCCAAAAAAATCCTTCTATTTCTCTTCTTCCACAAACATTAAAAAGGACGTAACAAAGCAACTTTCCAAATGGTCTCAAACTTCTATCCTGAAGTCTTCAACCTCCAAAACCTGTAGCAACTCCTTAACCATTCTAGGCCAACGACCCAAAATCTCGATAGCTAAAGAACAACGTAGCAGAAGATGGTCCACCGCCTCACCCCTATTTTACACATGCAACACCTATTTGGAATATACCAACCTCAAGAAATGAAATGATAAATAATTAAGCACTTGTTCCTAGCAGCTGTCCACACATAGAAGGCCACTTTAAAAGGAGCACAAGAACTCCAAATTCTTTTCCACAAAAAGACACCCTTAATCGAACCTTTCAAAAAGGAATAATAGTCTTTCAACACAAAGCTTCTTGCAGAGGATCCCTCCCACCACATCACATCCTCACTCCCCCTATCTACCTCCACCATATGAATTTTTTCCAATACCAAGACCACCCCCTAAAGTCCTGAAAGCTCCTTAACAGAGTAGGACTCCAAATCATACCCCTATCGATCCAATCTACATAATCTGAAAAAAAAGCCTCTTTGCTACAACAACATAGAGGTCAGTAAACTTATCCCCTAAGGCCCTACTCCGCACCAAACATCACCTTCTTCCTATCTCCCACCCTAAACCACATTATTTTTTGGAATTTGCTAAAACCACTCCTGATGGCCTTCCGGAGAACCTTTCACCTCCTTCGAAATCCACTCTCCACTCCGATTGCCATATTTCTACACCACCACCTTTCTCCAAAGAGTCCCTATCAGAAGCAAGCCTCCATAAACACTTAGCTAATGTTCTACAACTAAAAAATCTGCAAGATCTTCTGAAGAAGAGCTGACAGTGCTCTTATTACCTGAAACCTCAGCTTCACCCCTTCTGAAACAAATGACCACATAGACCTAGGAATCAAGACCCACCTGGGACTGTGATCCTCCCCCATCACGTCCTTCAAAGGTTCCAATGCATCATTTCCATAACCCCTATTACCCTTCTTCATCGACCTGCTCCAATGAAGGGAATCTCACCCTTTACCACATCCCTTGCAGGGACCCAGAAGCAGACTTTCTGATGTTCAACAGTTATATATACTTAGTCCACATATATAAAGATAGAGGCTGTAGCCCTTTGTATGAACATTTTAAAGTGAGTGCATTGTATTCATTACACATTGTTAAACTATCTCTAACACGGGATTAATTGCACACTTACAAAGTGAAAGTGTTTCAAGAAACAGAAAGATTAAACACTAGATGGTAACATATTCATGGATATGCTTAACTTTACATGACATGTTTATAAAGAAGCTACCAATGAAATTGGATATGAAGCTAATTGACAAGAGATTCACCTGAATGCAAAAGCAAATACAAGGAGAAATATAGGAGATGCGGATTTACACTGCAAAAACCAAGAAGAAAAAGGGTTAAAAAGAATGCTACATACCAGTAAATATACAAGAAACAAACCATAATATCATTTTCCAACAAGGATTCAAAATAAAGTACAGAACAGAAAAAGAAACTCCATTCAGATGAGACTATATCAATACGACATCAAGTACAGAGAGAAGGATAACCAACCATAGTGGCAAATGTAACAGAGATGAAAACAAGGGATGCATTGCTCAAGTTAATATCCAGAGCTGTTCCAAGAGCGGTCGGTACAACTGTGAAAGGCAAAGTCCATCTGTAGCATTAGTTGTTAGAAAAGTTAAATAAGTAGTAGAGATATTTAGTCAAAGGCTAAGTAGAATGAAAGACTAATATCCAAAGAATATTGAAATTTAGGCTATCAAGAGATGACACAATATATGAATGAAACCAAATTATATGCATTCAATTATTGTAAGTTTAGGGTTTATGTGATTAGGGTTTGAGAAGAGACGAAGAAAGAGAAGAGAAGGAGAAAGGACGGAAAATTAGGTTTGAAATATGTACGTTACAGCTCTTCTTACCAAGCTTTATTATTATTATATTAAAGGAGATTACAAAAACACCCTCAATAAATAAGACTAACTCTTAACACACCCCCTCAAGCTGGAGCATACAAATCAAAAATGCCAAGCTTGCAACACAAAGACTGAAACAAAACACGAGCCAAAGGTTTGGTAAAAATATCACCAAGTTTATTATCTGAACGGACAAAAGGAGTAACAAGCTCTTTCTGCAGTAAGAGATCCCAAATAAAGTGACAGTCAACCTCAATATGCTTAGTCCGCTCATGGAAGACAGGATTATTGGCAATGAAGATGGCGGCCGATTATCACAAAACATTCTCATAGGACTAGAAACAGCAATACCAAAGTCTCAAAGAAGAGAGCAAACCCATAACATTTCAGAGCAGTTTTCTCTCTATTTCTGTATTTTTCCCTCACTTTCTCTCAATAAAATAGCAATTTTCCCTCATTTTCTTGGCTTCAAAACACTGATTTACACCAGACACATTCAATGAATCTCCCGATCTCCCTTTCCTCTAAAGAATACGTATATACTTATCCAAAATGAGCATATCTAATCACAACACTATTTTATGCTTGTAATTATTATAAATAAAGTTCTCTGGCCCTTCAAGGGTACAACTTTCAATTCAATATAATATCATTTTTTTTTACTTCAAAACAAACTTTGACTTGTGGTTAATTTGAACTTGCATCTTTTTAATTAAAATACTTATTACAATGTGATGATTGAAGGGGTGAAAAAATGTAAAAGATGATTATTCCGATTCACCTTCTGAACCTATCCTAACAAAGAATAACAAAAGAAATGAAAATCTCAAAACTAAATAATTATCAAAACCAAGAGAAATGAGCACCTCGGTAGGCAATAATGTACAAAAAATAAATTACAACTACTTTGCATATATTAAACTGATGGAATAAAGGAAATAAGGTAAACTTGATGATGATGAGATTACCTCTCACAAAATAGTCCTTCCATGACATAGAAACATTAGGTTGAAATCTTTGAGACCAATACCATGTGATGGCCTTTGACAAGGCAGCTTGCATCGCAAAGTGTACAGTGTTCATCAGTAAGGGAGCCGGGAACTTTCCCAAATCATCTCCTAAAAGTGTTTTGTTATACCTACTCATAGCAAAACATAACATAAATAAAACCAATGTTTTCAGCAGTCAAAAGAAAGTCTAATTGAACTGGAATATGGAATTAATCATTTATTGAGTAGAAGAGAAACTTACAGAGTCAATAATGTGCTGAAAGTATACCAGACTAGAATGAAAAACAATGTCTTCAGCACATTTGCGACAGAAAAAGGGCTCTGGGATTTTGGTGGTGATGCTTCACAGCTGTCTATATAATTGGAGCCATCAATGCCAATATTCGAGAAGCTTATTTCCCTCTCTGACTCATTTTCAATATCAAAAGGTCTGTACTTTTCATTTCCATTTCCCCCAACATGAATAGAGACACCATCCATGTCGTTACCACCACTCAACTGCATTCTCTGCTGAATCTTACTGTATTGGTATATCTCCCCGTCTAAAAACCCTTTTTCTATCCTGCCTTGTTGAAGCAAAGGTAATTCAAAATCAGAGTCTTCTACACTTTCATCTGCATTTTCTAACTGACTACTTGAATGGACTATCCCATCTTCATCACACCAGCGCGAGAATGAGGGCTCCCTGCGAAGACCCGAACCTAGGCTTCCACTCTGAACGCAGTTCTCTCCCGTGTAAACTTTTTCTGTCTCTAAATCACTCTCGACCATCTCCCTTCCTGCTCTATGTTAAAGCCATCAATAATCCAACCCCACCTAATTCACCCAACGGCCAACGACTACATTCAGTTTGCATCAAATCTGACAATAGCCTAATATTGCTTAGGTGCATTACACAAAGCTAGCTAGCAAATTAAAAACATTTCAAGCATGGAATGCTTGGCTCAATCTCAAAGCTCATCAAAGCTTCTCCAAATGAACTGAGAATCAACTAAATTATACTAAAGTGATCACAAGGAAAATGTTCTCATAAAGAGATCACAAAGCAAATGATCTCCCACTAATAAGCCAAGTTCACAAGCAATGCTACCTGTTCGTATCAAACATTCAATCAAAAGAAGCTAAACCATCTTAATTTAAGTGCACCTAATCCAATAATGCTTTGTTGGGGGCTAGTAAACAGAAGGTAAAAAGATTACTGTAATAAAAAGAGCGGGGGTTTGGAATTGAAACCATATATTCATCATCGTTCCCAATAGAATGAAAATATAGAAAATTCAAGTCAACTAAGCATTGTAAATTATTTGACTGATCTAAATTTAGGTTTTCATTTTCCTAGAGAACAGACAACAGAAAACAAGTTTTTTCTCCTTTCCTTTCCCTCACTTTTCACGGCAACCAAACAGAACCCATTTCAAATTTTCAAATTATCCAAATAAAACACGGTGTAAAGCACGAAAATCGACTAAAATTCACATCACAAACAAATAATAATAAATATAAGAAGAAGAAGAAAACAAATGATTCATACGATTTGTGGCATACAGTAAACGAAGCAACTCGAAACATAGGGTAAAATTCTAGGCTAATTCTCATTGACCCTTTACATTATAGAAGACCTTTACATAAACATATATACACGTCGATAGATTAGATTGTTAAAGCTAGAAAGAAGGCGAAAAGAGCAATGACGGACCTGAAGTCGTTGCAGAGATTGGCAGAGAGAGAGAGAGAGAGATCTAAAGAGCTGTGATTCGATTGCGAGATGTTTTAATGAGAGATCTGATGAAGAATTAAGAGGTGGTTGATTTAGTTTGGTGGGGGAGGTGTTACTGTCTGTTGTTGTTGATATTGCGGTTGCTGTGTCAAAAGCTTTGATCGCAAGGGACGTTTGGTTCAATATATAAAACCGGAGAAACCGGGGGCGTGGGCGTTTTCATTAATCAATTTATGTGGATCTTGCTTTTACGTAGTGTTTGGAAGGGCTTCCCACATTTCAGATCTCAAAAGCCCTTTTTAAAATGGGTGGGGGATCTTGCAAGTTGCAACCCCTGTGGTTACTCTCAAAATCCCATTTGTAATTAAATTCCACTATTTTGTAATTAGACCAAAACAAACCCCCACCCTCAAAAAAAAAAGGGTTTTTTCCCAAAATGAACCTATGTTTTCATTAAATTACCCCTATAAACCCATGTGTTTGGAAATGACAAAACTAATTTTTTTGGACCATAATACCCTTCGAACAGCTTCCAACGGTCAAATACCCATATAATATAAGAATACCCAATTTTACGAAGAATACCCAATACCCAATTTTATATATAATACCCAATTTTATTAAGGATACCCAATTACACATTAAATGTTGTCAAATCAAACTTTTTAATTTCAATGATTACATGTTTGCCTTGGTCAAATCAATTAAAAATAATATTTTATTTATTTAAATAAATAAAATAAAATAATTGACAGCCCAAACCCTTCTATCTCTCTCCGACTCACTCTCTCTCTCTTTCTCACTCTCTCTCTCTCTCTCTCTCACTCACAGCACCTCGTCGAAGACACCGGAACGTCGAAGACACCGGAAGTCACGGCACCTCGTCGAACTCAGCGGAAGAAACGCCGGCGTTCTATCTCGCTGCTCTACCACACCTATTATTGAACCGGCCGAGAGGCTTTCGAGTGCAGAATCCGATCTTCTGCTGCCGAGTAAAGGCGAGACCTTTCTCCTTCCCTATTTTTCAGGGTTCCCGTCGGTAGATTGAGGAAAGGCGAGACCTTTCTCCTCTCAGATACCCTAAGGTCCCCTACCAAGGTCCTTATCTGTTGAGTGTGAACAGGAGTCATTCGAACCCATTATTGAAAGCGAAGTTGTGATTGTGAGGGTGAGTGAGTGTCGGCGAGGAAATAAGCCCTAAGGCGACAATAGCGCTGTATTTTGAGTCCGTCCGTCTTCTAATTCCGGTAACATCCAACTTTTGTTTGATATTTTTGATACTTTATTGAAACAACACAACCACACGCACATATATACGTATATATATACACATATAGATGGATTATCCAACTGTAGTCCTTGTTTGGGTAAGTACTTAGGCTTCCCCTCTCTTTTATTTGACTGCAATAAATCTATTAACAGTTAGCTTAAATTTTTTTTCCCCACTTTCCCTTTCAATGCTTGACTGATTTTATTGTAAAAGGCATTTCGGGCTTGTATCTTTATTCCTCTATAGTAAAGTTTTGTTTTTTTAGGAAAAACTCAAATAACACACACACACACACACTCACACGTATATATAGCTTCTGCCCAACACTTTATGTGTGTTGCACCTTCTGCCTTGTGTGTAGGAATATTGAGGGTGTTATAAAGCACTGACAGTATTTATGGATTTGGCAATTAATTAAGGGTTCATTTTGATGTCCACAGAGAGTAAATGGTTCCATTGAAATTAACTAGGGTAGTAAATTAGTAAATTAAAGCTGTCCTGTCTCCTTTGAGATATGATATGCATAATGCCCCCTTTCAATATAATAATGTCACTTTGGGCATGTATATTTCTTCCTCTTTAGTAAAGTATATGTTTCTTCTGAACACATATACATGTATATATAGCTTGTGCCCAACACTTGATGGGTGCTGCTGTTTGCCTCGTGGGTAGCAATATTGATGGTGATATTATATATTGATATGAGGTGTGGACTTGGCAATGAATTAAGGGTTCATTTCGATGTTCACATAGATTAAATGGTTCCACTTAAACATTTGAGGGTAGTAAATTTTTTTAATTCGGGCTGTCTTGGCTCCCTTGAATTGGGCTATGCATAATTTGTATATTAACTTCTTTGACCTACTGGGTTTGCATGAACATTTGATTGTTTATATTGATTGAAAAATTGGGTGAGAGAGAAATATATATAAGAGGGATAGAGAGAGAGCAAAACTAACAGTTGAACTGCGCATGCATGTATTTATTTGTTGCTCAGACTGTTCATATTTTAAAATCTGTTGGTTTAAGAAACTTTTCCATTAGAATTGCTTGTTACCATCTTTTCACTTATGATGTTTTGTTAGTTTGAATCCATGAACTTCTGGTTATCGTAAAGGGGACGAATAAAGAAAGACTCGTGCATCAATTTGATTTGAATAAAAAATTGGTATTGTCTTCAAAACTTCCATGTCTAAATATTTTCAACGGATGGAAGAATATTAATATTTTAGATTATTCGAGTAAGATAAGTTGTAGTAGTTGAACTTAAAACAGGGGAATACCAAAGTAAATTTGTTGATCGTTTCATTGGATATGAAACTATTGTTATTGGCGTGACATATGTACATAGGCCTAGATGCACTCTTAGAAGTAAAAGTACAAGCTTTGAGTGTCAAGCTAATAAGAATTAATTGTTGTTATATCTGGGAGCACAATGAATCTTCATATATGCTGATTTTGCAGAACCTTATCTATCAAACTCTATACTATTACTTTGAATTTATTTAGCTATGAAACATATTTATGTTCGGCGGGTAATGTTCAACAATTGTTGCATGCACTGTTGACGGTTAATGTAATGGTAATTCCGCCAACTACTGTTCTTTAAAGGAAATATTGAATCGTATGTATAAGTGGTTTGGTTTCAAGAAATAAATAAACTTCCTTCAACGAAACCAGATTTAGGGTGTATTGTATTAATCTCCTTTTTTATGGCTTCCTATAATTATATGTAGTTATGTTGGTTTGGAAATTATTCTTCTATCATTACTTGAAATTTCTATTTCATATCAACATGCAATTAGGCTTACTTTATAACTAATTCTCAAGCAGTGTGTTTATCTTATTTTGACATTTCCTTTATAAACTTCTACTTAGCTAAAGAAAATAATGAAATGGAAACAGTTTTGTTTGAAACATTAGCTATATTTCCGTGTATAATTTGATTCAATGGGGGGGTTCGGTTGCAATATTTTGTCTCTTACGTGGGCTAATATTTACTTTTTGTTCGTCCCACTAGATGGCCTCTTTCATTTTACGCCATTACAATATCTTTTTTTCTATCCATATGCGAGCGTGGTTAGTCACAAACCCAATATTGTACATTAATGGAGATGCATCAATCTTTAAGAATAGTGTCTCTTGATTTTGGTTTGATCTATATTCTTTATTTAATTTTTTGTTTTTTGTTTGTATGGTTCTATGTATCATTGCATTACAATCAATGAGATCTCCATATTCATAATATCTTCCTATCAATGGTAAAAATTAATATCAACCACCCAAGTACGCATGACCCCCCTACCAAAAGGGAAGGTGAACCGGTAATATGTATGATGGATTTTCCATAATGTGGTTAATGCTTATTTACATATTCCCACAAGTACGTACATTTGAATACATTGATTGAATAGTTAATTTAATGTTGAATTGGTCTTATGTTCGGTCATGTAGTTCTTTCAATTTTTTTATAATGCGCAAGTGCCATGGCTATAGACAGTATTATGTTGTTCTAATTGGTAAAGGTTGCATAGTTATATTCATTACACCTGATGCAGTTAGGCATATTTTTTTTGGGATGTGAATGCTATCGTACATTTTTTATTTTAGAAAGTTTTAAAAAATAGTCATTGTTGCAAGTGATCCTCATAGATTTGAAATTGTGTACTATATAGAGACATTCAATTTTCTTCTGACAGATGTTTTCTTTGAATCAAGCAGATTTATTAACTCTTATGTCCACATTTTCGTAACGTTCGGTTGTTGGGAAGATGATGTTGGTGGTTTAGTTATGCTCGTTCGGTTTATAGAACTTTATGCAACCATGAAGATAAACCGAACGTTCCGTTCCCTTTGATGAATGGTAGTGGCAGAAGAATCCGGGGAGTTGAAGCATTATGAGCACAATCATTGGCCTACTCACGCGAATGTTATAAAGTCTAGAAACTTCATATTACATGCGGTCCGCCTAATTTAGTATACCACCCAATGGAGTCCATCGTATAGTCAATAAATCTTACGTGATGGATTGATATACACCACCTTCGGGGGAAGCATAGCACATTTGTTGTATTTTGAATGGATTTGTAATATATATGTTGACGCCATTCCCATTACGACTACCCGTACATTCCCCTATAACATTTAACTTTGACTGATGTAATAATTGAAGTCCGATTAGTTAAAACTGTTCATGTATTTGTATTAAATACATCTTTTATGATGTGTACTTAAATTATGTCATATTCCAACTGTTTAAATAATTCTTTCCTATACATGTGCTACTCTTGACACACTTTCACACTTGTATCCCTTAACATCTGAACTTTTTTATCGTATGATTATGTCAATCCATTGTTTCACAATGTTATTGCTGAATATTATATGGAGAGTGCAATACAAGAAATTTATCATACTGATGCGATGCGATTCATGTCCCTTTGTAAGATATTCTCTTGGTTATATTTGTTTATAAAATGACCTTATTTGCTTTATTATGGTCGATACTAACATGACTATAGTTTCCACCACAGCTCTGTACTCGACATGGTGCGAAGTACCCCCACGAATGCTATTGATAAAAAGGGTTGTAAGAAGGTGATATTTCGATACTTCATGTTAGTTTGCTACTTATTTTACTTGTATATAAATATATATATATATATATATATATATATATATATATA
>JAESVK010000227.1:1787350-1822992 GCA_017140935.1 Hamamelis virginiana
CAAATTTCACAGTGATCAAACGTGTGCTTTATCAAAGGGGAGCCAAGCATGTGAAACATATTGAAGATGAACTCTCCTAACCCTTCCCACACAATAATAATTCCTAGCTACCATTTAACATTTGAAAAGCTCGGGGGGGCATGGCCCCCATTACCTATGATGTGGTTCCGCCAGTGACTGTAACTCAAGTAATGTTCAAATAAGGACAAGTGTATGACAAATTTTTACAAAATTTTAGCAGCATATCCATAGTAACTGGATACTTCCAATACACATATAATATCAAAACTTGTATCAAAAAGTCAGAAACATCCCATTTTATAAACTCAAAAGACAAGTTAAAAAGACATACCTTTATTTGTTACCGATAAAATGAGCTTTCCCAAGTCCTTTCGTGCCTTCTTATGCCCATATACCACTCAAAAATTATTGCTTTCTACCATGGAAGAGATGAATGGTCGTTGGTTTATGGAGTGGGGAATGGGTTTTTAAATAGAGAAGATGAGGGAGAGAGAGATAGAGTGGAGAGAGAGTGAACATGTATGCGACGGTCAGCGGGTTTGAAGGAGAAGAGGGGAGAAGACGAGTCGAGAGAGAGAGAAGTTAACGGAAATGGCGGTTCATGTCTGGTAGAGGAAGTGAGGAGAAGGTGGTGAAGGGAGATAGACGTGGGTAATAGGTAATGGGAGCAGTTCATGGCTTGTCTGATAAGTCATGGACTTGATAAAAAATCAAATCACAAAAATAAAATGGGGCGGTTACCAAGGAATTTTTTTAAGTAAAATACCGATATTTGAAACATGCCACAATCGGTAGTTATATCATTCTGAAAAGGATGATTTTAAACTAAATTAAATACCGATACTACATGGGAAACAATATCGGTAATAACAACAATCTGGAAAAGGGAACAATAAATGGTAAAATCATTACCGAAACAAGTGAATAAAAAATATCGGTAGTGGGTGTAAACTGAAAAACGTAATAAAGAAAGGAAGATTTACTACCGATCATATAAATGGTTAATATCGGTAATGATACTCTGCAGGACTGGACATGACTATGTTATTGTACTACCGATAGTGGGTAATTTATTATCGGTAATTATACCAACCAGTATCGGTAATGGATGGATTCTGGTGAATTTCAACTTTAAACAAGTCTGAACTTGCTTCAAACCTTCCTTCAATGAAGACATTTCGTCACAAAAATCGCATCGCCACATTTCGCGAATAAATCACACCAAAAAAATAGATTCTTGCAGTTACAAAAATTAACATTCATAATAATGAAGTACTACATATATAAATCAAAAGTTAAGTAATTTGAACGGATAATAAACATGTAGATAATACCAGATATGATAAATGATTTAAACGGAGGATAAACACTATAACATTAAATAATAGTCACAAAGTGAACATGACCATAAAATGTCAAAGTTCAGAAGCAGTAGATTTTTATCGTGAGTTAAACTTGATTCACTTCAAGCGGAGGGAGGTGGATTTTTGCAAGTTCGCTTGTTATGACCCAACTGTTTGCAATAGCTGCACTTCTTAGTAGGGCCTTCGGGGAACTCGCTTCTAATTCGATTGGTTTTGGGCCTCCCTGCTTGCCGAACAGCCGCTGGGGGATTCAATTTTACATCTTCTTGCAAAGGCTCCCATTGTTGAGCATCTAATGTTGGGAGTATCTTCTGAGAGTATGTCGCCTTGTACGTGCTCAGAAAGTACCACAAACCACAGTATTGATAAGGATCCTCGTGAGCTACAGACAGTGCAGCCATTGCATGGCTACAAGGGAATTGAAGCACTTGAAAAGCTCGACATGTACAGGACCTTCTATGAAGGTCTACAGTGTCAGTATGTTCCGCGGAATGTACCTGGAAATCGAACACTCCAAATTGGTATGACTGATGCGACCGTGCAACCTCACGTAACCGGTCAAGTTTCTTCTCAAACTTCCTTGTTAGTGGTCCGTTCCAACGAGTTGACTGCTTTCGGTGTTTGTGCCAGTATTTCACTGCCTTTTCCACTGTGAAGTCAATGAGCTTAACAATTGGGTACATCCTAGCGGATTTAAAGATGGAGTTCAGCGATTCAGATGGATTAGTTGTTAAAACACCATAACTACGACCAATAAAAAAAGCATTTGACCAATGCTCATTGGGCACAGCACAAATCCATTTGTGCGCTTTAGGATTGAGTCTTTTTATTTCAGTCAATGTATCATTAAAGTCACAGGAGCGGTACTTTTTTGAAAGAGACCAAAACATTCGCTTTAGTAGAACATCCTTGAATTTTGAGTGGAAGTTCGATTGGAGATGTTGCATACAGAATCTGTGGTAAGCCTTGGGAAAGACATTGGGTACGGCTTTCTTTAAACCCTTCTGCCGGTCGGACAGAATGGTGAAATTATTTTTTCGAACACTATCCCCCAACTGCGATCGTAAATAATCCAGAAACCATTCCCAGTTTTCATAGTTTTCAATTGATACAACTGCATAAGCAACAAGTATAGTATTGTTGTTGCCATCAAATCCACATGCGATCAACAATGCACCCGGATACTTACCACGCAAATGGGTACCATCCATTGAAATGAGGGGACGCATGTGTCGAACGAATGCATTCATGCAAGGACCAATAGTCCAAAAAACACGGATGAATGATAAGTCACCTTGACCCAAAGGATAAAGATTCTTCTCTAAGTGAAAGCAGCTTCCTGGATTCCTGGATAAGAAGTGTTCCTTGTAAGTTGGAAGCGAGACGAAAGATTTTTCATACGATCCATGTACTAGCCGATTCAAATTTTCCTTAGCTCGGTGAGCCTTCCTATAACTTATTAGAATCCTCCATTTGTCATGCATTAATGTTTGGATGGTCGCAGCGGTCATCTCAGGTTGACGACGAAATGCTTGAGCCATCTGATCAACAATCCATTGCACAGAAGCTTGCCTGTGATCAGAACCTCGAATGGGAATGCAACATGTGTGGGCTGGGTTGAATGTCTTGATGGTGAATCTTCCAATGTGTAATGAAGCATGAATACCCCACTGGCAATCGTTATTGAGACATGTCAACCCGACTTTATAAGGGAATGAATATTTAATACGAAATTCGAAATTCTGCCGGATAGCATGCTCACGAACCGCATCAAGAAAAGCTTTTTTGGTTGCATATGACTGGTTAGTGCATAAGAGACCATCGTTCTCTAAGTCATCAATGTCAGTATCATCATTCGAGGATGAATTGTCATCCGTACAGTCCTCACTGCTCGATGTGGATAAAATGTTGTCATTCTCATAACCCGCATTGGACAAACTGTTGGGTGAATGCTCAAACTTATGTTTAGGATAGAAGTCTTGATCAGCGCCCTCATTTTGGGATGCATGCGACAATGATAAGCCATGAACATTCGAACGTGGCCTGTAACAGATTGAAAGTCACATTTATTTACTCATTGGATAGCTCATGTCATATGAGTTATTTGATAAATTAACAAAACTTATTTCAACAAGATACATGACATGGGTCTCTAACATTTTCCCATATGTTATAACCAATGCGTAATGGAATATGGATATAACAATTCATTTCATACCATATTATAAAGATGCTACAGATTTTCTTTTTCTAAAGCTATTGATAACTTTCACTTAGAATTTTATACACAAGTGAAGGGGTGCTATGTATATAAGATCAAGAAGAAAGAGAACTAACTATTGAAAAAACGAGCATCTCATTTGTTTATGTAACAAATGATGGGAGGGTGAATAACGTGACCAACGTATAAGACAAGATATTAGTTGCACAATTGAAGAACTTACATAAGCATAAATAATAAAAAGTGAAATGGGAAAACAGTATTCTCTTGTACCTTCGGGGGAAGCATACATGAGGATCATCGATATGAGTTTTCAATGTGTTGTCGACTTCTTCTTCATCGACTTGATAGTAATGCATGGGAGTACACTCGTTATGTGAAGGGAAGTCATCAGAAGCTTCCGGTGTATGCCTGCAGGAGTTAAGAAATGATTATTTTATGGACAGCAATTAGGATAATATACATTGGTTGAGTTACAATTAGGTAATACGCATTGGTTGAGTTAATTATACGGTCACAAATTCATTATAACAAATAAGTCCTCATCCATTAACTCAACGTATGAGTTAATTTTGGCACAATGGAATTAGTTTAAACAATTTTAGATGTTGTAATGATGATATAGTTTATCCATTTGATTATAATTTTCTTATCATTTCTAACAATTTTTTTTTTCCTTTTAATAAAGGGTGATTATTTTGAATGCAGGTCAACGTAAGATCAAGATAATATATACCTCAATGTTTGACTTAAATTTACAAGCTCTATATCGTTATCACATACAGGAAAGTCACAATGCACTTTGTCCTGATCTGTGTCCTTCACCGCAATATCATCGTTGTCGACAGACATATGATGCTTACTTATAAATTTCACATGAAACATAATTAAAACATATGAAAGTACTCATGACCATATATAACAAATACATCAATGTGGAGATAGTATTGACATTGAAATTTGTCTTAAATACCTTTGTTGAATTGGTTGCGCTGCGTGGATTTCCTGAATGGTAGTGCACTTTGAAACATAAATGACACCCAATGAAATTGAGGTGTTCTTAAACAATTCAATTATCCCTTGCAGGTCTTCATCGTCTCTAATATCAATCATGATATTATCCATGTATCTACCGGTTGGCACCTTACATTTTACCGCTAGATTGGTTTCTTTCATAGTCGACCCAATACGATTATGAATCTTGCTAATAAATTCATCAAAACCACCTATTGTACGGTACCCGAAATATGCGAGTTTCCCCACCAACATATGATGAAAAATTACCAGTTTCTTCATCGAACTGACCATTAAAATGAATCATGAAAACCGCCATACCATCATCCATTTTGAATTAAACACGTTCCTCCTAATTTTACTGTTAACGTCAATGCAAATACGCATATAAGTGCACAATGGGATCCGAAAGTACATCCATTACATTGACAAATAGAGTAATAGTGGTATTCGTTAACACATCTAGTAATGGATGAAGGTGGGACTCGATACAATGTTCAATATTACGTACACGCATATTGAAAAACAAAAAAATTATGATATTGTCTTCACATTGGATAGTTAGACGAATACAAATAAAATAAAAATTAAAATAAAATAAAATTTGTAAGTCCATCATCCACGGGTATATACGGTAATCTGTTAATCTGTATAATAAAATAATACTTGACATCCCATTTTCAATTCTTCTTCTATTGGTATATATATACACAATGCACAACTGGGCTGCATTTTTGGCTTCACAACAAGGCATTTCAAATCAAATTGTAAATTGATGATGGTATTTGCACATTTTCTAATATGACACCTATGGTTTCAATGAATCAAACATACGTACCCTTACATGTATCCAGCTGCCAAAACATGGAATTTCAATGTATATTACAAACATGGATATACCTACTGTAGCAAAGAAACCAACATACATATTGTTTGTTATGACATCCAAACATGGTTATATTTTTATATTTCATTCCAAAAAATTCGTAATGGTATTGCATATATTGTGATAAGAAAGGTATTAAACACAAGGTTAGCGATAAATCCAACATAACTACATAGGGAAAGCATGATCCACACATGAATGTAACATACTTATATATGTTTCGAAATCATACTATAAAAAGAAGATTCAAGTGTCAATAATAGTCATGGATATACCTGATGTTGGGGGAGGAGAATGTGATATTCTCTTCTACCTCATGTATGCACCCAAGCATAAGGTTAGGCATTCATCCGCATGGCATGATTCCCAAATACAAAGATGAAAGATAAAGTAAGCTCCTTTAAGTTTTTAAACACAAGGTTAGCGATAAATCCAACATAACTACATAGGGAAAGCATGATCCACACATGAATGTAACATACTTATATATGTTTCGAAATTATACTATAAAAAGAAGATTCAAGTGTCAATAATAGTCATGGATATACCTGATGTTGGGGGAGGAGAATGTGATCTTCTCTTCTACCTCATGTATACACCCAAGCCTAAGGTTAGGCATTCATCTGAAGGGTTTCGATTCCCAAATACAAAGATGAAAGATAAAGTAAGCTCCTTTAAGATATTGATATTGGGTATTCTTCTTTATTTTTTGGGTATTCTGTGTAAAATATAATTTTGGGTATCCTGTAAAAATATGGGTATCCTATATAACGTATTTACCAATTAGGATATTTTAAAGATTTGATTTGATATGTTCACGATTTTGTAAAAATTTGATTTGACATCTCAGATAGGAATAAAATATGAATAAAAATTGAAAATTGGGTATTCTTCATAAAAATGGGTATTCTGTTAAAGTCTGTATATTGGGTATTCTTCTTTATTTTTTTGGGTATTATGTGTAAAATCGAAATTTGGGTATCCTGTACAAATATGGGTATCCTATAGAACGTATGGAATGGGAAGATATTTTAAAAATTTGATTTGACATGTGGAAGATATTTTAAAGATTTGATTTGACATGTCAGGGATGAATAAAATATGATTAAAAATTGAAAATTGGGTATTCTTCACAAAAATGGGTATTCCGTTAAAATATGGGTATTGGGTATTCTTCTTTATTTTTTGGGTATTCTTTTGAATTATGGGTATTATTCATTAAAATTTGAAAATTGGGTATTCTGTGTAATTTTGGGTATTCCGTTAAAGTGGAAAAAGTTTGATGGGACATGTCTGTTGTTGATTTGATTTGAAAAAGTTGATGTTTGACTTGTACGGACGGTCATCATTTCATTGGGTATTCTTCACAAAAATGGGTATTCTATGTAAAGCAAATGTTGGGTATCCTGTAGAAATATGGGTATTCTATATAAAAATGGGTATTGGGTATTCTTAATAAAATTGGGTATTATGTGTAATTTTGGGTATTACATGAAAAATTTTGAAATTTTTTTGAAAATATTACCGTTAGAAGGGTATAAGTGTCCAAAAAACTGTACGGAGGTTTAGTTTTGTCATTCCTCAACACATGGGTTTATAATAGTAATTTATTGAAAACATAGGTTCATTTTGGGAAAAAGCCCAAAAAAAAATAAAAAAGGCCTTCCTAATATACCTCCAATCCCATTTTAATCCTAAAAAAAATAGTTTTCTACACCCCATAAGCCCTAAAGTTCCCAAATACAATCCACAGCTTCGGAGAACATCGCCCTCACACTAGGACAAAAAGCCCACCAGCAACTGCATCTCCGGCAGGTACGTCCCCCTCCCTCTCTCCTCCTCCTCCTCCTCCTCCTCCTCCACACACTCTTATCTCTCTCTTGTTAAAGTTATATACTAAAAGTCGTACTTTTATATATTCGACCTTGGTATTTATTTACTAATGAATTCTATTATTTCCATTTTAATGAGAATCTGTATGAATTATGTTTGCATTTTATTACATACCTAATGTTATGCATATGTGTCTTTTATTCTACTTAGTAAATGATCTGTGTAAAGTTCAGTTTACACACAGAAGATCAGATCATCAGTTCTTGTACAATATAAGCTTTTTTGTTCACAATCTTAGATGGAGTTGGACACACCATCGGTAAGATTGTAGCACAAGATTTCAGTAGATTTGTCTTGACTATGGGGAATGGTTTAGTTCCAACTTCTTGTACTAGTACACTTGTGTTTATTGAACGGGACTGTCTTGGGGTAATTGAGTTTACTGGTAAGTAAAAAACTTAATTTAATTCAGGTTAAATTAAGTTTTCCTATTTACATTAAGAGCCCAAATCTTATTTCTCCTTAAGTCCTGCTGTAGCCTATATATATGCCACATTTTTCGGCTGCTAAGGTACATTCAGAATATCAGAATCCCTAGTAACAGTCGTCAAACAAAAGGTCACGAATAGAGTCATTCTCTGTTCGAGTTCTGGCATACAAAGGAATACAGTAGAAGGCTTTAAGGTTGCAATCGAGCAATATTCGAGTTTGATCGTGCAGTTTTTCTACTACGTGCTGCAACGAGATCAAACCAGAGAGATCTCGAATGTATGACCCTGTTTCCGTCTTGTATGGGTTGATCAAATCGGAAAAATCGTATGGTTTATCAGTTATATATTTTTTTCTGGTATAGTCTATATGCATTATCATTGGTTCCTGGGATTTCCGTTCCCATCATCTCTCGCTATCCCTCTCTCCATTTGTCCTTGTCTTTTTCTCGATCTCTTTATCTCTCTCGCTCAGTTTTGGTTCTTGAGAAAAAATGTGGGTTTGGTCAACACCATAAAAGGCAAGTGAGGAATGATTTTTATTGGAAGTCCATTTTGAAAAAGCTACAAAATTAAGGTAGTGTTTGGCATAACTTTCTAGAAATAAATGTCAATTTTAAAGAAGTAATTCTTAGGAGACTTTTTAAGAAGTCATTTAGAAATAAAATAGTGTTTGGTAAGTACATAACTTTAAAGTCTTTTTGTATCAAAAAGTATGGAATGTATGTTTGGTGGTAACATTTCAAAAGTACATTCACAACCAAAATAGCTTCTTATTGACGATGTTGCCCTTTATATTTATTATATCCTTGCATCAAATTACATGCAAATAAATTGTAAATAAAATGATCTATATACATAGAAATCTCAACAATTATATGATATTCACCCAAGAAATGTAATAATGTTAAAATAATAAAAAATGAAAATAAATTGAGTATCTAATTTTAGATTATTGTTATATTATCCTAATACAAAAATTTGCATTCTATTTAATAAAATAGTATTAAAAAAAATATAATTCCAACAGTATTTCAAAGAAATTAAAAATGTTAATATTTTTCATTGTGAGAGTAATATAGAAAAGAAAGACACTTGGTAGAGAGAACTAGTAGAATATTCAAAATATGAAAGACAGAGTTCTCGACAAGATAGAGTTATGTCAACAAGGTTCTCGGCAAGATAGAGTTGTTCTAAGATTGAATTTCTTCAAGGGCAAAAAAGGCATGGTGATTTATCACTTAAAGTTGCCATTTACTGCCAACAAATGTGATTTTTAAAAGCTACCCATAGTATCTTCTAGTGGATGGACTTTTCAATGATTGGCTTCTCATATAAGTACATTTAAAATATTTCACCAAACACTTCTAAAAAGTCTAAATGGACTTTTAGATCCGGGAAGCCCATTTGGAGCCTTCCAAATGGGGCAACCAAACACTACCTCATCTTCTCAAGTTGGACATTGCAGAAACTTTGGGAAGCAACTCACCCACTATATAGAATATTATTGTTTTTACATATTTTTCCATGCAATATAATATAATACTAAGATTACCCTCTTATGCTTCCAAATTGTTTCCATTTTTCTCAGTACCAATCTCCTTTTTCTAATTTTTTTCATCTATTTTACTTATGATATATTTGTTTTTGTTTTTTTAAAAGTAAGTTGGATTACTTCTAGTTAAAAGTAAGTTGGATTACTTCTAGATTTCAAGATAACAAGCAAGAATTCATAAGTTTTATACAATTTTTCTATTAAAAAAAAAGATCTTTTAGTATGTTTAGTGAGAGGCTTTAATTTTGAAGAAAAAGAAAAAAAAATTAATAACAATATTGTCAATATGAGGGTAATATGATAATTAAAGGAGTTTTGCATAGTGACCAACATATGTGTTTCACCAAACACAATTCTATCTTCAAATCACTTTGTGTAGTGCACTTCCTATAAATGTCTATCCCCACGAAGTACATTTTTTCAAGAAGTCCTCCCAAATATTACCTATCTTAAGGAAAAAAAATATATATATATATATATATATATATATATATATATAATCATCTCTTACTTTTTGAAATTTACAGAACAACCCCACATTTTCTCTCTCTCTCTTTCGCTTTTATAGATCGTTCCAATTTTATCGAATGTCGACAAAGAGACCTTTCGCTTTTATAAATGCCCTCATTCATTCTTCTTCATTTTTCTTCTTCTTTTGTATTTTTTCCTGCGCGGCTAACAAAAAGGTGTTGCCATATCAAGACTAAATTATGTGCATAGATGCATATAATAAATTGCAACTCACAACTAGCAAATCATGTGCATTATACAAGTTTCGTGAGGTGGATAAAAAAATGTCATTCAGTTAGAAGGTAAAACTAAGACTGTGCAAAAATCCGCCCAACCCGTGTCAAACCGTTCGAGCCCACCTTGTCCGAACCAACCCGTGTGATTTGAGTAGATTAGCTAAACATGTTGGGTGATTTCATGACGATATTGTTGGCGAGGTTCGATTAGTAGACTGCACTTTTGAAAGCCACAAATGACCCAAACCAATCCGTTAGACTTGTATGTTTGAAAAAAAAAAAAGAATTTTCCCTCAATATTCCCATAGTTTCCAAAAATTTTGTACATAAACCCATGTTTTGGGAATTTCTCTCCATGCACCTCCGTACACTTAATTGGACATTTTTGCCCTCATGAACGGTCAAATTTTGTGGGAAATGTGCCAAATTTTTATATACAATTCCCAATATTATGTATAATCCTCAATTTACTAAGTAATCCCCAATCTACCAAATAATGAATAATCCTCCAAATAAAACATAATCCTTAATCCCCAAAGTAATTAATAATCCTCAATTTTGATAACAATCCCCAATGCCAATTTTGTTGAACAATCCCCAACTTTGCTAACAATCCCCCAAATTATTGCTTACTTTTTTACATCAAATCATAACCTTACATGTCCCATCAAATCCAAAAAAAGTGCTAAATTCCTAAATCATACATAATTCCGAAATTAATTCATGATCTCCAATCCTCATATTAAACCATAATCCCCAAATTAACATAAAATCCCCAATACATAATTTTGGTTCATAATCCCCAAAAAATGTGTATAATCCCCAATTTCCATTATTTTTTTAAAAGATTTATATTGTGATATAATCATGGCATAATTAATGTGATTTGACATTACTAAAATTGGGGATTATACTCTAAATAGGGGATTATATGCAATTTGGGGGATTGAGGATTATTTACAAAATTGGGATTTCAATGTAAAGGTGAGGATTATGTTATGTGAAGGGCATTTTGGTCCAAAAAATTATTTTGGAAAATTCTAAAAACATGGATTCAAGTAGGGAATTTTTACAAACTATGGGAATATTGAGGGAAAATCCCCTAAAAAAATTCATCCCACTCACAATCCCGAAAGCACTTAAAAAGTCTTATATCATTTTCCTTTTTCCTTTTGTTTTTTTAGGGCATGTTTGGATAAGCTTCTACTTCCTATTTTCTACTTTTAAAAGTAAAAAAATGTAAGTTTTTTTATATTTTTTCTAGTGCAAAATTTTTGTAGTTACTTTTAAAAGTTGAGGAAACAAGAATTTCTTACTACCTCAAATTTTTAAAGTAACTATCAAATTTTTCACACTCAAAACTTTCATCTTTTTACTTTTAAAAGTAAAAAAACAGGAAGTACAAGCTTATCCAAACATGCCCTTAAATGCTTGGACTTCATCAAATCAACATTTTATGCCTGATAAAACCCTGTTCAATTTGAGAAATAAATAACATTATAGGTATAATAAATAGAGAATTCTATTCTTTGAATGACTCCATTTAGTGAATAAAGCTGTGATGATAGTTTGAGTCACGTAACTAAAGAATAAAATGCCATACGAATATATTATGTCCCAATACGCCCCACTATCATTCAATGAATAATATTTCTATCCATAAGCAAAGCCTTCAAAATCGTTCTTACTCTTTATATTTCTATCCATCCAGGGGATTCCTCCTACATTCCAGTAAAATTATTTCAGTAAATAGCAAAATCGTGGATAGGGAACTATACTAGCGACCTACCTAATTTATTGTAAAAATTTTTGGGATCAATGATTGGACCATGCAAACTAGAAATACCTTTTCTTGGATAAAGGAACAGATCACTCGATCTAATTCCGTATCGCTCATGATATATATAATAACTCGGACATATATTTCAAATGCATATCCCATTTTTGCACAACAGGGTTATGAAAATCCACGAAAAGCGACTACACGTATTGTATGTGCCAATTGCCATTTAGCTAATAAGCCTGTGGATATTGATGTTCCACAAGCGATACTTCCTGATACTGTATTTGAAGCAGTTGTTTGAATTCCTTATGATATGCAACTGAAACAAGGTCTTGCTAATGATAAAAAAGGGGCTTTGAATGTGGGGGCTGTTCTTATTTTACTTGAGGGGTTTGAATTAGCTCCCACCGATCGTATTTCTCTCGAGATGAAAGAAACGATAGGCAATCTGTCTTTTATGCTATCCCTAGCATATAGGACAATCCAAAATTATTAAGTATATGCTGATACATATCCGGTAAATAGAAGTCATATAAAGCCTTACTAGATGCTAATGCAATGCACTTAACCATGCCTAAAACATCACCATGCCCAAAACATCACCATACCCAAAACATATAGGAAAATATTAATTACTGGCAAATCCTTAAGGCTAACCTGTGGAGTTGCATGAAACACGGGAATGAGCTACAAAGCTCACTACGAATAGTGCATTCTTAACTAACAATAATAATATTGATACATGGAACATAAAAATAAACAAATTCAAAATCTCATGGTTAATAAAATTAATATATATAACAGTTCTCAAAGTATGGACTTTGCAGTTCATAAACAGTATCATAAATCCATCGAGTCTTAATTATGGTCACATAAATGTATTATAGGTCCCTAACTTCTAGCTAACCGGCCAAAAGTGTTAGATAGCGTGACTACAATGGGATTCTTCCTTTAAAGGCATCACAAACATTGTAATAACCACACAGGGCCAACTGCCATGGCCGATCTTTAGGGAGTAATCTCTACCAAGGATACGGGCCTTAAATATCCATATGTTACAAGCCAAACTGGCGACCAACCTCCTAGTAATTGCCATCAATAATACATAAAAGAGTTCATAAACAAGACAGAGTTCAAAACAACAGTTTATATCATCTCATGAAATCATTTCAAACAAATATGCCTTGAATCACATTTATAAAACATGCCACACAATATATCACATTTCATAAATCAGCTATATTTTGTGTATCATGTTTTATATATATATATATATATATCATTTCCAAACAAATATGGTTTCACAAAATCATTTCATAAAGTGTAACGTCTCAATTTGACGCTACTGCCGACCATCCCAGGTAGGTCGACACTTGCCAAAATGGAGATACAATCTGATATACTCATAAATATTCTCATACTCAGGCATAAAGAAAGATATACATAACAAGCATGATATGAAGTGAAAGATCACACATATGTCCATGATTCGCATTATGCAATAGATATAAATATATTCAAAGTATAGTAAAGTGCCAACATCCCTGGCACATAGGTTAAGTAATAAATATAGCACAAAAAGTTAATATTCCTCTAACAAACAACTGCTACCTATTCCGCAACAGCAAAGCCCAGAAAACTACCTAATCAAGCACCGTAGGAAAAATACTCAGCTTTAGAGATCCTGCTCTATTACTCTGTGAATCTGATACATGAAAGACAGCTGTGAGCGTTTGAATGCTCAGTGGGAATATAATTCTCAACTAACATTGATCACAATGATGCATATAATCATTTTTGAGTAAGTTTATAAAGATACATGTGGTTTCAAGATATATACAAGTATTCACAAGTAATATGTCAAGAATTCCTAATATAAATAACATATGATCTTATGAGTCAGCCAATACACTTTTCATCACGTTGGTATGGGAGTAGTCTTAACCAGTACCGAAAGAGTAGTAGTCTCAACTCTTTTTCCATTCATCACATAACTCATTCATATTCATTCCATTTATAACATAAACATCAATATACCATGGCATAGCATCATCACATCATAAAAGCAAGATGTCATTCTTGTATATTCTAACCACATAGGAATCATGTAAACAATATGATATATGCATCAAGAGTTTGTAAACAGAAATCTCATAGTTCATAGTATGGGCATCGGCCCCAAAATATCATTATCGGCGTTAGTAAGAATATAAATATTCCTACCTCAAAATTTAGATCTCCTCCAAGTTTAAATGCAAATGCAAGAGCTATGCATCGTAATGATCCTCCCAAGGACTTCCCAAGTCTGAAAGATGATAAAAGATTACACATTAACTTCAGTTTCCTATTTAGGTCAAACTAAGCTCAATACCAAACCGTGGTATTCCCAAAACCCCAGCCTTAGTATTTAGATTCCAAGAAAAGTCCCAAGAAAAAGGGATAACTAAAAAGGGAGAAGAAAAGAAGTTTTATAAACTGATTTCCAGCTAAAAACACCATTACCGATAATGCACATATGTATTATCGGTAATGGCACTCTTCTGCACCACCTTGCTGAAATCCATTACCGATAATGCACTAGAGCATTATCGGTAATAGCACCTCTCTACCAAACCACGAGAAAGTGCATTATCGATAATGCACTCCAGTATTATCGGTAATGACTGCCCAGAAAGCTTGATTTCAAGCTCTAATGGTGTCCAAGTCACCCTGTAACCCATAATCACTCACAAAACCTCAAGATCTTGACTTTAAACTTTAGATCCATTATAAAAACAACCTCCATAGCTTCAGATCTACCAATTTTACAAAGATCACATGATTTGATCAAAAGATTAACCATGATTTACACTTTAAAAACCCATAAAACCCATCAATGGCATAAACCAACCAAATCACTCCAAAACCTTGGACAAAACACTCACATTTCACTCAAATCATACAAATCCAACCACAAATCAAGCTACAACCACAAATCCCTTAAAAATCTAAACTTCACAACCCAAAACCCACAAAATGGGTTTGTACCAAAAGAAAAAGAAACGAAAAGATAAAAAAAAAATGAAGAGTATGATGGAGGGCTTACCTTCACCGGCGACGTGACGACGATTGGCAAGCTCCGGCAACCTTCCTCCTTCTCCTTTTCTCTCTCTGCCTCATTCTCTTCTCTCACTCTTCTTGCATGAAAATGGGAAAGAAAAATGAAGAATGGGAGTTTATAAGCTTAGGGACATGGGCAGCATTACCAATTTGTTTTGTCAATTTTTTTAAAAATTCCATTAAAATATTCAAATAATTTAAAATAAAACTTGGGTTTTCACATAAAGCATGTATCATCATCAATAGAAGAGGATCAAATATTCCTACCTCAAACGAAGGTGCACAAATCCCATATGCAATTGTAGCTAAGCTAGTGCACGTAAAGGTCCTCCTAATGACTCTCAAAATCTCATAAGAAAGGAAGAGATCAAAAAAAAAAAGTGCAACTGGTATCAAATCCCAAAACTGAAACTACTCATTCAATTAATACAAAGTGTCCATAACCCTAAAATGGCTTAACCAAAAGTCGTGAGATTCATATGACATACTTTTTAGTATGTCTAGAGATTGCATATCAGATTTCACAACCAAACTCTAAGTGGTTTGAAAGATATAATCGAAAGAAGTCAAGTAGTGTAAAGAAAGCAATATAGGTATTTCTAAAATATATATCTCTATAGAATGGAGACTATCATCGTTAGAAAATAGACTTTTCAAACTTTCTGTGGATATAAAAGTAACCCAAAATTCGAGTCAGGATAAGAAAATTACAAGCATTCGAAGTTGAGGAAACGTTGATTATTTTATGGGTTAATTATAGAAAATATGCCTTAATTTTGGGTTAGATTTTACTTTAGTTCCTTAATTTTAAATTACTTCAAATCAGTCTTTAAAATATTGATATATTTTACTTTTGATACTCTTTACTTTAAATTCCTTTAAATGAGTTGCTAAAAGTTCCGATTTTATCCTCTACTTTCTCTACAATGCTAATCTTACTATGATATTGTTTAGGGATAAAATCGACATTGTAGAAGAAAGATTGGAAGGATAAAATTGACACTGCATAAAAATTAAAGGATAAAATCTGTATTTTCAGGAAATGATTTGAAGCAGTTTAAAGTAAAGGGCACAAATGTAAAATTTGCCAATAATTTAAAAATGGGGAAAATACATTTTGGCCCCCTTGAAATATTGTTTTGTTACACATTGACTCGTTATGGTTTTAATTGCAACATATTGCCCTTTATAGTTTCAAAATGTGACAAATAACACCCTTACATCCGTTAACCGGCAGTGAAAGAAACAAATAATGGTTGATAGACCATCAACAAGACCCCAGAGATGGAGAATTAAGAGTTAAACTTATCAATAAGACCTTAGTAATGAAGAATTAAGAGTAAAACTATAGAGAGATGAACGGACATGGTGATTGAGAATCTAGTTTCTGCAATCGGGACTAGGTCTGTCAACCATTATTTATTTGTTCTATTGTCGATCAAAGGACATAAATGTGTTATTTATCAAATTTTGAAACTATAGGGGTGCTTGAACTGAAAATGTGATGTGCGCAATAGAATCCCAAGCGTAGGAATCCACCGGTTGTCAAGCAATAATTCTAAGGGAGTCCCTAGGTCATATCCACAGGGAGTGGAATAGGTCTAAATGATTCTTAGGTGTTGCTACCCAATGAATGCAAAGAAATTGTAAAATCATGGGGGTTTTGATTGATGTTGGATGTTATTTGTGCCAAATTGATGACAACTTGCAAATGAAAACTTAATTAAGTAAAATAAGATGAGTTCTATGATTTCATTCCTTCCAAACCTTTGATAAATGATTTCTCATACAATGCTCAATCAAGATTCCATTTACTCTATGGTCTTGATTTGAGGATTTAACAATGGAAGTTCAAATAAGATGAAATAAGTGATAGAATGAAGTTTAATACTCTTATTGGCATATTTCATAAACATGTAGTGTGCATATGTGCTCAATAACCGAATACAACAAGCATAACTAGTCATACAATGGTCATGAATATGAAACTACAAGGGTTCAAAAGATGAGAGAGAATTTAAACATCATTCCATTAACATTGAAAACTTTTGAGATGAGAAATCACCATTTACTTAGGGTTTGGAGAGGAAATCCACCATAGAACCCACCTTGAGGTGTTTAGCTAGTCATGAATGGTAGTAAATGTACAAAGAAGAACAGTAAATGCATAAGATATTGAAATAAATGCTATGCTATTGATTACCAAGAGAGAATGTAGCCTTACAACTGAAGTTAGAAGAGTAAAAACAACATAAATTAAGCTTACAAGAAAGAAATTGCAAGAACCAGCTGAAAACCTAAGTTAAACTAAGTGAGAAAACCTAAAACCTTAAGAAAAACTAAGTTAACCTAAGAGAGCAACAAAGAAATTAGGAGAGAACCCCTCTCCAGCTGCAAAAAAGTAGCATTTATACTCTCCTCTAGGGTTACAATGAAAGAGGGATGAAAATACTATCATACCCTTGCAAAAGAAGCAATTTAAAAAACAACCTAAGAATGCCCGGATAGAACTACCGGTATTAGGTTTATTACTACCGGTAGTAATCTATTTTGCAATACAAAATTCTTGATTTCTTCAATTTACTACCTTTAGTAGATTTCATACTACTGGTGTACTTCTTCCAAACTGCAAAGTGCTTAGTTTGATCTCAAATGCTTGCTTCTAAACTTGATTTTCTTCAATGTACTTCAACCAACACTTCAATCCCTCAATTTGCATGCCATGAAGCTCAAAACAAGACTTGATGCCGAAAATGAACTCTTGACTCTCTCACTTGACCTTCAAAAGAGCAAATCAAGTAAGAAATAATGATTCAACCGGCAAAGCACAAAAACAAAGCAAAACATGAAAAGCATCAATTCATAGCAGTTATGCTATCAAAATGCCTACAAAATGAGGGAAAAAGAGTAGGAAATAAAGTTAATTTGTGTTACAACAAGGGGGCGATGTGTTGCAATTAAAACAATAGGAGAGTAATATGTAACACAGTGGTAGTTCAATGGAAGCAAAATGTATTTTTCCCCCTTAAATATTGATTTGAACCAATTTAAGGTGAAAAGGCAAAATTTTAGAGGTGTATTCTATAATTTTCCTTAATTTATGTTTTCCGGTGCTTCACAGGAGTTGCAGAGTAATTTCAGAAAATTAAATGGGTGAAAAAAAGAAGAAGAGAAAATTACTATAGGCCGTTTTTAAATTGCCCCACATGGTATCGATTGAAGCAATGTGCCCCTTGAACTATTTTAATGTAACAAGTTGCCGTCTTCTGTCTCTTAAAAATGATGTTAGACTTGTTATTTTTTTGTGCAATATTTATCCCAAACTACTAATATGTCTATAAGAATATCAGTAAAATTCTTGATTTTTTTCTCAATATATTTTAATTTTTATGAATTATTTTCTCTATACAGTAAATAAAATTCATAATAAATAGAATATATTGAGAAAAATTATGAAACTTCATCGATATGCCTGTAAATCTACTAGCAAATTAGGACAAATATTCCATAAAAAAATAACAAGCCTAATGCCATTTTTTAGTCCATAAACACAAATGGCTAACTACGTGAATGGGGTAATTTGAAAACGGCCAATAGTTTAGGGAGCACATTGCTTCAATCGATACCACAAGGGACAATTTAAAAACGACGTATAGTTCAGGGGACCAAACTATAATTTTCCAAAAAAATAATATTTTATCGATAAACACATAGAAGTCTGAAGGTAATTTATCCTTTTAAAGAGGAAAGATATTGATGTGGTGAGGGCGTGTTTGTTGAAAAATTCCTTAACCATTACTATCTTTGTTGAACTAAGAGCAAGCTCTGAAACCTTGAGGGAAATTCTTTAAGCCATTACTTGTCTTTCAGCTTTAAACTACTGTAGGGATTGCAATGGGGCGGATTGGGTTTTCCATTTCCCCATTCCCATCCTTAGTTAAAAAACTACTTCCCATTCTTGTCCCGAACCTCGGCGGGATATGTAATTCTATCCCCATCCCCGTTCCCATAGGGGGCGGGGAATACCTATCCCCGCCCCGCCATTTCAATTACAAATTCAAAATATAATGTACTAAATATGCTTTCGAGAGGGTTCGAACCCATTACCTCCACTAAAAAGCTTGTATTTGAAGAGTCTAAACCACTAAATTGCATGTTGATTGTAATATACTTTTAAAATAACTAAATTTTCAACAACTCTTGATTGTAATATACTTTCAAAATAAATAATCTTTCAAGGACTCTCTCAAATTGATCCATTTGAAAAAGCAAGCGTTATATTATATATTTTGAAAATTAACCGTTGGATAAGATATTACACTTATATACATTATGCATGCCCAAATCACATGCATTGATCTAATGACTAATTTTTCAAAACAAGAATTATGAAATATAAAAAATTGTAACAATTTTCGATAGTTTTTTGTAGTTCATCTCAAAAATATTAATTTTTTTTAATTAATCGTTTGATCAATGTAATTTTTTATATATATGACGTGTTATGTGTACACACATATAATTTAATCTAATCGTTAGTTTATCAAAATACATATTCCATATTTGTTTTAAAACCATATGTCAAACTATAGATAAGGTGGTGTGCGTAGGACCAATTGTAGAAAATATTTTGAAAATTTGATTGTTGGATTAAATACAATTGTTATGAATTTCATGTTCGTGAAAAATCATAGGTGATCTAATGGTCAGTGTATGACAAATGTACATGAAAAATTATAACATTTTAATTCTTCAAAATGTCACAATTTTTATCAATATAGTTTTTTTTTTTTTTTTTTTTTTAAATAACCGTTGGATCGTTTATAATTTTAGCGAATATTTAATTTATAAGAATTACATCTAATTCAATGGTCAATTTTTTCAAAATCTATTGTGTGTTTTTCCCTACAGACTGTAGACTATAAATGTCACCTTACACATAGACAACATAGTTATGCAAAGTGCAACTTATAACAACATAGTTCCTGTCATCCTGAACAGAGTATAGCTTGAATAATTGAATAGAAAGAGAGAGTTAGCCAACTCAACAAAATAAGGGAGACATGACTTATTATATAGGAAATATATAAGAATGGTTAGAAAATGTTATATTGTTAGTAAGATCACTGAGATGGGAGAAAATCAAGTAATCAATGTTATTAAAAATAGTTAAAAACATTAAAATTAATGGGAGGGACATAAAAGTTAGGAGGTCATTAATAATTTAAATTCTATATTATATATAATAGAATATATGAAATATAATTTATGAATGATATAAAATTATATATTTTAACAAAAATGCTATACAACCAGAAACTTTAACCCGAAATTAAAACCCCCCCGATGTGTCATGATTTGAGTGGTTTAGTCATATTCTCAAATAGATTTTATCTTTTTCACACACCACTCAAAGCATGACACATCATGGTGATTTTTAATTTCGGGTTAAAATTTCTGGTTGTATAGTATTTTTCATATTTTAAATATAAAATTTATATAAGCAGGGATGGGGAATCCCTCTGAGAAGGGGATAAATAGACGGGGCAGGACGGGACATTATAAACCTGTCCCCGCCTCGTACCTCGGCGGGGTAAATATTTTTAACCCCATCCCCGTTCTGTACCCTAAAAAATTCAAAAATAATCCTCCCCTATAGAGACGGGACGGTCCCGCGGGATAGGACAAATTGCCATCCCTACTCTAAAGCCCTCAAGTAGTCAAAAAAGCATTGGCTTCATGCTTGAGAAGCTGTCATTCTAAAAGTACCTGAATCAAAATCGAACCGAGTTTGGTTAGTGTAATTTAAAAATAAACCAAAGACCGGACCAAGCTTTATTTAGAACCGAATCAAATCAATCGGTTCGTGGATCCTGGAGAGAGAGAGTGAGTTTTTTCAGGCTCCCTGTCTCCATCTAACATGGACATATAATAAGTGAGGAAAACATAAGGCTGCATTCACGAAACATCAGTAGATACTGAAAGGGATTGATGAAGAAAATAAAAGGCCTCATGCGTCCACCATGGCGTAACCCATTTGAATCTAATGCGGAACACTCCATTTGAATCTTATGCACAACTTTCTGTCAAACTCCAAAAGTGACGCGTTTTACAACAAATTTCCAAATATGAAATATTCTAGACAAAGTGCTTTGAATTTACAGGCTGCTTCTAGAGAGAGCTCAGATAATTGACTTGCTTTTCGGTCAAAAGGCCAAATAAAGGAAACAAAATTCCTGCTCATATATATATATTATATATATATAAATATGTTGACTGCAAAAATTATTGGAACAATCAAGCACCCACAATGCTTCTTTTCAACACGATAATATCAAAAGTCATACACAGGAACAGTTAGCGCACCAGCAATCAGGATGTTCAGCTAATTAAGGAGAAAAAAAATACAAAAAAAAAAGACGAAATTTATACGAGCATAACTGGAGATTTTAGGACTGAACCAGAAAATCAAACCACCTAAACAATATTATAGAATATTCGAGTAGGAATATGGATTGCAGAACACCTTATTCACTGAAGAAGGTTTCTTTCATATACAGGAAAATTAACAATGGTGTTAGTTCCCTGTAATAAAGATTGCTCAAAATTCGAGATAAATGAGACCCACCCATGAAAGCTGCACTGCCAATCTCAAAACCCAGTGAAATGATTTGAAAACCAAGCTACCTGAACTTGCTAATGGTAGAATTAAAACACTTACAAAAAATGTAGAACAGAAAATATAAGTACAACTTACATAACAGTTTCCAATCCCCGTGATAAATGAAGGCTCCTATTGTACAGCAAACATACAAATGCATGCAATGATAGCTATTCGCATAACAGATAAATGAGTTTCAAATGAAAGCACTAGTGATAGAAATTAATAGCTTTACTTCACAGATAAAATGTAGTATTGCATGTCAGTTGTACAGATCAAGTTCCTGTTGTGTTTTGTAAAACTGCATGGATGAGAAAATGATGTAAGATGGCCTGAATCTAAGGTTTTCTAAAAAAAATAAAGAAAGAAACAATATTTTAAATTCAAATAGAAGAAGAGAAGAGGCCATTGAATTTCTAGATAGTGAAGAAAAATTTAGAAATATTGATAAAATAAAATAAGGATATCTAGTTAAGAAAGTTGCACTTCTCTTCTAGATCAAAAATTGGAGACAGTCCAAGCATGTAAGAATGGTTGATGGAGCCTCAACCAATGAATTTTAGAAGAATTACTCAATAACAGAGAATTCAGCATCCATACAAAAAATAATATACTGTATGTAAGAATTGAAACCCCGACCCCGACTCCCACGCTTTAGAATTTAGATAACTGCTTGCACCATTGTACTCCGACAGCTTTGGCAACTCAACCCCTAGCCTCTAGGTTTAAAGTGCCAGATTGATGGCATGAAAGTGCTGCATCATTCTACCAGATCAACAAAAATTCTGCTCAAACTTATCTTTTTTGCACTTTCCAATTCTTGAAATGCCTTTCAAACAAACCTAGTAAAATTTTACAAAGTTATCTCATTGGTTGTAACTTAGCGGGGTAAGTCTTCTATCAACTTACAAAGCTAGAAGATGTCGTAGGGTTCTGGTAGTAAAGTGTCTTGGATAGTTGAATGTCACTCCAAGATTTGAGTTCAAGTCTCCTCAGGAGCTCGAACACCATCTTCACAGGGTTGGGTGGGGTGGGGATTATAAGGGGGTGTCTTTCATGGACTTCTATCAAGAGTGGGGTTTCCATTAAAACCCTTTCTCTGTCTTTTGTGTATGCTTGTTCGTTTCCTCAGCATACTCTTTGAATGCCTAAATTTTCATTAATAGAAGTATACAATTATCCATTAATATAACAATGTAATAATAATTTACCACAATGAAAGTGCCCTTGACCCATGGTAACTAGTAGAACAGTGCATGCTTCTCCATTTTGCCTCCTAACTAATCAATAATCTTACGAGACAATTATGATGCAAAATCTCCTGCATAAAACCAGAATGTCGATGATATTTGAACAGCATGAATCCTTTTTGTTTCCCTCCCCCATTATGACCAACATATGTGGCATAGACAATGTCTTCTCTGCATGTTGTCTGAATTATATAATGATTTTCCTCTAACTGCTCCTCCCACTTGTTCTATATTAGCATTATCTTCTCTTTAGCTTCTTTATTCCTGGATCGTACAATGTTGTGCCTCAAGTAAGCATGTTTCCACATTGATTTTACTTTTTTGAGTACCAGAATCTGATACCCAAATTGATATAGATTATATAGATTTTGGAGTTCGATTCAACATATTTAAGCAAAATTAGAATCAGAATTAATATGATACAATATTAAAAAGTTTTAGGGCAAAACTGGGTAGAATAATTAAGGTTACAGGAATCAATATGAACTTATGTTCCCAAAATTTGTGAAAACCCAGAGAATTTTATGAGAAAAAACAAAATTTTCAAATCTCACCTCGACTAACCAAATAATTGTATTAGGTTCAGTCGAGTGCAAGTTTAGTTTTCTAGGGTCCAAAGCAATGAAAAGCTAAGATCTATATTTTTAATCTCTTTTCTTTTTAACCTTTTTATAACCATATGTGTATGCATCAATAACAACAACATACAATATGAGACATGCTCCCATGTATGTCCAGTCAATTCATCCATAACTAATGCAAGATGATGAGCTATATGGATGTGAAAGGGGAAAAAAAATCAATTGGCAGATACCAGGCCCATGGTTTGAAATAAAATAAAAATAATTCAAATATCCTAAATAATGATTACTATAGTTAGATGAAAAAAGATACTGGACTTGGAAAAAAAATCAAAGAAACTAGGTAAAGTTTCATCTGATATTACTAAATTAGTAAAAATATTCGCTCTATGTTCAACCACAGTGCAACTCCTTGGTTTCCCCAGAAACAATTGCATATAGAAAAATTTGCTCATAATAGAGTCATTTTTTCCGCATTTATTCCAAGGAAGGTCACAATAGCTTCCATAAGTGGCAACTTTTTCATTTATAGATTCAAGGAAAATATCATAAAAATGCATCAAATATCCAATAATATAGCATCTCCTAACATGAAAAATGAAAAATATATCCTAAAATGTGAAAGTAAATTGAAGGAAAAGCTTCAGCATAAAGTAAATTTTCTGTTATTCATCAAAAGAACGAAAGATAGACGAAAAAATGCGCAAACCCTATAACCTAGATGATATAAATACAAAATTAAAAAATATAGAGATAATCTCTGGCAACAACAGAAACGGATGGGCATACATCTGATTTGTTCCGCAACAATGAACTGAAAGGAGGAAAGTCTATATGCTACATGACCAAAGCAATCATACCTCTAAGTTTAAGATAATATACAACAAGCCATCGAGTTATGTGTTGTGAGAATCAACCAACATTAAGTTCTCTCAGCTGGAGTAAGATGCCCCATCTGTTCTGTAAGGTTATCTACATTATTCATGTTCCACCAAGATTTTCTGTGATCAGCCGGCTTCTTATCACTCTTCTTGCCATCAAAATCCCTTCTTTCTGACTGGACTTCCTGTGTCACAGACGAACCAGGTGTCTCCGTCAAGAACTGTTCCCAGAAGACATCGTTTACCCCAGTCTGCACAGCAGGAATTGTTATCCCCGGTACCCGTTCTTTGGAGGCCTCAACATCAGGAACACTAGCAGGCTTCGAATTTACATCTATCCCTGAAGATTTGGGCTGACTATCTACATTAAGATAAATAGAACCAATAGCAGGGTTGTCTCCATGACTTGTAGACCCAGCCAACTCTGGAGATGAATTATTATCCCTTGAATGAGGTGAAGATGCATATAATGTAGGTGAGCGAGGCTCAACATTCATGTCAGGGTCTTCAGACGATTCATGCATTTCTGTAAGAAAAGCAGAAGGCAGTGCAAGTGCACCAAAATCATACATTTCTTCACCTGAAGCCCGACCAACCCCATGTATAAAATTCTCCCAAAACTCTAAAGAGACCTCCAATTTCTCAATTAACTCACGTGTTAATGGAAGAGTAGAAACTGCATCTGTGTGTTCTTTCTGGAAAGTCAACATACAGTTCTCTTTCATATTGGCTTCATCATAGAAGTAATTAGGCTTCAACAACCTTCTCTTTTTGTTATGAATTCTTGACTGTTGCATGAGACTAGAGGTTAACTCTGGTTTCTGTACTAGTTGCGCCAAGAAGGCCATCATTTGTCTTTGTCGGTTTTCCATACTCTGCACACGCTCCTCCAAAGACTGTTTTTGAAACTCAAATTCCTGCTTCTCCTTATTATGCCTCTGTACCTCTAATAACAGCATGCACTTATCATGTTTCAGCCTCTCAATTTCCTCCTCAAATTCCTGTTTTTCTGATTCAGTTAAGGGATTTGAATTCACTTGATTTTGCGTGGAATGACTATGGATTGGCTTGCGTCGATGAATGTTCTTCAAAAGGTGTCTTTGTCCTCTTATAAATTCATCATTTCCGAACTCCCACTGATCAGGATCTATTTTTCTAAAGCCCTAGATAAACACAAAAGAAAACTTGAACTTGAGCAAGAAATTTCGAACAAAATACAGAGACATCACATGTTAATTTTCTTACACAGGCATCAGCAATTGCAAAGGAAAATTTCAAATATAATGCACAGACACAGCATATTGTAAGGAAATTAAACCAACTCCAAAAAGAAATTGTAAACATATTGAACCAAACTCTAAATTAAGCAAACACTAAGGACCTGTTTGGATGTCCCATGAAAACTGAATTGTTTCATCATGTTTAGCATATAATTTTGTGAAAAAAACCCATCATTCTACATGGGGTAATTCACGAAAATGGCAACCATCTTCACAAATCAGTAAAAAAAAATTTTGATATTGCAGCATTTCATGGATTCCTGAAAATTGATCCCATGTCATCAATTATGGTTATGGCTTAACATTTCTTAACGGATGGATTTTTGTACCTTTAATGCTATTAAAATACGAATGGAGCCAATCGTGTCCAATTCTGCATAGACAACCAAACAGGCCCTAATGTGGTTACAAATGTTATTGCAATTGATCAGGAAAATTCTGAACAAAACACAAACAGAAACATCAAAATTGTCTACAATCAAATCATTTCCAAATCAGAACAAATGCGCTTATACGATACAAAGTTACATGAAAAGCAAACAAATCATTTCCAATTTGCAGAAACATTAAGCACTTACATATGTATTGAGCTGCCTAACGAAGCTGGAGAAATTGTTGTGCTTGAAATACTTAGGAAGCAAGTCTCTAGCGAATTCCGGCGGATTCCACACAATGAAACTCCGGCCACTCTGACTCCACGCGACCACTGAATTCGTGGACGAATCGTCCACCATCTCATAAGTCTTCGTAAGAAAAGGCGGCGGCGCATTTGAATTTCCCTGAGACCCATCCATCCCTAAAACCCTAGCTTCAAAAAACTCAACCCCAAGAAACGAACACCATCTTCAATTATATCGAATCCCAAATCAACAAGCCGATCGAGTCTCAACGAAATCAAATCAATTCAAACTACACAAATCTTGCGAAACCAAAATTCGAAGATGAAACCCAAATGGATTGAAGTCTAGAAAATAAATGAATAAATAAGCGCGGTGAAATTCAGAGTGACAATAGAAGAAAATTGGAATTATGCAGCTGGCTTTGATTAATTTTCTTCTGAAAGGAAGATTCGAGCAATATAAAAGCAGTAGTGCTTTGAACCGGAAACTTGGTGAATAAGCAAGAGACAGTGTAAGACCTTGACGAAGAGAGAGAGAGAGAGAAAAGGTTTTGACTTTTTAACACTGTAGAAGGAGATGGGCTGTAGAAGTTTCAGAGGAAGAACCTCGAGGTCGCAGATTCTTCTTCAATTTCACCACCGCGTGCATATACATACAAATATAGAGAAATAAAGTAAGAGAGAGATATATATGCATGTAGAGGGTGGGGCTTGAGGTGGGCGTTCGAAGAATTATCTTGGGAAAGAAGACCAGCGAAGAAGAGACAGTGTAAGCCCGGCGTTGTGGAATAAACTTTGACTGCGGCCATGGCGTTCAAATGTGGAAGAGAATCACTCAATTCATTTTTACTTTTTATTTTTTTACTTTTGGCTTTTTTTAATTTATTTTTTATAACAAAAATTCGATCTATTCCATCATCATTTTCTTTCTTCCAATTTGAAACAAATATTTTGAGAAACCGAACATTGCATAAGATATTCTAATTATATAAATCATATACAAAAAAATATATTAATTCAACGTTTGAATTTTTTATAATTTAAAAAAAATTTATAAAATATAATGGAAAAATAATGAAATATTATTCAGTCTATTTTTGAAAAATTAACCGTTTGATCAATATAATTTTTTATATACATAATTTGAATAACTGAACCATCTAATCCAACAGGTGAGTTTCACAAAATACTTGTTCTAGATGGGACATACTTACTGAAGAGGAAAAAAAGGAGATTACAAAAAAAGATTGAATGAATTTTTCTTTCTGATAATTGTAATCTCACATGATTCTCTTGAGAAATGGAGTTCTCTTTTTCCTCAATTTTCCTCTCGGCTTTAGGATCTCACGAGTTTCTTGACAATGAGGGCCTGTTTGGCTTGACATTTTGAAACTTGTTTTCATTTGTTTTGAATTGGAAACAATAAAAATATTTCAACTAAATGGTTCTCTAGTCGTTTTTTCAGCTGTTAAAATGATTTCCGGTTTTACAAACACTTCAATTCAGGCGTGTTAGATGCATGAGAGTAAGTATCAACTATGGATACTTAAAAGTTCATTTGGCCAGACTTTATGAAATTTACTATTATTTTTCAAATTGAAAATAAAAGAAAAATTTTAGAATACATGATTTTATAGTTGTTTCCAAAAAACGATTTTCTTCTTTTTTTATTTTTTATTGGATGCTATGCATAAGGAGAGTTAGTTGTTAGTAGAAAAGAGGAGCAAGAAATGGGCCAACCTCGTTCATGAGGAATGGCATTCAAATCTTACTTCATAAAAAAAGAGACATACACTACTGAACTAAAGCTCATGTTTCTGCGTGAGAGTAATACTAAGGATTAACTTGTGAGAAATAATAAGAGATACGGATAACAAAATATTTTCTTTTTTCTTTTTTCAATTTAAACTTTAAAGTAATACAATATTATTTAGTTCGATTTAATTTTTCTATTACAACGTATTAGCATGAGTAATTTTAATATTTAATAGGAAAGGTACAAAAATAACCATTTGCTTTCTATATTAACTATCTTTATGTCACAATGCATGTGCAATTTTTTTTTTAGAAAAGTATATTTTTAAAAAAAAAAAAAAATAACATGGTCAGGACAATTAAGATGAATATTTAAAATTATATAAACATAATATTAAATCAATAAATATGAATTTGATTGAGTACTCTAATTTTATATTAAATATTAAAATAAAATATTAGTAAAACTGCATTTAGTTTTTACTTTTTTACTTTTTAAGAATAAAAGAGAAAATTTAGAATTTTACCATATTTAATTGTTTTGAGTTATATCTAATTAAAAATAGATTGGCTAATATTTTTATTTTTTCAAAAATTTACACTAGTATATATAGTACACATAGATATGGATGTGAAAAGAAAATCCTATTAAAAAAAATACCTTAACCAAAAAAGTTTTGAAATTTGGTATCTAAAAACAAATTGTGAAATATGCTTTTTTGTGTTATCATTTTTAAAAGCAGAAATTATTTTTCTCCCAAAAAAATAGGTCCTTCGGAACGAGAAAAGGGAGAGAAACACAAGTCGCCCTTCTTTTATTCCATTTTGTCCATTTTAAGGGGAGAGAAAAGATGACATAAGAGATGGTTAGAATTTTTTCAATGCATTCATGTAATTTGACGTGTTAGATATGCCGAAGTCAAAATTTGGCACTCCAAATGGCATAGATGTCAAATTTTGGCACCTATGTGATCTAATGCATTAATACTATATTTTGGTATTTCTCACCTTTTTGAATAGAAAGTGTGACATGACACAAATAACAAGTGTCATTAAGGTGCCAAATTTGGAGCAAGTTATTTAGAATTGACAATAAATGGCTGCTCATAGAGCACCCTATTGGAGATCAAAAGCTCTCCCCAAATCAACTAAATTTATAATCTATTAGTATGATGATTTAGAAAGAAAACTTAAAAAAGCTATTTCACAATTGACTTTGGTAAAGCCAAAACAACCCCCACCCACCTCTCTTTTGTTCTTTTCCTTTGGTCTTCCAACTTTCTTCACATGAAAAAGCAAATGAAAATGGTTGGACATTTTTTCTCTCTCTTCATCTGCCTTTTATTTTCTTCTCTCTCTTGTAATTTATATAGCAAGTCAAATTGATTGTTACATGGGTTCAACTCAGATAGAGATAAGAAACAACTTGATAGCTCTCTATACCTGAGTTGAACCATGTTTTCTTAGCAAATTCCCTAATCATATTTTCTATTGCTATTCCTAGCCTCTTTTATAGATTTTATATTTATTGAAAGAAATGTGAATTAAATGACCTATTAACTATAAGATAGTTTTACCAAATCTATTTGAATTTTAAAATAATAAACGACTTCCAAAACTATAGGCTAGTATCATAAAACATTTCTAAACTTTAAAATTGAATAAATAACACTCTTGAACTAGGAAAATAACACAAACAACCTTCCGAAGCTTATGTTAAATTCACAAAACTGCCATAAACTTTACTAATTAAGAGAAAAAAATATCACAAATTCATAACTAAGGAGTTTATTTGTTTGATTTTCATTATTCAAGAGGGCTATTTGTTAAATTTTAAAGTTCAAAAGAGTTTTTTTATCACAAAACCTTCCCAAACTTCAAAATTGAATGAATAACCCACTTGAACTATAAAAATAGCACAAATGACCTTCTTCTGAACCATATGTTAAATTCACAAAACCGCCTTAAACTTTATTAATGAAGGAAAAAAAGTGTTACAAATTCATAACTAGGAAGTTTATTTATTTGATTTTCATTATTCAGGAGGTTTATTCATTAAATTCTAAATGGACTTATAATTTAGGGAATTATTTATCTGGTTTTGAAGTTTAAAGAAATCTTGTGAAATTAACTTATAATTTAGGAAATTTTTATATAATTTAGCCTTTTAAAAAATATGCAGTGTACACACTATCTAAGTGTAAATCAGGTCAGGTGTAATTTATAAAAAATAATAAGAAATTTATCTTACGATGCACCGAAAATTTAAGTTTTATTTTCTTCTTACACCAACCAACTAATATTTTTTGGTAGCAATTAAAAAAGTTCATTTGGACAGAGAGCGAGCTTTTGACTATTTGAATTTTGATGGGTTAGGCATCTTTGAACGAGAACCCACTTCCCAAACCAAGGAAGTATGCCTTCAGTTTCTGCGCGTGCGCTACAATGGCTTTGGTGTGGCAAAGTGCATAAAAAATTAAATGATTTTTTTTAAGGCATCTTTTGGATTTATTTTTTATAAGTATTTATTTGTTTTTTTAAAAATTTACAATATGTAATTTCTTAAACAAATAAGTACTTATAAAAAACAAATCCAAACGGTGCCTTACTAAATTATTAAAAAAAAATTCGGAAGATTTGACTTTAATATCATTTATTTTAAAGTACTTCAAAATAGTTTCTAAAATTAAAGTTGCAAAAAGTTTGACAAATACTACGACCAACATGTTTTGATATTATATTTATTTGAGGGGTTTTTTATTTTTTTATATGGAGGTAATGATGAAAATGGGTTGGGACGGGTTTTCCACTTCTCCATCCTGTTCCTGATTATATAATTAGTCCATATCCTTGCCCCGTTCCTCGTCGAAATATATAATTTTAGAACTATCCTCGTCCCTACGGAGAATATGATTTCCCACCTCACCTCACCCCGCCATGCCATTAATCTTTTTTATTTTTTTATTTTAGCATTTGTTATTGCTAGTTTTGACAATTGCCACAATTGATAGAGCCGGTGGACATTGTTAACCTAAAATAAAATAGGAAACAAAACAAAGTTACTAATTGTTTTTATCCAATCTGTTTTTTCAAAAATCAAGCGTTAGATCGCTGTGATTTTTGGCGAGTATGAAATTCATATGAAGTATATCTAGTCCAATGATCAATTTTTAAAATCTATTATACGTTTTTTCCTATAGAGGTCACCTTACGCATCATTGCGTATGATGCAACTTATAACAACTTCCTGATGTATGTTTCGTCTCTTATCTACATCTATATCTATCTATATCTATATCTATATACTATATATAAAGTATGAATGTGAGAAAAACTTTTGATTGACCAAAATATCATATATATATATATATATATATATATATATATATATATAAATACATAAATAGACATCATCTCTTAAAATTCCACATGTCACAATAAATAAGTTTTCTAATTGAATTAAAATTACTTAGGAATATTAATTTATTTTTAAGCCTAACTCAATTTTTTAAAAATAATTTCACTAAATTTTGTTTATATGAAATCCTACTAAATGGAGTAAAAATATTCTTAATTAAATTAAATTTCTTTCAAATGCTAATTCATTTCTTGATAAAACATGAATTTTCAAGTAATTAACTATTATAAAATACCAAATAAATTACTTTCTATTTCTTATTTCCAATAAAAAAACAAATATAGTTTCACTATTATTTTTAGCACTCTTTTTTTTTAAAATTTTATAGTTTATAAGTTCACATATATCGATTTAATATCATTTTTATACAGTTTAGATCTAAATAACAAAATCTTAATAATCTTAATTACATTATTCAAACTATATTTGATTTTCTAAAAATATTTTTTTCTACAAAAATTTATATATGCAGCGAACGTGATGCATTTCTAGTTACATATAGTTGTATAAACCTTGGGACATTGAATAACATAAAACTCTATGTCAATCAAATAAGCAAGTTGAATTAATTAAGTTAGGGTACAAATGAGGATAAAAAATATTATAATGATTACATTTTTCAAATCATATGATGTGGTATTATGATAGAATTTTTGTTTTTATAAATGCAATGAAGAATTTTTATCACATTATTTGGCAAAATGGTTCGAAAAATATGGTCTAAAATATGTTTATTTATGTATATAAAAATGATGAAGAGTTTAAAAATACAATCTAAAATATAGTAATATGATGCCTTAGCATTACAGATTACTGCGCATTTGTAACCCACAAAAATGACAAATCCGAAAATTTTTGTAGCTCAGATTTTTTTAGCTCCCTCCAATTTTGTTGAGTTGATTAGCCAAAACCAGAGATATTTCAGCCAAAAATATCTCGCTCGCCAGTCGCCACTCTTCACTCTTTACTCCCACACAAATCTCTACATATAGCACCGCTATGTCTATCTCCACTTCCGCTTAACTTAGTAGCAGAGTTTTCTAGGTTCTATAACTCAGAGAATGGAGAATCAAGTCGCGAGACGAAGAATCAACTTGATCGCAGCTCACTTCGCTGCTACCGATGATTTATCTGCAAGCCATGTGCTCCCCATGGTAATACTTCATTTTCTCTTTGCACCTTTTTCCTCTGTTTGTTTCCCGAGAATAATACAGGCAGAAAATTAAAATTTTCAGTCTTGGATTTTCATAAGCCTATTAGACTCATGCAACTATTTCTTTCGCTTTATGCTCAACTAAGCATGCGATTTGCAATTTGAATCGTTGGATTGCTTTGCTCAATTTGTTTACAGAATCATGTCTCCTATTTTGTTTTCTTTTATTCTTAAAAAAAAAAAAAAATTCATTTGCACAGTTGTGGTTATTGGAAGATAGATTCACGAATTGCAGCGATTTGGATTTATTGGTTTTACTAACTTGATATTTGTTTATTTTCTCTGTATGTATATCGTCAGAATCCTGATTCTGATGTGCAAGTACTATAATTATTGGTAACAAGTTGAAGGAAATACCTTTCTGCATGAAAATGTCATGTTTTTTCAGAGTCATATTTAGGCATGCAATGACTTTGATTAATAATGACAAATTAAGCCTATGTGGATCTTGGAAAGTAAAATAATCAAAGTTGCTTAAAAATAGAATCCTTGTATAAGGATTTTTAAAAATTTTTTCTTTCCTTTCACTTGTTGTTTCGGAGCCTAGAGAAAATTACTTTTCTTCATAAAAAAATCCCTTCACGAATCTCATGAATCCGACCTTGCAATTGCTTTTGTTAAAATACTGGAAAAGTAAGGGTCATTTTGATTTGAAATGAATAAGAAAAGTGATGTCCTCTTCATTGGTTAAATTCTAGAAGTGTATTTTCCAAGGTGCTTATTGTCGCTCATTGAAGCCTAGTTACACTTTCTCTTTATGTTGGGGCTTTTTTGAATAGACACACACACACACACACACTTATTCTCTGTGGAATCAGATCATGTTGCGTTATTAGTTATGTTTGTTTACCTATTTAGAAGATGTAAGAGAAGAAAAGAGATAAAAAACTTTGAATCTCAAGGCATGGGTTGATTAGTATTTTTGAAGTACTTTTTCCTGGTCTTAAAAGGAAAAATTAGGTTAATTTGGCTCGTAGAAGCAAAAAGAGAATTTCCAAATGCTGATGAAACAATACTTCTAATTTTTCATTATTTATTTAGGACCTGAGAAAACCAAAAACTTTGTTCACGTCTTGGTTAAGCCTAATACAACTATCAGTCTACTAGTTAAGTTTTTCATTTTATGGAGGCAAATCTACACAAAATGAAACTCAAAATCTTTTATTTGTTTCTTCTACTCCTTCTCAACAACCTTACTGAAGTTTATGCGCTCTTGAGTTCTTTGATACATTCTGACAAAAAACTAGCACTGTAGCGCTGTATATAAATATATATATAGAGAGAGAGATGGGTGGGGGGGGGGGGGAGAGTGATACAAAAGGAATTCAAGTACAAATTTCTGGGTGTATTGATGGAAAAGAAACTGCCCATGTTGAAGTTGTAAACTTAAACTATCTACTATTTAGTATTTATTGATGAATCTCCTGCAGTGTTCCAGTAAGGCAGTAACTAAAATTTATGAGAAAATAAAAATCTAACATAAAAAAAAGCCAACCATAAATGCAACATAACATTAATAAATTTTGAAAGACAAATGACTAAAATACCTTAAAATTTGTTTATATTTGTGGAAAAATGTGGACTATTTTAGCTTCAGTTTGGATCATGGAAAGAACGAAGGAAAGGAAAGGAAAAAGCTTAAAAATCCTTTGGAAAGGAATCCATTTTTAAGCAATTTTTGGCATTTTTCTTTCCCTACCCTTGTTATTCTTGAGATCCAAATGAAGCCTTACAGTGAAAACTGTACCCAGGATGGTTGAGACAAATATAAATTAGTGGCCCATCAAAGCTGATTGCATCAAGAATTGATTCCACAAATTAAAAGAGATGTGTGCCATTCCATTGGTCTATCTCATGTGGGTCATGCAGCAATCTGTGTACGACCTTTGATCCATAGATCTGCTCTTGAATGCTTTCCATTTCAGTGGTTTATGTTATCTACCAACAGTGTGTTGGAAAAACCTTTGAAAGGAGGTCTGCATAGTGTTCTGGTGACACAGAGTTACTCTGCACTTAGGAATCAAATCATCATATATTCCCAATACTAGATACACAGCTCCAAATAGTTTGGAAAGCAATGATCTGATTAAACTATATCAAGTTCATAATTTTCCATGAACATTATATTAACCTAATTGGTTTACTTATTTTTTTGTAATGACCACACACAACTATGCCCACTTGATCGGTTGGAAGATAAAACTAGAGTCATATATTAGATTTGACCTGCAGTTTTGAAGAATGACAATAGAATGATGATTTTGTGTCCATATGGATCAAATCCATTGAACGTCTTAGCAAGAGTCAAACCAATCTTATACTGCTACTCACCAAACACCAAATTTTTCCATCACATGAAAATACTTTTTGTGTGTTTCATTCTGCTTTCATTTATAACCATTTCTTATAAACAATCTGTATGCAGACAGTATCTTTCTTCTTTCCCCTTTTTCTGGGTTCTCTAACTTGACTGATTTGTTTGATTTTCTTGTCTCAGAATTGCAGCAGCAGTTTAAACTCTGTGATCCGAAGGTGTGATAATAGAATGTACTTTGCGCGTCAAGGGACTAACTCTCAAGCTTGTTTCATGAGGCAGGTGTCAATTGAACAGGTGCTTAAAGTTTTTGCTACGCTCATTAATGTGGTTCTATTATTTACTCGTAATGATTATCTGTTTCTCTTTTGTGTTTTTAAAAATTTGCTAGGGTGTCACAGCTCGGCCTGGTGCACCTCTCAAATGTTCTAATTCTGCAAATGATGGCTCTTCAATTGCTTCTGAAGCACCATTGTTCTCTAGACCTGCTTGGATGGAACCCAGCTTCCCAAAAGCTGGAGTTGTCCAACCTATGACCCAAGATTGCAAATTTCCTGCTCCTGACCCTCCTAAATTTGCCAGGCCAAACAGAAGAATGAGTGGACAAAAGCAGTTATTCTCCAAGAAGAAAATGCATGCTTCTGAATCTAGTGGTAACTA